>CM047430.1:10387608-10410713 GCA_026168455.1 Theocolax elegans | reverse complement strand
CACCTCAGTTAATTTAACAAAATTGAAAGAATCTTAAAATTTTATTTTTCAGCACGTCTAGTTTATAGATTAAGACGGATGACGATACAACGTTAGTTTGTTATGTGTATACATATCTAGCTTATTGTACGTAGTTGATACGATGATGATGACTAAAGTATGGGTGTACGTGTTTCTAACCCCCCCCCCCCCCCGTGTAATGGTTGTGTGATGTATCGCGTAGAACTAGGGTCAGGTGGCGCATCGATCGCACTGATCGGAGTACCACCCCTGCTCTTATACGAACTTCAACGCGATACTCAACTTCGTGACAAGACCGTCCATGATCTCGTATGCATTTATAAAGTAGTATAAAGAGTATTTAATAAAATAACAAAAAATATAATTTTACGTACGATTATAAACTTCTTACATGCGCATAGCAAGCCAAAAATTAAAAATGCGCAACTAAATGTAGAGTAATAAAACTTTCTTCTTAATTAAATTAATTTTTGTATTAGTTTTAAAGAATTATTTATAAAATTTTAGCGCTATATAAATAAAAACCTGTTTCTTCCATTTCTCCCGTGATTCTTAATTTGCACTCTCTTTCAAATTTGCGTTTTAATCCATAATTATATCCAATTTATTTTACTATGCAAAGCCCAAATATTTATTTCCATTATTATAAACAAATTCATTTCTTAAATATCCTTCTGTTACTAATAAATACATACTTGTTTATTTAAAATATTGTGTTATATAAATATAAATTATCTACACACTTATATATCCATACAATTTTGAAATATTAATTTAAAAAATATATAAATTAAATGCTCCTAAATTAAGAGTTTTTGAAAATCTATTCAAATGTAATTCGTATTTTATATTGCCACTGTTAAATTTGAATTTTCTTTTGCCTATACTGTTTATAATAGAATTATCTTAAAAATGCAATAATTAATATATTTAATTTTTAACCCATTGTATATATCATATGGATATTTGGAAAAGTGTATGGTATACTTGATTAATATTTATTTAATCTTCAAACAATTTTGCATCTGTATTTAAAGCTTTACATTGCATTTTAGATCCGTTATTATTATTGGGTATACGTTTAAAAATTTTATGAGTTTTATCAAGAAAGAGTAGACAAATACACATTCTTTCAAGTTATGTTCACAACTTTTTTTTGCGCACGGAAAAAATACGTATATTATGTATTCTTGAAAAGACAATTTTAAAATATATATATATTATATAAATATTACGCCGCACGCACACACACCCACATACATACATACATTGTAACGGTGTGCTTGCCCGGGGAAAACTTACTGAGTCGTTCGTCTTACATACCTTTAATTCGTGGCGAACGAACTTATATAGTTTCGCCGACTAGGTATCGCACACTTAATGACTCAAGACAATTTATGTATATGTAAGTTGCTTACAAAAATCTTTCCCGCGCAGCGGCTGCGGTTACCTGTCCGCACACTTGCCGTTAAAGTTGTATGGAAATCGAATTCCGATTTCCAACAACAGCAGGTAAAATGATGAGATTCTTTCCTAAAATGGACCGCGGAAAGAAATTAAATGTGAGTCCGCGAGAATTCGTATCTTGAAATACGACTCGAAGGAAAACGGAGGAATGAAATTATAATACGCCGGTTAGAGAAAAATATAAATCAACACGGGTTGAATTAGATTGACAATTAACAGATTTATTTGAACCAGAACGAATGATTAAATACAATAAATTTATTAATATGGTCGAGGTCTATGCGCACGGAGATTGAGTCGAAAATATTGACTCACCACGAGAGGGGAAAGGGGTACGCGAACTAACTAATTTACGATTATTCGCAAGATCGCATTAAATGAAACAGCTAATTATTCGCGCGAAAGTGGTACCACTTACTTTTATTTATCGTCTTCGGATCTCGAATATCGGAAAAAGTAAATGAATTTCTCCCTCTCGCTGCCTCTTTATATTCTAAATGGAAAATGTCGATGGGAGAATCCCTCGACCACCGATCACTTTTATTTTTTATGTCCGTGTGTAGAAACACTACACTATCTCACACAGTAAAACGAATAAATCACGATACAAAATACCGATAGGAAAAACTCCGATTTGATCTGCGGTCTATAAAAAGTATCTCTTTTCGAAGTTATACCGTCACACGTGTAACCGTCGTCTTTCGTGTAGTCTCGTGTCGTGCGCGCGCGACTCCCCCTACCTGATTCGTATAATGGTAAGTGAGTACATCACTTACCATTACAACATATATATATATATATATATATATATATGGTCTATTTCACGTCAAGTGGTACGATGAAAATTTTAAATCACTCCAAAATTTGAGAACAGGCTGGAAACATCTTCCAGAACATACAAAAAAAATTTAAGTGTTAAAAATAATTTGCTTAAGAGTTATTCGACCATAAAAAGTGGAAATTTTTCAATTTTTTAGAAAATTTTCTATGTTTAAAGCCATTTATTTCAAAATCTGTTGATTTTTTTTAAAAAACATTACAAACAACTTTTGTTTAAATTAATCTTTAGAACTTATCTACCATGGTTACATTTCTTAATTTTAAAATCTCGAAGAGATAGAACACCCGGACATATTGAATATCGCAAAAAGGCTACCACACCATAATCGATTTTAATCTAACACCTCTCAAAAGTTCACATTTTTCGCGAGCTTTCGAAT
This sequence comes from Theocolax elegans, assembly GCA_026168455.1. Taxonomy (NCBI): domain Eukaryota; kingdom Metazoa; phylum Arthropoda; class Insecta; order Hymenoptera; family Cerocephalidae; genus Theocolax; species Theocolax elegans. The sequence continues at coordinate 10,408,005 of CM047430.1, read as the reverse complement.
GGCTTGGGTTAGATTATTGGCCAAGACCGCTGTTGTAAGTTATGCCTCATAAACCTCATAAAATCACTAATTTTCACGTATTTTAGGACATAACTTACACCAAAGGTGCAATATATATATAATATATATGACGTATTCCAAGTGGTCCGATCAAAATTTTAAAATGCACCAAATTTTGATTACACTTTGCCAATTTTTTTGCAGAATACAGAAATAAATTTTTAGGTACTGGAATTTATTAGCTCAAAAGTTATTATAACCTCAAAAAGTGAACTTTATCCAGTTTTTTTCAACACCAGCTGAGTTTATCGCTATTTAACTCAAAATCTATCAACTTTTACTATACAACATTATATGTAACATTCGTTGCTAATTATGTGTAGAATTTATCCTTCTGGGTTAGAATTTCTGATCTTAAGGTCAATGTTACATAAACTACATGTCAATATTCAACTTAAAAAAGTGTAAGTTCGCCGCAATTGATTTTTTTATCCAAAAGTCTAAAAGAAAGCTTGGAGCAATACCTTTCAAATAGTCTGCAGCTTTTTATGGCTTTCAATTCTGTAAAAAGTTATGATAATTTAAAGAAAGACAAAAAATTCACAAAAATTAACATGGTATTTCCAATTTAAATTTTTAAAAAAATTTGGTGTTTGTGTGTTCAAAAAATGTGATCTTTTGAGCGGTGTTAGATCAAAATCGATTGTGGCGTGGTCGCCTTTTTTTGATATTAAATATTTCCGGGCGTTCTATCTCTTCGAGATTTTAAAATTAGGAATTGTAACCCAAGTAGATAAGTTCTGAAGATTATTTTGAACAAAAGTTGTTTATAATGCATTTTTAAAAAAATCAATAGATTTTGAGATAAATAGCTTTGAAAATAATAATTTCTCTAAAAAATTGAAAAATTTCCATTTTTCATGGTGGAATAACTTTTAGGCAAATTATTTTTAACACCTCAAATTTTTTTTCTATCTTCTGGAAGATATTTGCAGTCTGTTCACAAAATTTGGAGTGATTTCAAATTTTCATCGTACCACTGATGTGGAATAGCCCATATATATGATAATGAACAATTAACTTACCAAAAATAGTAAAGTGCATATACTTAATTGTAGTATTTAGTAAAAACCTATTAAAATTTTAGATTATTTGAAACGGATTTAATAGAACTTTACCTCCTAAAATTAATTTATTTAAGTCATCGCCAAGAGTTCTATATGTCATTAATATTTTGTACTGTAAGAGTAATAAAACTTTCTTCTTAATTAAATTAATTTTTGTATTAGCTTTAAAGAATTATTTATAACATTTTAGCGGTATATAAATAAAAACCTGTTTCTTCCATTTCTCCCGTAATTCGTAATTTGCACCCTCTTTCAAAATTTGCGTTTTAATCCATAATTATATCCAATTTATTTTTCCCTTTAGTTACAGAGCCCATATATTTATTTTAATTATTATAAACAAAGGCATTCCTTAAATAACCTTTTGTTTCTAATAAATACATACTTGTTTATATAAAATATTGTTTTATATAAATATACGTAATCTACTTACTTTTATATCCATACAATTTTTAAATTTTGATTAGAATAATATTTAAATTAAATACTACTAAAATAATAATTTTCGAAATATTTTTGAAATGTAATTCGTATTTTATATTGCCTCTGTTAAAATTTGAATTTTCTTTTGCCATTACTGTTTATAATAGAATTTTTAATTTTTAATTTATTGTATATTTCACATATAGATATTTGAAAAAGTGTATGTTATACTTGATTAATATTTATTTTATCTTCGTAAAATTGTGCATATTTTTAAAAACATTACATTAAATTTTAGGTCCGTTTTTATTTTATGAGTTTTATCAGGAATAAGTAAACTAATACACATTCTTTCAAGTTATATTCACAACTTTTTTTTGCGCACGGAAAAAATACATATATTATCTATTCTTGAAAAAACAAATAACACGTACACACACACGCACACACATACACACACACACACACTTTTGGGTTAGAATTTCTAATTGCAATGTAATTGTTATATAAAATACATGTCAATATTCAACTTAAAAAATAAATAAAACTTTTTATGGCCTTCAGTTCTGTAAAAAGTTATGAATTATCTTAAAAATGCAATAATTAATGTATTTAATTTTTAACCCATTGTATATATCACATATAGATATTTGGAAAAGTGTATGTTCACACACACACACTCACACACACACACACACACACACACACACACACACACACACACACACACACACACACACACACACACACACACACACACACACACACACACACACACACACACACACACACACACACACACACACACACACACACACACACACACACACACACACACGCACACACACACACACACACACACACTCACACACACACTCACACACACACACACACATGCACACACATACACACACATGCACACACACACATATATATATGAGATATACACACACGCGAATTTTTTCAGATTTTTTCTGGGCCATTATTTTAAGTTACAGAGAGTCAAAGTTGACATTTTAGCACTTTTTTGCATTACATGCCCATTTTCATGAATTTTTAGCTCCCAGGGGATGCATTTTTCACTAAAAACATAAGTATGACTTTTTTTGTAAAATTTTCCGAACTTTTCATTAAAAATACTTTTAAAGACATAAATGTATGCTGTCACACTCTTGTAAGCCATTTAAACCTTAAATAGTGAAAATCAGCAATTCTGCTCCGGACTCTGGTAACCTAGTACTGTCTAAAAGATGTCTTTTTATAGTCAGAAACTGCCTAAAAATTTCCAGAGTGGGTCTAAATCATTAAGATCACTTATGGTCAAAATATCCGGGAAAAGTGCCCGAAATATTAATAGAAATGTATATTTGTTGCCTTATAACGATGAATCTATTAGCATGATCATTGCAAAAAAATTTATGCACTTACCTTGGAGTGGTAGAAAAGTATCTTCACTTGTTTCAGTATCCATCTAATCCCCTGTAAGCTGCTAAAAATACAAATATTATTATACAAATGTAAAAAATTAATTTTTAAACATTTATAATGCTGAATTTTTAGTTTTTCATCCCTTACAAGAATTATAATACTAATCTGAAGGATTACTATAAAAGTATCAACATTATTATTATTATTATTCAGCAATACATTGTTTAGATTTCACAAACTTGTCACTGCCACGTTATCATATTATTCATTATAATTATATATCCGATTTATTTATATATCTTTTATATTAAATACGTATATTCAGTTATTGTAATGATGATGTTTATATATTTATAGTAATCCTTCAGATTAGTATTATAATTGTTGTAAGGGATGTAAAACTAAAAATTCAGCATTATAAATGTTTAAAAATTAATTTTTTACATTTGTATAATAATATTTGTACTAGCAACAATTCCTCGGTCGCTAACGCTCCCTCGGTCGAAATTACACTAAATATATACTTATTTTTTTAATTTTTTTTTAATTTATAATTTTACAATTTAATTGAATAAAAATGTAAAATATACTATAATGTGTAATTAATTAACCTAGTATTCAGTTATACAATCAATTTTTTTTAGTCAATAAAATAAAAATAACAGTGTATTATATTTGCAACATTGTATATACTTATTTAATCTTAGTCAATTACACAAGAGTTTATAGATACTGAACATATTTCTACATAATACTGAAACAATTAAAAAAAATTAAAAATAATCGACATGATAAAACTTACACTGGAGTAAGGAATTTTAATTTTAATTTTTAATACGTAGTAACACATATATAATTACTTACAATATTTCCACACTATTCCTGTAAGAAGCTACATCAATCAGTAACAAATGTGTTATTTTTCTATCAGAATAATATTTTCAACAACAAAAATTACAATATAAAATTATTCTTTGACCATTATACATATATTTCATGCTTTTTCATGATGTTTCACGGAAAGGTGATGAAGAATTTAAAATTTCATACAAAATTACTAAACTCTTTTTCATTACTAAATTCTTTCAAACAAATAATTATACGTAATAATTGAATTTATAAAAAAAATTTTCAGATTAAAATTCTGGCTAAAAGATTTTTTTTCACATTTTATTAATTTGGTTTTATATTCAAAAAGCTTTTATAAAAAAGAATATTAGTAATTGCAACTAAAAATATAAATGATATTATACAATTACAATAATAAAAATTGAATATTAAGTATAAAAGTTATTTTGATATTACATTTGGTATTACATTAAAAAAATGAAAGAAAAATAATATTTTAAATTTTTTAACCACCTTCCTCACGCATTTTACATCTTAGAAATAAAATATATATTACATTAAATTATATATATTATATTATATATGTTATCAAAATTTATTAGAGTAATAGTACTGTTTTTGTCAGTGTTCGTATCACTGTGACCACTTTTTATTACCGAAAACCCCTATAAAATATTTTTAGAATTCTTCTACTAAACCCCCCTCTTACCCCCTACCACTCAATCATTACATGGGGGATAAATTAAGACTGGTTGTCATATTCAATGTTGACCCTTCCTCCCACCTTCCTTCATCTTTAAAATAGGGGATAAAAAAGAGTGGTGGTCATATTGTTATTCACCTGTACCGAAACCCCTAAACTATTTTTGGAATCTTACTAATTACATTTTCCCTCTCCCCCTCTTGCCCCTCCTCCATCTAGCAATAAATGGAGGATAAATGAAGAGTGATTATCATATCGCTATTCACCGTAACCAAAAACCTCATCTTAGTTTTTTTAGAATAAAAAAGAATGGTCGTCATATTCTAATTCATATATACCGATAACCTCTATAAAATATTTAAAAAATGTTTTATTTTACCCCCCCCCCCCCTCATGACTCCTCCTGCACCTATCATTAGATGTGAGATAAATAAAGTGTGGTTGTCGTATTCAGCGTTAACCCTTCCACTCCACAGATACGCTTAATTCTTGTAACTTTTGGGATACCGGACACCGGAGAACGGATGAATTTTGATATATATATAGATGATAAATCAAAAATAAAAATTTAATTTTTTTAACCACCTTTCTCACTTATTTTACACCTTTATGTAATAGAGTATGATGAAAAATGGGTAAAAACGTATATTTAACTGTGATAAAAAAACAGAACGAATCATCAAATAAAATATAAAATTTTTTAAATTTTGGTAGTTTCCACGTACACCTTTTTACAGGTTTTTACGTATCCCCTACACCTTTATTCCATTTCCAATTTTACCCCCTCTTTACCCCACCTTCTCGCATTCGCCCGGGGTTATGCCCGTGGAGAGAGGGAAAACCTGTGGCCAAACCCGTTGGGATAAATGCTATTTAGGAAAACCTCCTCCGAGAAGGGCGGTGTATTCGAGAACAATTCTGTTTGGGTGGCAAGGTCACATTGCGTAGACTTTAACACCGAAACCGAATGCCTCACACCTCCCGCTCACGTTGTGGAATGTGAAAAAACACCTAACCGATCATTTAAGCTAAGTCCGAGAACGGTCACCCATCCAAGTGCCAACCGCGCTCGGTGCTGCTTAACTTTCATAACCGGCCGAGGTGCGTTTCAGCCACTCCGCCACCGTGTCGGTCAAATAAAATATATATTACATTAAAATATATTATTTAAGTTATTAAAAATTATTAGACTGACAGTACTGCTTCAGTCTATGTTATATTACAGTGACCACTTATAATATTACTTATAGGTATGTTCTTAATATAATAATTTAATTTGGTACAAAAATATACAAACATTGGAGTACTGGCAAAAGTGCTTACACACTTTTTTAATATTTTATCCCGTAATTAGTGGAGTTAATCCGGAATACCCCACGAATTCCCGAAATATCGAGGAAATCCCGTAATTAGTGAAGTTATCCCGACATATCCACTAAATCCCAAAATTAGTAAATTTATCCCGGCATACCTCAGAAATTATCGAAATATTAAGAAAATCTCGAAATTGGTGGAGTTATCCCGGAATACATAAAAAATTCCCGAAATACCAAAGAAAATCCCGAAATACCATAGAAAATCTTGAAATAACCAGAAAATCCCGAAATTAGGGAATTTATCCCGAAATACCACAGAAAATCCCGAACATCCAGAAAATCCCGAAACATCCAGGAAATCCCGAAAGTGGTGCAGTTATCCCGGAATACGTCAGAAAATTCCGAAACATCCAGGAAATCCCGAAATCGGTCGATTTATCCCGAAATACCATAGGAAATTCCGAAACATCCAGGAAATCCTGAATATGGTGGATTTATTCCGGAATACCACAGAATATCCCGAAACATCTAGGAAATCACGAAAGTGATGGAGTTACCCGGAATACGTCAGAAAATCCCGAAACATCCAGAAAAACCCTCAATTAGTGAATTTATTCCAAAATGTCACAGAAAATCCCGAAACATCCAACAAATTCCGAAATTGGTGGATTTATTCCGGAATACCACAGAATATCCCGATACATCTAGGAAATCCCGAAATTGGTGGTGTTATCCCGGAATACCACAGAAAATCCCGAAACATCCAGGAAGTCCCGAAATTGTTGGAGTTATCCCAGAACACGTCAAAAAATCTCGAAACATCCAGGAAAGCCCGAAATTGGAGGAGTTATCCCGAAATACCACAAAAAACCCGAAACTTGCAGGAAATCCCGAAATTGGTGGAGTTATTCCGGAATACTTAAGAAAATCCCGAAACATCCAGGAAAACCCTAAATTAGTGAAGATTTCCCGGCATATCCCGAAATACCACAGAAAAACCCGAAACTTGCAGGAAACCCCGAAATTGGTGGAGTTATTCCGGAATACTTAAGAAAATCCTGAAACATCCAGGAAAACCCTAAATTAGTGAAGATTTCCCGGCATATCTAAGAAATTACCGAATTATTTAGAAAATCCCGAAATTAGTGGAGTTATCCCGGAATACCTCAAAAATTCCCGAAATATCCAGGAAATCCCGCATTTAGTGGAGTTATCCCGAAATAATTCAGTAATTCCCGAAATATCAGTGTTAACCCTTTCACTCCACACATACTCTTCATTCTTACAACAGGAGACCAGATACCGCCGCGGGACACCGGACACCACCGCCGGACACCGGAGAACGGATGAATTTTAATATAATATAGAAGATTTTGGTTATAACAAATTATTTTATATTGTATTTCTTATAAGAAATATTAAATTAAAATCGTTATAAATTAAAGAAATACGTTTACAACATTTAATATATTAAATGTATATTCGATCCTTGATTTAAAAATAATGAATGTCACTCAGAATGTCACTCTCCTTTGCATAAAACAATAATATTTTACTTACAAATTTCTATTGCAAAATATAACCATAATCTACAAGATCCTATATATATGCTAATTAAATAATTCGTATTTTATTGGATTTAAAATGTATAATGGTTAACAAAAAATTTAATAGCAAAAAAATACTCACTCGCTTACGCTCGCTATTTTTTTATTTTTTGCTATTATTTGATTAGTGGTGTATTAAATAATATGAACCGTATTTCTGTCTATTAAAACGTAGTTCAGTATATAGATGAAAAACAAATAGTAATATTGTTAGAGTACCAATTTAATATAATAAAATATATATTGTAGGATTCTGTACGAAGTATTACATTAAATAAATAAATATACAGTAAATGTATGAGGCTCAATATGTTGACTCCCAGAAATAATAAGTCCCAAAAGTTTTAACGGCAAAATCTAAGACTAATATTTTTAAAATTTTTAAGACCCAAAACATTGAGTCCCAAAAATAATAAGTCCCAAAAGTTTTAACGGCTAAATCTAAGACTAAAATTTTTTAAGCCCAAAACGTTTAGTCCCAAATATATTAAGTCCCAAAAGTTTCAACAGAAAAATCAAAGACTAAAATTTTCAAGACCCAAAATTTTGAGTCCCAAAAATATTAAGTCCCAAAAGTTTAAACGGCAAAATCTAAGACTAAAATTTTTAAGGCCCAAAATGTTAAGCCCCAAAAATATTAAGTCCCAAAAGTTTCAACAGTAAAATCAAAGACTAAATTTTTTAAGACCCAAAATATTGAGTCCCAAAAATATTAAGTCCCAAAAGTTTTAACGGCAAAATCTAAGACTAAAATTGTTAAGCCCCAAAATGTTAAGTCCCAAAAATTTTTAACGGCAAAATCTAAGACTAAAATTTTTAAGCCCCAAAATGTTGAGTCCCAAAAGTTTTAACGGCAAAATCTAAGACTAAAATTTTTAAGGCCCAAAATGTTAAGCCCCAAAAATATTAAATCCCAAAAGTTTCAACAGTAAAATCAAAGACTAAAATTTTTAAGACCCAAAATATTGAGTCCCAAAAATATTAAGTCCCAAAAGTTTAAACGGCAAAATCTAAGACTAAAATTTTTAAGCCCCAAAACGTTTAGTCCCAAATATATTAAGTCCCAAAAGTTTCAACAGAAAAATCAAAGACTAAAATTTTTAAGACCCAAAATTTTGAGTCCCAAAAATATTAAGTCCCAAAAGTTTCAACAGAAAAATCAAAGACTAAAATTTTTAAGGCCCAAAATGTTAAGTCCCAAAAATATTAAGTCCCAAAAGTTTTAACGGCAAAATCTAAGATTAAAATTTTTAAGCCCCAAAATGTTGAGTCAAAAGTTTTAACGGCAAAATCTAAGATTACAATTTTTAAGGCCCAAAATTTTGAGGCCCAAAAATATTAATTCCCAAAAATTATAAGGCTAATATATATAATATTAACGGTCCCAAAACGTCGTAAATGTAATCCTTGCGGATCAAGGGAACACTTGCCCGGACGGACGGACGGACGGACGCCCAGACGTAGATTTGTACTTTAATATAATGTTAGATTTTTAGCAGCTTACAGGGGATTAGATGGATACTGAAACAAGTGAAGATACTTTCCTACCACTCCAAGGTAAGTGCACAAATTTTTTTGCAATGATCATGCTACTAGATTCATCGTTATAAGGCAACAAATATACATTTCTATTAATATTTCGGGCACTTTTCCCGGATATTTTTACCATAAGTGATCTTAATGATTTAGACCCACTCTGGAAATTTTTAGGCATTTTCTGAGTATAAAAAGACATCTTTTAGACAGTATTAGGTTACCAGAGTCCGGAGCAGAATTGCTGATTTTCACTATTTAAGGTTTAAATAGCTTACAAGAGTGTGACAGCATACATTTATGTCTTTAAAAGTATTTTTAATGAAAAGTTCGGAAAATTTTACAAAAAAAGTCATTTTTATGTTTTTAGTGAAAAATGCATCCCCTGGGAGCTAAAAATTCATGAAAATGGGCATATAATGCAAAAAAGTGCTAAAATGTCAACTTTGACTCTCTGTAACTTAAAATAATGGCCCAGAAAAAATCTGAAAAAATTCAGGAGAACTACTGGATACCTCTAAAACATATTCCCACAGTTATAGCAATATTTATTTTTTTCATCTTCGATGTCACAGAGAACCACCCATATATATATATATATATATATATATATATATATATATATATATATATATATATATAAATATATTATAAATACTTCGCCGCCGCCGTCGTGTCTAAGATTTCAGGGTTCTATATATAATATAGAAATATACATATATCTATGTGTGTGTGTGTGCGTGCGTGTATATTTCAATAGAGAAAAAGAGAATTTATATATATATATATATATGTAAAGGGTTGCCTCCAATCCTGAAATCTTATACTCGGCAGCGACGGAATATTTATGTAATATATATGTATATTGATGGAGTTGCGATCGGCCCTTAGGTCGAGTTCCCCCACCACCTAATCGACCGTTGAAACACACGGTGTTCGTCGGAGGTCTCACTCTCTGCTCAGCTACCGATCTGTGCAGATCTTACACGGCGCATCCGCGATTTTCTTTTTTACAGATTATATTTGTGTACCTTAATAAAATACGATTAAGTGAAGTGTAAACGTGAGACGTGTTTTATTGCTGCCATCTCCAATCCTCCATCATGTGTATATATATATTCAAATTTATATTTTTTCAAGTATCGATAATATATGTATTTTTTCCGTGCGCAAAAGAAGTTGTGAATATAACTACCAAACTCTAGGATATAATTTCTATTATAAAATCATGCAGAAAGCCGGAGTTTTAGTGTCCAATGGCCATTTTTACGACAGATATAAGCAAATAATGAAAAATCTCGCCGAAAAAACCGTTGAATTTGAATGCTTATCACTCAGAAACAAATAAAGATGAACATACATACTAACTTTTCAAAGAAAGCTGAGATCGAGTAGATACGTTTTAAAAAAAAGGAAGCTCAAATATTTTAATATGGTCAAAAGTTATGGGAGAAATAAGAATTAGACGAAATTTTGGGCTAAAAAAAATCATTAAATTGTAACTTTAAATTTTCGATAAAATTTTGGCTAATTCTCCCATAACTTTTGACCATATTAAAATATTTAAGCTTCCTTTTTTTTAAAACGTATCTACTCGATCTCAGCTTTCTTTTAAAATTTAGTTTATACGTACATCTTTAATTGTTTCTGAGTTATAAGCATTCAAACTCAACGGTTATTTCGGCGAGATTTTTTATTATTTGCTTATATCTATCGTAAAAATGGCCATTGGACACTAAAACTCCGGCTTTCTGCATGATTTTATAGTAGAAATTATATTCTAGAGTTTGGTAAAGATCCGTTTTCCAGAGGGTGTGACCTCTCCTTGTAAGTAATAATAACGGATCTCAAATTCAATATAATACTTTAAATTGTTTGTAGCTAAAATAAATATTAATCAAGTATAATAACATAGACATTTCCAAATATCCATATGATATACAATGAGTTTAAAATTAAATACATTAATTATTGCATTATTTAAGACAATTCCATTAGAAACAGTAATGACAAAAGAAAATTAAAATTTTAACAGTTGTAATATAAAATGTGAATTACAATTGAAAAGTTTTTCAAAATTTATTAATTTAGGAGAATTTTATATCCGAAAAAATACACCAAATTAAAATGTTACTGATTTTAAATATTTCGCGGACGCCGCCTCCTCGTCGTGTCCAAAATTTCAGGATTCTATATATCTATATATATGTAATATAGAAATATACATATATCTGCGTGTGAGCACGTGCGTGTGTGTGTGTGTGTGTGTGTGTGTGTGTGTGTGTGTGTGTTTGTGTGTGTGTATGTTTTATATATATATATATATATGGGTGGTTCTCTGTGACATTGAAGATGAAAAAAATAAATATTGTTATAACTGTGGGAATATGTTTTAGAGGTATCCAGTAGTTTTCCTGAATTTTTTCAGATTTTTTCTGGCCCATTATTTTAAGTTACAGAGAGTCAAAGTTGACATTTTAGCACTTTTTTGCATTATATGCCCATTTTCATGAATTTTTAGCTCCCAGGGGATGCTTTTTTCACTAAAACCATAAGTATGACATTTTTTGTAAAATTTTCCGAACTTTTCATTAAAAATACTTTTAAAGACATAAATGTATGCTGTCACACTCTTGTAAGCCATTTAAACTTTAAATAGTGAAAATCAGCAATTCTGCTCCGGACTCTGGTAACCTAGTACTGTCTAAAAGATGTCTTTTTATAGTCAGAAACTGCCTAAAAATTTCCAGAGTGGGTCTAAATCATTAAGATCACTTATGGTCAAAATATCCGGGAAAAGTGCCCGAAATATTAATAGAAATGTATATTTGTTGCCTTATAACGATGAATCTAGTAGCATGATCATTGCAAAAAAATTTATGCACTTACCTTGGAATGGTAGAAAAGTATCTCCACTTGTTTCAGTATCCATCTAATCCCCTGTGAGCTGCTAAAAATACAAATATTATTATAAAATTATAAAAAATTATTTTTTAAACATTTATAATGCTGGATTTTTAGTTTTACATCCCTTACAAGAATTATAATACTAATCTGAGGGATTACTATCAATATATAAACATCATTATTGCAATAACTGAATATACGTTGTAACGGGGTACAATCTTTCGCGTCGGTAGGGGTAAAGGGATCGGTTGCTACGGCATTGCCTAGTTATACTCCCTAGGCGGTGCTCCGAGAGTGCGCGGCAGATTCAAATCAGTGAACCCCGCGCACGACCTACCGTTGCGATGTCCGCTAACAACCGCGAGATCACTTGCCGATCTCGCGTCTTTGTACAGCTAAAACGTCGTGAGCTGAAAAGGGCCGCGAATAAAAGGGATAAATTCGCGGTAAGTTTACCTCGGCCGCTCCTGAAACGGAGAGGGCGGTATTCGGGATAACGGGAATAACATACGCCGGTAATCTATAATCAAACTCGTACTCGATATTGATTACATATGAATTTTATTCAAGTTAAAGAAATAGAAACAAAGTTTAACAAAGAACAAAGATTTAACAAAAGCCGTATATAGGCCGCGTGAGGTCTCGCGACGAGGTGTAACCACCGGGGTTACTCGCACTTTCTCTCTTTCTAGCACGCGTACGCGGTCGCCCGTTAGCTTCCTCGCCGTCGCGCGCAGGCGAGATCCGTCGATTCCTAACTTAAAGTTATAGCCGTAAAGAGAGAGTCTTTACGGCTTCGGCGGCTCGCGAGGGGTGCACCACGTACCTTATCTCCCCGTCGACGCGCTTGGCTTCGCCTGTTTCCCTTTTCTCCATCGGGCTCTCGCGCGCGGCAACTTCGCCGTCCTCGCAGGTTCCTGGGAGTCGCTGGAGCTGTGCGCTCGACACCAGCACACTCACTCCACAAAATCACTCGTTCTTTACGGCACGAAACCCAGCACCCGAGCAAGAATCCGCGATAACGATTCTTGTTCTCTTGCCACGAATTAGCAAGGAAGGCGTTACCGGCGACGTGTCTATTTACGATGACTCGCATAAACTCTCTATCTACTCTCCTCAGTCAGCTTGCGCGTCGGACCATTATTAGTCCTTACGCAGCTTACGCGCGGACTTTCCCGATCACCTACGAGCTTTTCCGATCGTCACTCGCGCTCGTTATAAGGTATAGCTTCATACGCATAAGAGTATGTAGCTTACCTTTACAACGTATTTAATACAAAAGATATATAAATAAATCGGATATATAATTATAATGAATAATATGATAACGTGACAGTGACAAGTTTGTGAAATCTAAACAATGTATTGCTGAATAATAATGTTGATACTTTTATAGTAATCCTTCTGATTAATATTATAATTCTTGTAAGGGATGTAAAACTAAAAATCCAGCATTATAAATGTTTAAAAAACAATTTTTTATAATTATATAATAATATTTGTATTTTTAGCAGCTTACAGGGGATTAGATGGATACTGAAACAAGTAGAGATACTTTTCTACCATTCCAAGGTAAGTGCATAAATTTTTTTGCAATGATCATGCTACTAGATTCATCGTTATAAGGCAACAAATATACATTTCTATTAATATTTCGGGCACTTTTCCCGGATATTTTGACCATAAGTGATCTTAATGGTTTAGACCCACTCTGGAAATTTTTAGGCAGTTTCTGAGTATAAAAAGACATCTTTTAGACAGTATTAGGTTACCAGAGTCCGGAGCAGAATTGCTGATTTTCACTATTTAAGGTTTAAATGGCTTACAAGAGTGTGACAGCATACATTTATGTCTTTAAAAGTATTTTTAATGAAAAGTTCGGAAAATTTTACAAAAAAAGTCATTTTTATGTTTTTAGTGAAAAATGCATCCCCTGGGAGCTAAAAATTCATGAAAATGGGCATATAATGCAAAAAAGTGCTAAAATGTCAACTTTGACTCTCTGTAACTTAAAATAATGGCCCAGAAAAAATCTGAAAAAATTCAGGAGAACTACTGGATACCTCTAAAACATATTCCCACAATTATAGCAATATTTATTTTTTTCATCTTCGATGTCACAGAGAACCACCCATATATATATATATATATATATATATATATATATATATATATATTGCCACAAAGTCTCTTGAGAGCATATATTCATGAAGTAAAATAAAACTTTTACATTTATAAGATAGTTTGCGTATAATTTCAATAGACTTCCCAGTGACTCCAGTATAGTGGATATAAATTAATAATTATTTAAACTTGATGAAATTCACTACAACTCCAGTGGTTGGAAATAAATAGTACACTATTAACTCGAGTAACTGGTCCATGTGGTGGTGGAAGTCCATTCAGATTATATTAGTTTATACTTTTCAGTAATTTGACTGAATTTTCCTAAACGAAATGTCAAAATCTAAAAAATCTAAAAAAATTCATACAGGTAGCTTAAAAGATAAGTAAGAGCATGGCGTTTTGACTTTTTTAGAAATAATTATTTTTTTAATAATAATTGAGTAAACAATTTTTAGACGCTAATTATTAGTAAATAAGTCATAAACTTCTAACGCAAACATTGTAATTTTAAATAATCAATTTAAAAATCTGGAAAATTTTGGGTATATTGCTAAAATATATAGTCTAAGATATTTGTTGCTAAGACATTATTAAGTTTTTATAATCACAAAATATTAATTAAAAATAGATGGATTTTATTAAACAATAGATATAGTAAAAAATTTTTTTAATAGTTGATAAGAGCAACTCGAAAAAATATCTCACTTCTGCGATGAAGCGTACAAACTTTTTAGCGACTTTACAATGCGATGGTTTTTGTTATTGGAATTGAAAAAATTTTGCTTCCACGTATTCTGATGTAGAATTTTGTACTCTTTCACAATCTCTGGTCAAATATTTGGCCAGATTTATAGGAGAAATGACAAAACCAATTTAAATACTACAAAAAATACCAACATTAAAAAAAAAACTTTTACTCCAGTTTTTTCAGAATGTTTTTGCAAATATAATCTATGCTCAAAATATGAAGAAAGGTGAAGAGAATAGTTGCTGTTTAAATCAGTATTTTTTTTAAAAATTCACGTTTTTTCAAATTATTGTTAATTATAGGTAACCTTGAATCATCAAAATAACTTATATATTATAGCTTCTTTGATAAACATAAATGTCTTACCATATAGTTTATACATGGCGGGATCTATATAGCTATCGTAAATGTATCATAAAAGTAATAAATTGTAAATTTTCGTACATTTCAGGCGGTTATTTGCAGATTATAAGGTAGATAAAAAATTTTCTCACTACAAAATTACTGGTTTAAAGTGTAACTATTCTCTTCGCTTTTCTTCACATTTTGAGTGTACATTATATTTTTTTGAGTATGCATTATATTAGCGATAAAATTCAAATTTCGGTGTTTTTTTGTTTACATTGGTCATTAGGCCCTTTTTTAGGGCGCAAAAACGCAAAATTCGTGCGTGTTACAAAAAAAATTTTGCAAAAAAAGATTTTACAATACAATACAAACTTTTTACAATATTTTCCAGTGCCAACCGTACAATAAGATTATGATCGACTTTGCGCTCATTCGGAAATTTAATAATTTTTTCGATTTCACTTTGAGCAGTTCTGCCGAACTGAAGTTCGTACGGTGTAAATTCGGTACTAAAGTGAGTGGTTATATTCAGTAAACGTTCAATCTTATCTATATACTTCTCTCACGCAGTGTGTCTCTCACTACAAAACGTCCGGAACATCCTCCCGATTTCGCGCGTAACTCTTTCGGTAGGGTTCGATTGAGGATGTCTTATCGAACTAAATATAGATTTAATTCCTTCCGCCTCTAATTTTTCAACCTACTTGCTAGTATTAAGTTGTGGCACGTGGTCGCTTAACAAACGTTCGGGTTTACCACACTCTGGAATATATTTAATAAAAAATGCTTTAAGCGTCGCTTTCGTCGTGGCATTTTTTAGCTTGTATAACTTGACGTATTTGGAAAAAGAGTCTAACACAACAAACAGATATTGAACTCCCCCCCCCCCCGAGCACGAGGGAGGGGGCCATAATAATCAACGGTAATCAACTCACCGGGCTTTTCGGATTTGATTAATTGGTATTTACCCTCCATCGCGATCGAAAGGTGTTTCACTCTTTGACATAAATCACATGCCAGTACATGCCTTTGTACATCTCTCTGTTGCCCTTTCCAGTAATAGAATCTTTTTAAATATCTACTTGTTTCAAAGACACCGGTATGTCCAAGCTTTTCTTGCGTATATTGAACGAGACCCTAGTCAATGAGCTCGGGACCACTATGCGCCAATTGTCATCTCGCTGTTCTTTATGAAATAAAATATTATTGAATTTAACATAATTATTTTTTTTCGGTTTCCGCGATTTTTCTTAAATTATTTACAAACGCGTCGTCAATTTGTTTATGTGCGAGGTTTTTTATAATTTTTTTAAAATATTCATTGTTTTCATGCATTGCAAAAAGAACCAACGTCGTAACTTCATTTTCTTTACACGGTAAGGAATATTTAACTATTGTAGATCTCATTATTGGATTCTCAACCATATCAACAAACTGTGACTCGGGGTTTCGGCTTAAGAAAACAGCTGGGATACTCTCGCTTCCTCTACAGTATGTTACGGTATACGAGTACCGTTGAAGGAGTAAAGCCCATCTAATTAAACGGCTGTTACGAAATGTAGTCGAATCGAGGAACACTAGGCTTTGATGATCTGTGATGATCTCGAACTTACTACCGGCTAAATAATATTGACATTTATATATAGTATAAATAATGGCCAATAATTCTCTCTCGGTCGTCGTGTACCTCGTTTCGGCCTTTGTCCAACACCTGCTAGCCACGGCGATTATTCTTTTGTTTCCATCATCATCCAACTGAAATACAACCCCTCCTATTGCATGCTCGCTTGCATCTGTAGCTAGTCTAAAAATCTTTCCCGGTAAAACATGCGACAAAAATACAGCATTTATGAAATTTTCTTTCAAAGCCCTGAAAGCGTCACTATGTTTTCGCTTCCACGACCAAATAGCATCGCCTTTAGCAGGTCTCTGAACGGCTCTATATAATCGCTATATTTTAAACAAAAACATTTATAATAGTTACAAAAACCTAAAATTTGTTGAAGATGTCTTTTGTTTTCAGGCTCCTCAAAATTTCGGATTTTTGCAATTCTATCGGGGTCGGGATTTATTCCGTCGGATGATATAATAAAACCAAGAAAAGAGACGCTTGATTTAAAAAAATCACATTTTGACAGGTTGATTGTAAAGTTATTTATATTTAGAATATTTAATAATCCATTTAAAACTAAAAGATGTTCATTAACCGTGCTAGTTGCTAGTAATATGTTGTCCATGTAAATTCGCATTGCTTTTTGTAAGGTTGGGGATGCATTTTCCATTGCTTTTCGCAACGCACGCATGAATGCACTGCCGGCGACTTTTAAACCAAATGGGATTCTTTTAAAATGATAAGTCGCTCCTTCAAATACAAAAGCTGTCAAAGGTCGAGATGATTTATCTATTGCTATTTGCCAATAACTATCTTTAAAATCAAGCTTCGTAAAAATTTTAACGTTTTCGAAATCTTGCAAGTTTATTAATTATAGGCGGAACCTCGCGGTCTTTCTCAACAAATTTATACAACCACCTAGTATCCAGACATAGTCGTACATCACCATTTGATTTCATTACTATCCTTAATGGATTGCAATATGGGTTTACTGATCTTACAATAATATTATTTTTTATCATTTCGTTTAATTTTATTTTCACTTTTTCACGAAGAGCAAGGGGGACCGGATAACTTTTTTTTATAGTTGGATTCTTTTCGATTAATTTAATATGGTGTTTATTTCTTGAAATATTTTCTTATTTTCTAATAATATATTTTTAAACTTTATTTTTTCCTCTTCCTTCAAATTGAACGACGTTAGTTCGCACGCGGTTGAGAAGAGTGTATGAGACAGAGATTCGTTGCTTATATCTCCGGTGTTTTCGTTTTCTTCACTACATGTCACTTTATTTATTCCACATACCATCTCGTCCTAATCGTTAATCCTTCTAAAATTTCGTTTTCCAATTCGATATCAAAATAACTATAATTATTTTCACTATTCTCTATTTTATTTATATGCTTAATTCTATTTAAACTATTAATATTTTGAGTCATACTTTTTTCTTCATTACTTTGGATTTCATTTTTTTTTGTAACATTGTATCTTTTAACATCCATTAAATATATAAACGTCAAATCTTTTTCCTCTGCTAATAAAATTCTGTCTGATACACTATCCTCAAACATCGTCAATTTATCAGGAATCGTATAATTTCCTAATATTATTTTACGCACCTTATAATTTATAATTGATTTATTTTCAAGTAATCAATTATTACCCAAAACAATATCGCATGTCAAGTAGGGAATTATTAAAAATATAAACGAGTTTTTAAAATCACTTATTTTATATTCCATAAATATTTGTTTTTTAACACGGGTACTTTTCTTTCCGATTGCGACGGATACAATCGTATTAGATACGGGTAATTCTAATACTTTAAAATTTGATTTACATTTTAAATAAAAGGTTTCCGATATCGCGGTTATCTGGCTCCCCGTATCTATCAGTGCCCAGGTATTCATAGTCTTAATTTCTAAACAAACATACGGTGATTGGGGGATGGTTTTCATTAATTTTTCCAACTGACCCATCTCTCGTTCTATACCTATTTCTAAATCCTTAATATAATCAAAATTTTGTGGGCACGTTGACGGGTCAACTTTCAACGCACCTACTACTAGTTTTAATTGCGCGTATTATTTTGTGAATAATCGGGACGCGTAGTTTGATTTACTTGACCGGTATAATTAGGCGGTGGAAAACGCGTGTCTGGAATAATTGCTCGATGATAACTGGCAACAGGCTGATGTGTTATAGCAGGCTGCATTGGTCTATTTTGTTTTGATAGAACTTGATACTCTAATTCGCTTCTATTATAAACCGGGGCGTGGTTATTACCAACGTTTGTATTACCGTTACGAAAATGTGGGTTTTGTGAATTTGGATACGCATATAAATCATGATTCCGGCATTCATAATAGTGTGAGGCAGATGGGTAAAATGGCTGTTTATATTGATTTTGATAACGATATATCTCTCTATCATTTCCTTCGTTATACTGTTTTTTATATTTAGAATTAAAATTATTGTATCGATCATTTTTTACCGTTATCTGTCTCACTCTAATATCATGCGATACAGGTTTATTCGACGAATTATAATATTTATTTCGTTGTTCGTAATTTTTATATTTTTCGGTTCGTACTGCATCTAAATTAGTCAGCGTTTGATTCGTAATCGACGGACGCCAATGCTTCTCTCACCCACGGCGGATTGTTGGATAATAGTATAGTTTTTCTCGAAATCGCTCATTTTCGGCCATATGTAATTGGCTTCCGTCAATTGTTTATAATAAAATGTTTGCAAACTACCCAATTGTTCAGTATATTTATTATTTGACCAAGAACTTTTTGTTTTCACTTGAGTCGGTACTGAATAAAATTCTTTAATAAACGGATATTTAAATTGAGTATATGTTGAAAACAAATAATTGTTTAAAGTAAACCATAATTTGGCTTTATCTTGTAACGCAAGTTCTATTATTGACAACTTATTATCTTCTTTTATATTTGTTACTTTAAAATAGTTTTCTAAATTTTCGAGAAAGACTATAGGATATATATAGGATTAACTTAGGAATTTTGAAATCTAATTGATTACTGTTAGAACTACTTATAATTCCGACAATATCATTAGCATTTACATTACTTCGATTATCACTATGCGCGTCACTTGAATTATGTATATTCTCTGTTTGATTGCGTAGATTGTTTACCTCGCTATGAAAGTGTTGTGATTGAGCTGCTAATTGTCTTCTTAATTGCGTGATTTCTTCCCGTAGTTGCCTCG
Organism: Theocolax elegans; assembly: GCA_026168455.1. Classification (NCBI taxonomy): domain Eukaryota; kingdom Metazoa; phylum Arthropoda; class Insecta; order Hymenoptera; family Cerocephalidae; genus Theocolax; species Theocolax elegans. The sequence goes on along the minus strand of CM047430.1, from coordinate 10,388,039 downwards.
CTGCTTCCAATTCTGTGCGTTGAGACTCTTCTTTCTGCCCTCAATTTTGTCAATTCGGCTAATATAGTTTGGATGTTTTCATCATCCGTTATGGTCGACAACTCCGTTGGAATTCGTCCATCAGCTGCATGCATATTTGAGTTTTTCTCCTTAGGTACCAGCGGCATTTTCGTGCTTGATAATTTTTTACAACTCTTAAAATGATTGTAGTTATAAATAATTCTATTGATTTGTCTACCAGAGCGCGTTATATATATATTTTTTATCGGCTTCCATACATATTCATACTATCCCCATTCTTCTCGTGATTATTTTAATTTCCATTACTTGCCCGTTGAGCGCCATTGAAATTAGTATAACTGTTCGGAGAATCTTGATTACAAGGGGATAGGGATATCATGATGAATAAAATGCCAACCACACATATGTAA
>CM047430.1:9890108-10382608 GCA_026168455.1 Theocolax elegans | reverse complement strand
GTATCCGCCGAACTGTAAAAGGGGAAGCACATATATTGAGAGAATCTAGATTTTGAAGTAATTCCGAGTTAAATATAAAGTTGTTTAGAAGGATTGATTTGCATTGCCGAGATATTACAAAATTTTGAAGGAAGAACTGTCCGTCTTTTGGAAAACCTTATTAAGATCTCGAGGAGAATAATTAATATATATCCGAGGAATATTCGGGTCTTTTCGCGTATTATCCGTTTCATAGTAGTAAATTCAGTAAGGATCATTGATGGTATTAAAGTGATTAAATCGCGATAATTAATAATATGATTGTGAGTTTCTCTGTGTATCGTAATACACATAATAATTAGATAGGTTACGTGAATCTCGGGTTGAGTCGTTAATAATATAAAAGGGGGAAAGATGAATAGCATTGATGGAAAGTTTTATGTGACGGAAATAAGTTTGATATTTTTGTAAGCATTTAGATCGGCGAGGATATATATGTATAGATCGCAAAGTGTAAAAGTCCAATAAATATTATATTTTTTTTCTAATACGTGTACATATATTTATCGATACTTCCCCATCCAAGATAAAATCAGCAGTCCGCCATTTTCTCGTTGGCGGAACCGAACCACGTGTAGACAGGAGTGTTAGCTCTACCGATCGCCGGCATTTAAAAATTTAACTATGTAATTAGGTTCTTAGACCTGGATTAAAATAAATCGAAGCTGAATAAGGTTTGTATTATTTTACGGATAATTGGTGCGGAGGATAAGGATATTATAACAAGAAATATAATTAATATTAATACTGATTAGCGTTCCGAGAATTCTATCATTTCGATAGAAAACGCTACGTCATAACTGTCCAATTCGCACTTACTTGTTGCAATTAAAGCAATGTCGTCTGCATAAGTAATAGACCATATTTTAGTTTTTCCTACAACTATACCCCCCAACTGACCTTTACTTAGTTCGCTTTCTAGATCGTGTAAATAAATATTAAATAGACTTGGACTAAGTGGACACCCTTGCCTAACCCCATTTGTTAAATTCAAACTTCCAAAATTCGGAAGTTACGTTACCATTTACTCTAACTTTATTTACTGTTTCTTCATAAGTTTGCAAAATCCTATTTTTTAATCTATTTTCTACATTTAACTGCTCCATACAACTTCCTAACTTTCCTCTATTTACTTTGTCGAAAGCTCCTTTTAAATCCCCAAAAAATACAAAAAGTTTCCCTCCTTTTTTCATACCTCCCTATTAATTAAAAAATTCTAAATGTATATACAATCAATAGTCCCCCTTCCTTTCCTAAATCCAAACTGAGTTTCACTTAATTTTCCTTCCATCATTTTATCTAACCTATCATTCAAAATACCTACATAAATCTTATAAGCCGTGTCCATTATAGTGATTCCCTTATAATTCTTTACATCAGTTTTATCTCCTCTTTTAAACACTGGACTAATTATGCCTACTTTCCAATCACCCCCTTATTCCATATTAACTTAACCAATTTTCTATACGCTTCTGCTACTGCTGGTGTTGCGAATATCCAAGCCTCATTTTCAATTTCATCTCCTACTGCTTTTTTCTTCTTTAAATTTATTATTTTGTTATAAAACTCTTGATCCTGTATATCATTTTCTTCTTGATTTGATACACTAACTTCTTTAGTTAGTTTTTGAACAATCTTGGCACCAACTCCTTCTAGTCATAAAATGATTTTCTGCCCGCGCGGGCGCAAAATGGCCAATTCCCGCCTGCTTTTTTAAAGCATTTTTCACCCTTTCGGACAGAAAATAATATGTGCACCACGGGCGCAATGGGGATTCCCCAGAATCCCCAATTTTGCGCCCTTGGTACACAATGTACTATTTCCAATCCTCAAGTTTTATGCAATCTTCTATTCCATCTTTCTTATTTCTTCGTTTATTAATGTATTTCCAAACGTCAGCTTCCGCTTTTACCTGTCTTAATTCTTCTTCTTCGTCTTTTTCATGTTCCTTCTTTTTTAACCTGCACCATTCTTTATACTTCTTTTTTCAGTTAAATTTTGTGCTCTTGTTATATGTCCGCTCTTAAATTCTCTTAATTTCGATCTTACAAATCTTTTTTTAATTTTCCAGTCATTATTATGCCAAATCCTTTCTCCTAATTTCCAGAATTTTATATTTTTTGACACTACCTTTTTTGAACTATTTATTTTATTTTTAATTTCTCTCCTTATCTCATTCACTTCTGATTTGTCGCAGTTCCAATCTTTCAAGTTGTTTACGTAATACTTAATTCCGTCTTCATTCCATTCTGCTCTCTTTAAAATAATATCATTTTGACTTAGTTCCTTTCTATCCACCTCACCTTCAATTTGAACTAATAATGGCAAATAGTCTGATTCCGTTCTGTTCACTACGCTAAAACTAAACACTTTTCTGCACGCATCAGTATTTACAATCGCGTAATCTATTACTGAGCTACCCCGTTCACCTATGTACGTCCACTCTCCAGTCTCTTGCACTTCTTTACAATCATTCAAAATCATCCATCCTCTTTTAGTTATTTCTTTTAATAACACCTTACCTTCTTTATTTATGTTATTATCTTTCGACTGTCTTACATATCTTATTTTATCCTTATTATTTAATATTCCTCCTTCTATTCCAGTTTTCGCATTAAAGTCTCCACCTATTAATAAATTATTTTCTTCTTTTTCATCCATTGTTACGTTTAATTTCTGAATTAGCGTTTCAATATCTTTGTTATATACCGTACATATTTGCCATACTTCTTTATTTACTTCAATTGCTTCCTTATTCCTGTTATAATTCCGCCCATAGATCTACCTTTTTTCTTCTCTTTTATCGCTGGTTCGCATCTCCAATTATATTCTTTAGGCATTTTATTTTTTAACCTGTTCCATTCCTTTTGATCTACCCAAGTTTCAACTAGTCCTACAAAATCAGAATCACATATAAAATTCCACACTTCACTACATTTATTTTTTACACCTGCTATATTTCAAAAACACACTCGTATGTTCGTAGTTCCTAAGTCGACGCTTAATGAAAATTTTCATTTAAATTTTGTAATCTTTCTACATGGTCTTCTTTCTCTTCAAACATGTTTCTTTCTTCGTTCCATTTTAGCCATTTGTTTACACATAGTTTCATATAACCTACTTTCACAGTACTTCCTTCTTGTCCTTTTCTTTTAGCACATTCCCTCACTTTGTTTTGAATCTCTCTCTCTTTCCACGTGAGATCGTCGTCAATATAAATTTTTTCGTGACCTAACCTTGTATTGTTGATCATCACTTCTTTTTTCTTCTCGACACTTTCAATCTCTGCTATTATAATTTTCCGGTGCCCTTTCGCGTTTACGTTAAATGCCTTTGCAATATTTGTATCTACATTAATTTTCTCTCTAAGAAATGTCTTAACTTCATTTTTTAAATTTACGGGATCCAATTCCACACCTTTAATTACAATATTCTTCCTTTTTTCTTCTCGTACTTTCTTTTCTCTCTCAAGTTCGAGTCTATTTATTCCTGTGTGCAGTTCATCTCTTTCTTTTTTCCATTCTTCTCTCTCTATTTCATGTTTCTCTCTCATTAATTTAATTTCAGTCATTATTTCCGTCCACCGTTCTTCGTTTCTTTTATCACTCTTCTCCACTAATTTCTTGATATCAGCTTTGCAATTATCCATCGACTTCATGATTTTTTCCAATGCGATTTCGCATTTATCCTTTGCCATTCTGGTAGTCAGTTTTTCTAGGTTAGCCGATGTACCCGTGTTTTTCGGTCTACCGAGCGCCGGCATGCCAAGCTAACCTATATCTTACTACCGGTACACTTATTCACTAATTTACTTAATAGTCCTCCTTTTACTTTTAATACTTATCACTCACCATGTCAATCACACTATTTTACATAACTTTATCAACTTTTACTAATATTAACGAATCAGATGCTTCCAATATCATTACTTTTCGGCACAGTTAAATCGAACCCCTATATATATATATCTATATAATATAAATATTTCGACGCCGCCGTGTCTAAGATTTCAGGATTCTATATATGTATAGGCTCTGTAACTTAATGAAAAAATAAATTGGATATAATTATGGATTAAAACGCAAATTTTGAAAGTGGGTGCAAATGACGAATTACGGTAGAAATGGAAGAAATAGGTTTTGATTTATATGTCGCTAAAATGTTATCAGCAATAGTTCTTTAAAATTAATACAAAAATTTATTTATTTAAAAAGAAAGTTTTATTACTATTAAAGTACAAAATATTAATGACATAGATCTTTTGGCGATGATACTTCGTCATTAAATAAATTAATTTTAGGAGGCAAAGTTTTATTTAGATCCCTTTAAAATAATCCAAAATTTTAATAAGTTTTTACTAAATACTACAATTAAGTATATGCACTTTACTATTTTTGGTAAGTTAATTTTTTATTAACATTTATGATTATTAAAATATAAATTTAAGCTTTATAAGAATTCATATAGTTTAAAATTTACAGTTAACATTTAATATGTCTCTATTATTTTTATGATTTTTATTCTGATTTCATTACACTAAAGTTTGGTAAAAACTTTTATTTATAAATTATAATCGTATTTAAAAAAAATTAAATTTTTGGTATAAAACCCAATGCATTATAACAGTACCTCCAAGGTGTTGTGTGAATCGGTTTAATTTCTAAGGTGTCCATGGTAGTGAAAAAGTAATATAATTTAAAACATTATTTAAAATAAATTTATTACGAAAAACCTTTTTCGAAATTAAAAATAGGGGGTTGGCGCGCGAAGCCCTCCTAGTATATATATATATATTGTCACACCGCACTGGGAATCAGGGTGCGGGTGATAAAATCGATATCAATTAATAAAACAGAGAATTTATTATATGATATAAATTAAGTACACGGTTGCCAATCGTGCTTGCGGCTATATATTAACGGCTGCTATTTATTAATAATTACGCTTAATTAAGTAGAACGTCGTGAGGGCTCGATATTTGGCTCAGTATAATTTCACGCGCGGCGATAGTCATTTTATTTATATTTGGGCTGCTACTTCGGTGTATTTCATTTCGCGTTGCTGATTGTTGCTCTTGTTGCGTTATTTCTTCCATTGAAATCGGATCTTGATATGGGCCACGACTTCGTCCCGTTTCCAGTTCTCCGAATATCAATTGTTTGCGTACTTGTTGGCTTCGTTGCGAGTTGTGGGAAATAGCTTGTAAGGATTGGGGAAATAAATTAGTGGCTTCTGATTGTGTGAGTGATAGAGACAAATCGTCGGGATTTATTTCTAATAATTGTTGGGCTTCTGCTTGTGCTAAGTCTATCTCAGCTTTTTCATCAAACCACATTTGATCTGATTGAGAATCCCATTCGGCTGCAGAGTTTCCAAAATTACGCCTAATTTTGTAGCGGGCTACTCTGTCACGAATGATCGCAATGCTGCTATCCAAATTTAAAAATGCTGTACCTGCGTAGAAGACTACTCTTCCATCAGGTAAATTATTTATGCATTGCCTAATTATTGGTGCGCCTTGAGCTGCACTTAGGGAATTCAATTTGCTACCTAATCTATAATTTATGGACATTTTGATGGGCTCAATAACAATGTTTTGCTTCAAAGTAATAGCTCTTACTTAAGTTGCTTAGCTCGATACTCACGTAAAAGGAGAGAAAAAAAATTTATTTTTACTAAGTACTACTCAAAACAATCAGTATCACTTATATAATATGCACACAAAAAAAAATTTTAATTTAATTATATAGATTCCAAACTGCGTTCTAAAAGGTAGATTTTAAACTTGCATAGGAGGGGAGAGGGAAAAAAAATTTCACAGCAATTTGAAACCAAAAAATAAATATATAAGCACTTTGCAGGAAATAATTAATTAAACAATTAAAAATTGTGATTTGAGTAGGCTCTTAATAAATGTACAAAAAAAATAATAATAAGGCTAGTTGATGATAGGCTATGTACACTTTAATGTGCGGGGAAAGGTTAAAGGAGAGAAAAAACTTTCATGTGTTAATAAATGCTTTTAATAATGCAAAATTTATTGATAATATGCTGGTCTAAATGCAAAAAAAAACACAATTTAATGTGTCAGAAGCAATTAGCTATTGGTAAGAATGAGCAAATAAATTTTTATTAATTTATTAGTTTGGCTAAAGGCGAGCAAAAAAAAACGGTTAGTGGCAAAACCAAAGGAAGCAATAATAATATAATAAACCAAGCAATAATAATATTATAATATCAGGTGCAATTAAATGTTATATCCTAAGACAACAAAATTAATAAATGCAAATCATAGGCAATCAAAAATAGTGTGCGGCCATATTTATATGTATATAGCTATGTGTGAAGGAACGCCTGTACACGTTATATATATATTTTCTATATGTACATGCACTTTATATATATTCGCACTGTTTAATATTTAAATGCGAGAAAAAATTTACTTTAATTTTTCGACACCTTGTCGATTTTACAAGATGGCCGTGCTCCTGACTTGCGTGTGTGTGTGTGCGCACTAACAAAGGCAAACATGGCTACGCTCGTTTGTTACGCTATATATTTATAATCGTAAAATAGCTGCTTTTTATTTTCGCTAAATCGCGTTGGCTTCCGTGTTAAGCCGTCATATATATGAAAAAACGAATGCACTTTATAATTTCGCTCGATCCCTTAATAAGAAAATTTAACGTTGGGCGCCAATGTCACACCGCACTGGGGATCAGGGTGCGGGTGATAAGATCGATATCAATTAATAAAACAGAGAATTTATTATATGATATAAATTAAGTACACGGTTGCCAGTCGTGCTCGCGGCTATGTATTAACGGCTGCTATTTATTAATAATTATATTAATTAATACGATATAGCTATTACTCGATCGAATATCCGCTCGATCGACGAAAATGGCGACGCCGGCCACGTGTGCGAATATGCGAAAAGGGGAATAGCGGCACACATACCTTACGAGGAGAGGAACACGGGTATGGATAGCACTTTGCACCAACCTTATACTGCAATTTTCCGGTGCACACTCTCCGGACTCTCTCTATCATACGGAAAACGGTCGAAAATATCGCTCAATCTCGTCTCGTTGCGTCTGCTCACGGCCGAGTTCCCGAGCTCTCTGCCTTTGTCCTGCGAGAGCGCCGCTCGCATGTCTCTCTCTATTTTGTGGCTTTTTGGCTGCTGAGACGTCTCTTCACGACGTCGGCTCCGGAGGTTGTTCCACGGGTCTACTGCGCGGCTGCTATTATACGGTAAGGAGTAACTTGACAGGTGCCTTGTTATTTAGTTAGTACATGTGAGCAATGTTTATGCTCACATAACCTCTAACCCTGGCTCCTAGGCACCTCTACTCCTGTACACAGTCTTGTGTACTCCTATCTGCTCCTTAGTGTTGAAAACATATTCATTATTATGTTTTACAGGTTGATCTTCCTGTACGAGTTTGTTGCTGCTGGATGGCTCCTTCAGGATTGAGGCTACTACGGATATGCTGTTATGATTGCTGCAGCTGCAACAGCCGTCTTCGTTAAACTTTGGACCTCGATACTCTGTCCATGCTCTTATGCTGCCTTCGTACTCAGCTGATGTCTCCAGGCTCTCCGAGTACTGTTCGCCCTACATGTAGCCTCTTGGTGGCTACTGGTTTCCTCGACTCCTGTGTGTGCTGGCTCCGCTTCTGTTCCAGGGTGTAGCTTATTCGTAATTGCTGCTGCTGGTGTTGTGGCTGCTATTGGCGATGCGTCCGCTGCCGGCGCATGCCATGAGGGGACCTTGCAGAGGTGCCTCCCTCCTCTAATGCAGCCCCGAGTTCCCGGACAGGATAGTGGGTGCGGAGATATATCCTCCGCCTCGGAGTTGCTGCTGCTGCTACTGTTATTGGCGGTTTCCGCCGGTCCGTTGATTGGACTGTGGGGTTGAGCCAATCTCTGGAGTACTTGCTCCAGATCTCCAATAACCGGCCGGCGGTAGCTTACTATCTGGGCACGGCTTCTGCCCCGTCCTCTGCGTAATTCGGAGGCTGTTCCGCCCGTACGATCCACGCTGCAAGGATTTATTTTATAGTATTTGCATTTACTCTACACTTACTCATCGCTGCCACCTCATTCATTATCTGCTATGCTTTGCTTATTTCCACGGTCTAAGATGACGTTTGGGTGGGCTGCTAGGGGATATATCGGTGTCAGGTATACTTTCCTTGGAACGACCTCTTTTACGGATAGCTGGGTTATTGGGAGGGTTAACGATTCGAGTGCTTTGCGATAGTTGTTGCTGCTGCGTTTGGGGAGATTGGGGGGAAATTATAATTATTTTTGCGGGTCCTACATACTTGGGTGCGTGCTTAGCTACGAAATTATCGTCGGCTGACGATAGCACACGATTGCGGCGACAAACTAAATTTCCTAATGGGTACTGTATATCTCGACGACCTTTATTATAATACCGTGCTTGCTTGGCTGTGGCTATATCGGTATGCGTCTTTACTAGGTCGTAAATTGCTGGCCATCTATGCAATCGCTCTATCTATTGCTGCGTATCTGGGACGGAAATTTGGGTTGGGGATTTAATGTGCTTTTTGATAAGAGTTATGGGAATAGGGTTCCTGCCGTAATTCAGGAATGCTGGTGAATATTTGGTGGAGGAGTGCACGACCGTGTTTAATGCAAAACAAAATTCGCCTAGATGCGTGCCCCAATTTCTATGATCATCAGCTAAATAGCTGTTGATCATTGGCTTTATATTTTAGTTTACTCTTTCCACAGGGTTGGCTTGAGCGAAATATGGAGGGATTGTAGACTGCGTAATCCCGTATTATGCTAGCTTCTCTGTAACCATCCGATTATCTAATATCGATCATAATATCTGCTGCGACTACTGTCCAGGGTGCACTGATGTACCTGCCTTCCATAAGACCGGCGGGAGCTTGTTGGCTACTTTTATGAGCTTGGCACTCTTGGCAAGCTTTCACGTATAGGCATGTATCCATATATATTCTTGGCCAGTAATAATATGTAGCCAATCTAGCCTATGTTTTGTCAATGCCTAGATGGCCTGCTTGCAGCGTATAGTGGGCTTCGTATAGGGCTTTTGCTCGGTCATTTTGGGGTAAAATCAACTTCCAGGCATCGAGGTCGGGTACGAGGGGATCTATTAGGGGATTGGGACGGTGCGCGTATAATAGACTATTCTCTATTCTAAGTTCGGGGTACTTACTGGGGAATTTGGCTACTTCTATTAGTTTTGTCTGATACCAGGGATCCCTGCTGTCTATTGCTATGGCTGCTGCTGCTTTAGTATTCTCGTATGCTAGAGATAATGCATCTGGTTCTTTGTGTAACGCTCTTTTGCGGATCACAAATTTTATATTATAATTTTTCAGGATGATATTCCAACGGGCTTCCTGTTGGATCCTTAATATTATGCAACCAGGGAAGACTGTGGTGATCCGTTACTACCGCGAACTCTTCTCCTTGCAAATAACCCATAAGTCGGTCTACACACCATAACACAGCCAAGCACTCCTTTTCCGGGACGGTGTTGTTCCACTCAGCTTTGCTCAGGATTCTGCTCACGTAGTATATCGGATGTTCTTCTCCGTTTATCTCTTGAGTCACAGCTCCGGCTATTGCATAATCGCTGGCATCAGCTTGGAGGGAAAATGGGAGGGAAAAATCGCGTCGGGCTAAAACGGGGGCTTGGGTGAGGGCTAACTTCATCTTCTCAAACGCTTCTTGCTGCTCTTTGTACCAGTGCCATCTGAGATCTTTCATTGTAAGATAATTCGAGGGTGCTCGGTAATCTGCTAATTTATCGATAAATCGGGAATACCAACCGATTAATCCGGTAAATCTTCGTAGCTGCTTCAAATTAGTGGCGGGTTGGGTATTCTAATATCTGCTTTATTTTGTTATTATTTGTTTTTAGGCCATCCTGGTTAACTTTATAACCTAGATATGTAACCTCCGCGCAACAAAATTCAGATTTTTCGCGGTGTACTGCAAGTTGGCTTATTTAAGGGATGCTAATACTATTTTATGCCACCGAATGTGTTCCTCAAAAGTTTTGGCTGTGATGATTATATCATCTAAGTAAGCGAACACATTCTGTTCCCATACTGGCTTTATTAAATTGTCCATTATTTTCTGGAACATGGCTGGTGCGTTTGCTAGACCGTAGGGTACGCGGGTGAATTTAAATAAACCTTTTCCTGAGAGGGCAAAAGCTGTTATTTCTCGGCTTTCAGGCGCTAGGGGGCTTGATGGTAAGCTTGGGACAGGTCTAGCTTGCTTATGTAGCGGCTTTCTCGTAGCTGATCCAATATATCGTCCATGTCTCCCATAAAATAAGCTATTTTTTTAGTGATTGCATTGACTTGCCATTAGTCAATGCAGAAACGGTATGCAATGTTCCCTTTAGAGACAATTACGGGGCAGCTACACCATCGACTATCGGAAGGTTCGATGATGCCCTCACGTCTATCAACCTCCGCATAGCCAGCTTGTAGCATTTTAGGCGAGTACCGGCGGTTCCTCTGCCTAATGGGTCTGCTCCTTGCGTATCTATTTTGTGGACGGTTAGGTTTGTGGTACCTAACGTCTTGGGGGTTGCGGGAATCATTTGGTCACGAAGCTGCTGCAAAATTTTTTTTTTGAAGGGGTAGCTCTTTTGAGTCATCCTATGCTTGCTAGGGCTGGTATGTAGCTCGGGTCTTCGCCATTAGGATAAAAATGATGATTAACGTCCTTAGGAGTCCATCATGTATCCTTTTCATAATTTATCCTCATTGCGACGCTACTTTTCGTCGGGAAAAATCTAATTAAATTAAATTAAAGGCCGACGGAGGTTCCGTCGTAGCGACGTTGAAAATGGCTATATATCGCCGATTTATATTTTATTGGGCGCCTGGCGATATTTAAATAAAAATGAATAATTACTTTACAAAACTACGCGGCAACCCGGCAAATCCTCACCTCGACTCCTCGTCACAGAGGGAATCCCGACGGCTGACCACCTCGGAACCGGCGGCTTTCAGAGTAAAGGAAAATTACTTAAAATAACACTCACGAATTTAATCTTTAATCACAACTCATTTATTCAAGAATTCAAAATTCAAAGAAAATTATAAATTCCGGCACCGACACAATAATGAACGCGACTCGCGACCGACTCACACACGTGCTTCTACTCTCTCACTCAACTCCGTCCGGCGGTATATAATAAAATAATAAGAAAAATAAATATTAGCAATTCGGCCGCCCGTCGGGCTAACCGTAACTTTTACTCGCCTAATTAGCTTCTCAACTCCAGTACCGCTCAGCTCGAACTCGACTACTCTAACTCTACTCTACGCTACTATACAACGAAAGAAATGATAATGGCTACTCAGCTTAAAATACTACTCTACAACTATCGACTGCCTCGTCGGACGATCGGGTAGCGAATCATCGAGACCGGCTTCTTCATCCGGCTCGCGGCGTGGCTTGATCCTCCAAAAATAAGGATTTTCCCCCCCACCCTATCGCTATCCTGCTCTATCTTACTATACTCCTTATCTACCGGCGTTGATTAGGGTGGTTGATTGCGTGATCGATACGCGTAGTCAGCCTTGATCTTATTTCCGTCAAGGCCGAATACCCAATAATAGTGGTTTACGTCACCACCAACCTGTTCATTATTGGGTCGATCACACAACCAATCATCCACTGGCACTCGGAAGGCGCGCATTACAAATACTTAATTACCATATCGGTAACCCAGTCGGTGCTGCCGCCCCGTGCCTACCGGCTATATAATTACTACTGACTACTCCCGACACACTCACACATAATTAAAATTTAATTCATGTCCTCCGCTATTTACAACTATATACATACTTTAAAATTATTACGAATCGCCCCAACTCTACCGACGGATCTACCTAATTTTTATTTAAAATTAACGACGCTACTAGTTAAAATAATTAATTAAATAATATACGTGTGCGTGCTCCGTCTATATCTATATATATACATTCTAATATGCCGCGGTATACCGTATAAATTAGGTATACCGCGACTCCTACTCTTCTCGCGCTCCCCTCGCTCCGCGCGCTCCCACCCATTATCCCACTACGGTCGCTCACTCGAGCGTCTTCGCGCGCGCAACACTCTCGCTGCTCGAGTGATCCCCCCTTCCCGCGCACCTCGCCTAGTGCCGCACGATCGTCGCCGTCGGTGCCGCGTTCCCCGGTATACGGGTGTAAGGTGGGGGAGCACCCTGGCTCTCCCGACTACTAGTACGTAGTTCGGGCGTGCGCGCACCCATGCGCCATCTCAGCCGTCGTCGTCTGCTGAGCACGTGTGACGGTTGAGGTTAGGACGCCGCCTAACCTCCCGTCTTGTTGACATCAGCATCGGATTCGCCAGGTATCGTGAGACGACCTGGGCTCAGTCCTTGGCTCACGATACCTCTCGGCCGTGGTCTCGGTCGTAGTCCGCGTACTACCGTCGGGTATCGGTCGCGTCGTTCGTCGGCTCCGTGCTAAAACATACCCATACCGTGGGTATCAGTGTTTATTTTTAAAAGTGCATCGGTGCACTTCGGTCCGCCTGCGAGGGATTCGCTACCTGCGACGCGATCGCGAACTAACATAAGCTAAATGTATGCATGCACATGACTTGTAAATACAAGCCATGTGCTTGTACTTGTACGTTGTATGTTTTACAACGTCACAAACAGCCCCCTCCTAAACCGAAACACCCCCGGTGTCCTTCGGTTTACTACAACCTCTTACTTCAATTACTTCTACTCACTAAACAAAAGTTATTCACCCTCAATTATATATTATATAATTTAAAATAACTCATACAACTACTACTATTCTCCTAACAACGATTCGTTCGCGATACTACTTCTCCCTCGCACGGGCGTCGGACCGAATTGCACACTTTAATTTTTATCTATTTATTTATAACCACCACCATTATAAAATAAAAATAAATAATAAAAATAGAAAATAGAATAATTAATAAAAAAAAATTATATTATTATACCTATTCCCTCTCTCTTCCGGCGCATTCTCCTCTACTACCGACGGTTATTCTTCTTATATTACATCTTAACTCTAAGCCTTAATCTACTATATACATCCTTCTTCTTCCTCACAACTACCGGCGGTGTCTTCTTCTTCTCTTCTTCTTCTACTTAGGGGTCCCTGACGGGTAATTTTGCCGTAGGGCCTACCCTATTCCTCTGCTCTACCACCGGCGGGGATTATTCTCCTGTCTTCCTTTGTGACGGCGAAGGTTCTCCATTTACCTTCCCGGGCTCGCCACTCTCCCCGACCTAGGCGGGTATCTACGTCGAAAATCCGGCAGAAATCCATGCCTAGTATAACATCATGGTCTAGGACATTCATGGCTTTAAGCGGAATTATTTCGGCGTATCCGTCTATTTCCAAACTAATGTTTAGGATTCCTATTACCCGGCGAATATCTCCTGTGACGCTTTTAATTGCTGTCTCACATGGTTCTAACCGGCTTCTGAATCTCTCCGTTACTTTAGGTCCAGCGAGCGAAATCATGGCTCCTGGATCAAACAGCGCACTGTAACTCTCTCCTCCGAGATTCAGCTCTAGGAAATTCCTATTATCTGCCGACGTAGCTGCTACATTCTCGTCATCTCGACGGACTTCCTGCTTCTCCTCACCATTCGGCGGCGGAATACATAATTCCGTCCGCGTTCTCTTGGGAATTGCTCCCGTACTTCTTGGATACGGTGTCGGAATACTATCTACCTCCTTCTCTACCGGCAAGTCAAGCGGCGATGGGGCTGAGAGCATCTCTACGGCGCGTTGCACTATGTGTAGCCTCGAGAATTCTCGCTCTTCTTCGAGATCCTCATTGGGCTGTACTGGCGTGGCGACTTCACTCTCCTTTTGCCTCACCCTTTCACGAAACGTTTGTAGACTTTTCCGCGAATATTCCGCTTCACCTAGCGAATAATCAACGGCTTCCGGCTGGAGAAAACATAAACCTCGTTTCTTCAACCGCTTCATGTCTACCTCCGGCGTAACGTGATTCTCGGCTTGCCTCTCTTCACCACCTACGGCATTCTCCTGCTTCTCCACCGGCGAATTATAGTTAACCTTCCCGGCGAGATTTAAGGAGTGCTGCTGGGGGATCAGCGGACGTACTGTCCCCCAGCCAACAAGTTTCCCAACTTGACACGTACTTCGGCACAGTCAGGACAATTGCGGAAAACCGCTCCTGGTTTACCGCACATCTGACACGACTCTTGCGATCTGTGTGACGGTGACTGCGGTCTGAATACCTTCTCTGGGCATTGCGCCGCTCGATGTCCCGTCTTGGCACACAGAAAACACTTTGCATTCGGGCATTCCGCTGCTCGATGCCCTACCACCTGGCAGTTAAAGCAGGGACCATAAAATTCCCGACGACCTGGCGACTTCGACTGAAATGTTGCATTGCTCGTTCCATTCGACGGTGCAACCTTCTGCTGACGGGCGTACGGCTTACTCTCCCACTTGGCAGCAGAATTCGTCGATCTAGTCGGCAAACCCCGATTTACAACTGCGGCGTAAGTCGGCTTCTGAGCTACTTGCACTTCCGCAGCCACGCTCGACAAAACGTCCTTCTTCTGACGTTTAGACTTCTCAGCTACCTCCTTTGTTGCTGCTTGCTTCGCCTTTTTGCTTGCAGCAACCTTCCTCTCGCCTTTCACTTCGGCGGCTTCCTCCACGTCTACATCCGACAGCGCGGCGACCTGTTGCTTTGTCGATCGTCCCTTGTATGCTGCTCCAGGGATTCTCGACTTTTCAACCGGCGGTGGCGGGGTATACCGGCTGTTCAACTCCTGCTGGCGTTCCCACTTCCGCCCATAGTACTCCAGGTCTTTGAAATCTTCCACGAGTTTACTTGCCATCGCAGTCCTATACTCCGGCAGAAGATTTCTATACGCTGTCTCTACTAACACTTTCTCCGACGGTGGTTTCTTAAAGTGTCCGACGATTATTCGCAGGTTAGAGAGATATCGCGTAATTTTTTCTCCCTTTCCTTGCGTTCGTCGGCGTAACTCGTCCAGCAAATCCTCGTGGTCGAATTCACCTATAAATTGGTGTCGGAACTGACGCCGAAAATCGCGCCACGATGCTATTTGCGTCTTCGTCGACCTAAACCACCGGCTGGCGTCCTTGCTCAGTATGCACGGCAACGCACCTAGCAATTGTGCATCTGTCAAACCAGCGCTCTTCCTACAATCATTTAACTGACTGAGGAACTCGTCGGGCATCTCTCTCTCATCACCAGCAAACCTCAGCCCCCAACTCTTTAGCACTTTCATGCTTCGAAGACTTTCGTCTGGTTTCAGACTGATTGGGCTGGACGACTTCTCTCTTCGAGACTGCACGCGCGTGAACCCTTCATCGGAATCATTCTCCGATTCGCTGGAATTAATCCGCGCGAGCTTTCGTCTCTTTGAGCCACTGCTCACTACACTACCGGCGGAAGCATTCTGCTTGTGACTGTCCTCATTGCAATCCGGCACATCGCATTGATTTAACGCTGATTCCACGTCTTTTAAATCAATCGGTTTGATCGCCGTACTACATCTCGTAGAGTTCGCCATACTCTTTGGCTGTTTACTCGTCGACTGCGCAGTCTTCTTTGCCGGTTTTGTGCTCTTCCTCCTTTTTGGATTCGCTCCCTCCGCACTAGAGTTACCAGACTCAGTGTCGGATCGGCCTGACGGTATGAATGCATCGGATTCGGCGGGAATAATACTCCTTTTCTTATACGACTTTCCGGGACCATTTGGCCTCAATGCGGCTTCTCGATCACTCCTACTCTCTACCGGCGGAACCTGATTAGACCTAACGGGAAATACACCTAGTTGTGTCATTAACTTATCCCATTCGGTCGGATGCTGGCGGATATAATTACACAACTCCGGCGGAATTGTGAGAGGCGTTGGCTCATAACTAGTCGATGGTAACGCAACCGACGACGTAATCGGCAAGCCTAACCCAGACTGCGTCGTATACGTGTTAGAATACGTGCAGGTAGTCTGCGTGGCGACTGTCGTGTACGTTGGAACTCTCTTGTCGACAGCATTCTCTCTATCCGTTCCACTTGGTCGAAACTCACTATCCGCCTCACTGTCCGCTAAACTTCCATCTTCAGAGGTTACCGTCTCTCTGTCACCTACTCCCGTATCTGAAGTGACAACGCACTTCTTCCACCTTCGTCTCTGCTTGGCAGCATTATCGACTGCCATCATCACCTTTGCACGGTAAGCACCTGCGCTTACCGACTCCTTACGTATTTCCGCATGGTCTTCGTCCCACTCGTACCATGGAATATTATCGTTATCCGGTTCAGCTTCCCGCAACCGGGCGCGCAATAGTCTGTCCCGCAACGCAGCGCTTGATCCGGCGGCACACAGCCGTCGTGACGCTAACTCTCGACCGACATGTTCATCCGCCATTTTGGCGATCGTCCGCTTCATATTACGTCTCTCTCTACCGGCGGTACCCTCAAGTAATATATGCATCTGTTCGACGTGTTCGGCCATTTTAAATTAGTAATCCGACGGTTAAATAAATTTATAAAATTATAATAAACCGACCCGGATCCTTCAAACGGGTATTCGACACGGCAAAATTCACAAATGATTACTACCACCACCACAACAATTATTATCTACCAACCTCGTGCCGTGAGGTACTAATTATCAATAACTAAATTAATTGAAAATAAATTATCACCTCGTGCTTACACTCTCAAGCACAAAATATCTATATACTGTATAACTGGCGGTTTACAAACTGGCAACCTGTAACAGAATAAAAGTCTGGCGGTTTGGCAATTTGTTCAAATATCGGCAGTTAATATTGGCGGTTCCGGCGTAATTGCTCTACTACCGGCGGTTAATACCGGCAATTCGTTGTATTTTGAAAACACCTGAAACAGAAATAAATCTGGCGATTTTGGCGAAAATTCACGAGTACCGGCGGTATATACCGGCGATAATAAATTGAGCAATCACTGAAACAGAAATACAATTCTGGCGGAAAAATACAAACATTTATATGAAATAGATATATGTACATACAATCAATATATAATTATTAATAATATTCAATAATAATCAAATAAATTGTATATTTGGCACGAGGTTTACACAAACAGGAGGGCCCGCCCAATTGGCAATAGGTATACATAAAAATTTACCATAAATTACCACTACTCCAAGAAAAAATTTAACACTTATAAATGGTGTTGATTTTACACAAAAATGCCGGACGGATACTCAAACACACTTTACTCTGCCGTCAATTACTGCCCCACGTTGGGCGCCATTTTGCGACGCTACTTTTCGTCGGGAAAAATCTAATTAAATTAAATTAAAGGCCGACGGAGGTTCCGTCGTAGCGACGTTGAAAATGGCTATATATCGCCGATTTATATTTTATTGGGCGCCTGGCGATATTTAAATAAAAATGAATAATTACTTTACAAAACTACGCGGCAACCCGGCAAATCCTCACCTCGACTCCTCGTCACAGAGGGAATCCCGACGGCTGACCACCTCGGAACCGGCGGCTTTCAGAGTAAAGGAAAATTACTTAAAATAACACTCACGAATTTAATCTTTAATCACAACTCATTTATTCAAGAATTCAAAATTCAAAGAAAATTATAAATTCCGGCACCGACACAATAATGAACGCGACTCGCGACCGACTCACACACGTGCTTCTACTCTCTCACTCAACTCCGTCCGGCGGTATATAATAAAATAATAAGAAAAATAAATATTAGCAATTCGGCCGCCCGTCGGGCTAACCGTAACTTTTACTCGCCTAATTAGCTTCTCAACTCCAGTACCGCTCAGCTCGAACTCGACTACTCTAACTCTACTCTACGCTACTATACAACGAAAGAAATGATAATGGCTACTCAGCCTCAAAATACTACTCTACAACTATCGACTGCCTCGTCGGACGATCGGGTAGCGAATCATCGAGACCGGCTTCTTCATCCGGCTCGCGGCGTGGCTTGATCCTCCAAAAATAAGGATTTTCCCCCCCACCCTATCGCTATCCTGCTCTATCTTACTATACTCCTTATCTACCGGCGTTGATTAGGGTGGTTGATTGCGTGATCGATACGCGTAGTCAGCCTTGATCTTATTTCCGTCAAGGCCGAATACCCAATAATAGTGGTTTACGTCACCACCAACCTGTTCATTATTGGGTCGATCACACAACCAATCATCCACTGGCACTCGGAAGGCGCGCATTACAAATACTTAATTACCATATCGGTAACCCAGTCGGTGCTGCCGCCCCGTGCCTACCGGCTATATAATTACTACTGACTACTCCCGACACACTCACACATAATTAAAATTTAATTCATGTCCTCCGCTATTTACAACTATATACATACTTTAAAATTATTACGAATCGCCCCAACTCTACCGACGGATCTACCTAATTTTTATTTAAAATTAACGACGCTACTAGTTAAAATAATTAATTAAATAATATACGTGTGCGCGCTCCGTCTATATCTATATATATACATTCTAATATGCCGCGGTATACCGTATAAATTAGGTATACCGCGACTCCTACTCTTCTCGCGCTCCCCTCGCTCCGCGCGCTCCCACCCATTATCCCACTACGGTCGCTCACTCGAGCGTCTTTGCGCGCGCAACACTCTCGCTGCTCGAGTGATCCCCCCTTCCCGCGCACCTCGCCTAGTGCCGCACGATCGTCGCCGTCGGTGCCGCGTTCCCCGGTATACGGGTGTAAGGTGGGGGAGCACCCTGGCTCTCCCGACTACTAGTACGTAGTTCGGGCGTGCGCGCACCCATGCGCCATCTCAGCCGTCGTCGTCTGCTGAGCACGTGTGACGGTTGAGGTTAGGACGCCGCCTAACCTCCCGTCTTGTTGACATCAGCATCGGATTCGCCAGGTATCGTGAGACGACCTGGGCTCAGTCCTTGGCTCACGATACCTCTCGGCCGTGGTCTCGGTCGTAGTCCGCGTACTACCGTCGGGTATCGGTCGCGTCGTTCGTCGGCTCCGTGCTAAAACATACCCATACCGTGGGTATCAGTGTTTATTTTTAAAAGTGCATCGGTGCACTTCGGTCCGCCTGCGAGGGATTCGCTACCTGCGACGCGATCGCGAACTAACATAAGCTAAATGTATGCATGCACATGACTTGTAAATACAAGCCATGTGCTTGTACTTGTACGTTGTATGTTTTACAACGTCACATCATGTTGACCTTGCGTTTAAAATCGATCCCTAGTACGCAATCATACTAGCAGATCGTCTGCTAACTGAAAAGGCATTACCATATTGTCGCCGACAATACTTATTGAGACGTCTATAATACCTTGAATTAGTACCGTTGTACCGTTTGCTACTTTCACTGCTTTGCAGTTAGATTTCCTGAGCTTCCTTTGGAGCACTTTCCTCAATCCTTTACTTATAAAGGAGTGTACTGCTCCGTCATCGAGCAGTGCTAGGAGCTTGTCGACGTCTCCAATGCACAACCACCTATCTCGCTTTGGCAAAATAAAACGATCTATATCGTCTTTGGCAACTTAAAACGACCTATCTCAAAAGTAGTAGAAGAAAATCTTGCTATGTCAGGCATAATTTAAAAATAAAAAGGAATAATAGTTATTACTATTATTTTATAGAAGAATAATTCAATTCTTTTTGCTTATTGGCATTAATTAAATTATAATTATGTATTTGATTTTTAAATTATTTATTAAAAAATGTTTTGCATTTAATATTATTTTATAGAATTTTATTGAAAAATTATATTTACATAAAAAAATATTTAATGTATTCTCTTTTTCGTTTACAAAAAATAAATTGAACAATTTGTAATATACAATAATTTAAACGAAAAACAGTTGCCAACTACGCAAATAATTTTTTAAATGAACAACGTCACTCACTTTCACGATCATATTTATCAATAGATTTATTACTCGGGTTCTTTTCAATTACTTTTATTGATTATAATAAGAATGGTATTGAGAAGGAATAATATTTTTCATATAAAAAGCACCTTGCCGATGATGAAAAACCACGTTGGGCGCCAATGAAACGGTCACGCTGGGGATTAGGGCGCGGCGTCAATGGCGAAATAAACAATTAAATTAAATAAAATGATATAAATTTTTATAATAATAAAGGAGGGTTTGGGCGCCAGCCGCGTACGATTGCGGCGAGTTTATAACACAATGCTCGGCTGCATGCGAGCTACAACGACTTGCTGTGCGAGGGGAGGGGAGGGGAGGAATGAAGAAGCACACTTATGAACAGGAGAGATCGCGGAATAACCGGTGCAAAGCGTGCACCAACCTTCGTTTAGCGGAGATCGTCTCCTGGAATTGCTGCCCTGTGATCCTTTTGCTCTCGCACACGCACACACACGAACTTATAATTATTTCGGTATATCGGTCGGTCGGTAGTTGCTTCGATGGCGCCCCGATGAGCTCTGTTGAGCTCGGGCTCGTTCGCTGCTTCGTGCACGTACGCGCACAGCTTCTCGCGTCGAGTCGTCCGTCGGCCGTCGTCGTCTCGCGCGCCCCGTGTAGTGAGTGCTTGAGGCTGTATAACACGAAGCAGACGATGTTGCCTAGGCTGCTGCTTTCCATGGAGAGAACGGTATTCCTGGTGATGCTGTGTACCAGGTATATCTTGATTATCGTTCATTTATGTTAGCCTACCGGCTAATAAGTTCTCTACGTTGCAATTACAGACAGGACAGTCGATACTCGAATCTTCTCTCTCACTCGCTCTCACGGTGTCCGATCAGCTGGTGCGCGTCAGGCCATTTACTGCTGCTCTTCTTGGATGCTGCGTTGTTGCGGGTATTCTGGCTGCTTATTAGATAATTATCTAGCTCTTGAGGGAGTGCTTGATATTAAATATTAGTTATTAATTCAAAGTTATGGTAATGTTATGATTACCGTAACCTGACTTCTAATCCTCTCCTTGCATGTAGCTGTCAGTTATTTTGTGCAAATACATGCTTCCTTGTCTCCTCCTAATTGGGATTATCATTGATTGTTTACTGTGTTACAGCTTCCTGGAGTCCTTGTTGCTGCTCGTGCTGCTCAGCCTGGCACCCTGGGCCATCGTAGGTTGCTTAACTGGCTCTGGTGCGATGCCTCCTGGAAGTCGTTTCGCCTCTCCTGTCATGCTGCTTAGTTGTGTTGGAAGGAACCACGGAAAGTATTGGGAATTTGGGGAACTTTGGGTTACGTTAGGCGTGTTTAGAGATGTGAGGGTAGGTAGGATAGCATAGGTTGGGACTCACTCGCTTATATATTTGACAGGTATGAAAAAACTTGAGACAGTGGAACAACGACGTTTGTAATTTTTAAATTCATGACATTTGTTACATAGATAAAAGTTGCATTTTTTTATTAAAAACATTTTGTAGATAGTAAATTTTTGGCTAGGAGTTGTATATTTTATGATATTAAATAGAGTTTTTAGAGAAATGTAAACTTCCTTATAGCTTAAATATGCTTTCACCGATGTTGCTGGTAATAGAACCAGCATCTTCCCAAGGGTTGAGTAAACCGCCCTCAAAGTTGTAGCTAAATCAGGTATTATCTTTTTGAGATATTTGTGGAACAACACTAATTTCGATGACAAAAATGTAAGGTTTTCCCGTATAATGGTCGTGACTAAAAATTTAATGAGAGTGAACAAAATAATTTATTATAATATAATTTGATATTTCGCACCTAATGTTAGTTTAACTGTATCAGTTCTTACGTATGGTGTGAAATTTTCAATTATCAATCTTTGTAATAAGACAATCTTCACGATTTTATTTTTTTCATATATATTTGAGTTTATCTTAACGTTTTATGCTTATTTATTAACCGATTCACTGGTATTGTATCATATATGTACAAATTATTTTCGTCCCAATACTGGAAATGTATCATATATGTACAAATTAGATTTTTAGTCTGATTTTGACAGCGGTTTGAATCCAATCTTTGTATAATAGGGTTTTTAGGTATGCTGAATCAGATTCTGAGGTCAGATTTGGAAAAATCAAATTGGCTGATTCAGAATGGCTACCCCTAAATGTGCGTATGTGAAATAATGGATATATTGTAAAAATGTAAGGGCGTAGAAAAAATGGTCTACCAGTTTTGGGACGAAAGCTAAAGAAATCCGTACCAGTGAATCGGTTAATTTAGCTCGTTTTCAATATTTATTTTTGAACTCATCCATAGTATATGTATGGGCACAGGCATAAACACATACATCAACTCTTCTTTTGTTTCAAGGCTAACGACATATTTTACTATGCCCTTAGCTACAAACACTTCAACACAAAAGCACAAATCTTGAATTTTCAATGTATACAAATATACACCATTTTTATTATTTAATTGTAAGTGTAATTTTCAATTTGTCACAGTGTTCCTCAAGCTTATAAAAGTGGTCCGAAAATGGATCCAAAAACAGCTAAAGCAGAAAGTTTCTATATTGTTTTTAGATGAAAAAAATGTAAAATTGAAAATCCTAAGTGATCGGCTTCCCAAGTTATGAACGCTTTTGTGTTACGCTAAGCGCATTCACGAATAGCCAATTAGAGCATTTGAGTTCACACGTATATTTCGTTTTCTAACTCCGAACAAAAGAAATTGAGTATGTAATGATTACTTATTATTAAGAGTATTATTGTTTTTTGATAATTTGAATATTATCTATTAAAATGTTGATATGATGGCTTCATAAACAAATCCATATTTCAATTGTTTCGTCGTTTTTTCGACGTATTTCAAAATGCATCATCTAATTTTCATAGAGTTGGTGTTTATAAATATATGACACAATTAAAAGTTTATTTTGATATCGCTATTGAAAAATGTATCTCGAAGTCATATATACATCAGAGGAAAAGCCATCCAACCCTCCCGAGTTGCAGTTGCATTTTTTAATCTTAAGTTTTTAAAATGCCTCCTCGATATTCTCATCATGATAATAGAAAGAAAGTATGTGGAGCTTGTGGTCGTAAAATTGTTTTTGGAAAAAAAACCAGATAAATTTTTAATAAGTAAATTTACTGAAAAACTCATAAAGAAGTTTATATCTATGGCTTTCGATTTAAACGATGAAAGATATCCTGTGAGCATATGTAGGACTTGTTATTTGACGTTACTTGATATTGAAAAAGAATTTTCAATCAGCAAGTACCAATTATGCCTAACTACAAAGAGATAGTAGTGGCAAAAGAAACTCGTTTAAATAACGCTTGTAATTGTTACGTATGTTTGACTGCTCAGTCCAAAGGACACATAAAAGTTGAAAAAGGCAGAGGAAACTTTAGGGATGTAAATAAAGAAATTGACATTTCTATTGGATATTATGAATCACATAAATCAGAGAAGCTCGAACTAAATAAATTTATGATTCTGTTGATTCAAAAAAATATTGCATTAAATGTTTTCAAGAAATTAGCAAAGGTAAAGCTCATGAATGCAAAAGTCTCAGGGATAATGCCATAAAAATAGTTAAAAAACTTCCTCAGAAAATCCAACAGCAAATTGCAACTCATGTTATAAAATGCAATGTAGAATCCAATCAGAATGAAAGTGGCAGGCGGGCCAATATTGATTTAAATATGAGCACTGCTGGGCGGAGTAAAAAGATCACAATAAATAAAGTTGACAAGAACGTGGCCTTTTACGTAAATAATTTAGATAATTTTCGAGTTTAACTAGGCGCTTAACAAAATGAGATGAGAAAAATTATCAATTTTATAAGGTGTAATGTTGGTAAAATGTCTATCCCTAAAAATTATCGAGAGCATATGTCGAAAAAGTCGAAAGAATTGACAGACGATTACAAAACGGGTGTTTATGAATTCGACTGTGAAAGCACAACGGATGCAAAAAAGTAGTTACGTCCTGTCGTCTATGCCAATGCTGAAGAACTTGTAGAACAAGTTATCGTAAGTAGAAATTTAGTAGGCGACTATTGCATCAAAGTTATGGCTGATGGAGGGCAAAATTTTTTTAAAATTAGTTTGTCTATTGCGCCTGATAATTATTCACCCAAACAAGAAGAAAATTC
Source organism: Theocolax elegans (assembly GCA_026168455.1). Lineage (NCBI taxonomy): Eukaryota > Metazoa > Arthropoda > Insecta > Hymenoptera > Cerocephalidae > Theocolax > Theocolax elegans. The sequence continues at coordinate 10,358,423 of CM047430.1, read as the reverse complement.
CATGCAGGAAAATTATGTTACTGAACAAAATACGGAAGATTTCGTTAACTGTAATAATTCCAAGAAGAGAATACTCTACTCTAAAGGAGGTCGTCTAAGCAAAAAAGGTAAGCTATCTAGTGTAAATAGGTTGCTATTGTTGTGTGTGGTTCCTGGAATAAAAGAAACTCACGCAAATATTAAGCTATTATTTGACTTGACCCAACTCAATAATATCTCTTTCAAATTTGTTGCAGACTTGAAGCTTTGGCAGATAGTTAATGGATAACAAACCGCAACATCAACATTTCCTTGTCCATATTGTTTTGTCTCCTTAAGTGATTTAAGACACAAATTGACTTCTGAAACCAGTTCGAATGATAATGCTACTACAAGTGTATCTGATAGTGAAAAAATGGAAAATTGTACAAATTTGAAAACTTATGCCGACATGAGAAGAGATTATGAAAGATACCGCCTCCTTAGGAAATAAGGAGAAGAGAAGGAATGTAGTAGAAAGTGTCATAGCACTATCAATGTTCCTATTTTCGATGAAGATGATGATGTCCATGTTTTACAGAAATGTGTGGTACCTGAATTACATGTCCCGCAAGGCTTTGTAAATCATGTATTTTGGCAAGGCTTTGTTCCCCTGTTAGGTCTAGAGAAAGCTATATTGTGGCCACGCAAGCTCAATTTAGTTTCGAAAAACTATTATGGTGATGCTTTTGAAGGCAATGCATGTAGAAAATTGCTGAAAGAGTCAGATGGGCTAAAAGATCCAGATATATATAAACATGTAGGTATTTTTAAAGTTATACCGTACATTGCAGCTTTCAAATCTATGGGTAAGGTGGTAAATTGTTGTTTCACCTCTGGAAAAGTAGGACCTTCACTTGATAATTATATTAAAGAACTGAAAGCAGCTTTGGAAAGTCTTAAAAAACATTCAGAAACACTGAAAATCCACGTAATTCTTTCACATGCACAAGAAGGTTTTCAGTTCATTAAAAGAAATAATGGCTTAGGTTTTTGGTCAGAGCAGAATGGTGAATCAATTCATCGTGATTTCTTGAAGTTTTGCGAACGTTATAAAGTAAACGGTTATCATCGTGATACTTATTTACCAAATTTATAGAAAGCTGTCTTAGAATTCTCATCGCTTCACCTTTAACTTTTAACAGTATCTTATCGTTTTTTAACAATACTTTATATAATATGCTGAAAATAATAAAAAAAAAAATAAAAAACCGACAAAAAACAGAAGAAAAAACAAAAAAAAATAAAAAAAACCGACAAAAAACAGAAGAAAGACAAAAAAAACAAAAAAAAATAATAAACCGACAAAAAACAGGAGAAAAAACAAAAAAAAAAACAAAAATGTGATCAGTTAACCACTACGTCCTCGTCGTTGATCATGGGTTACGCTAAAATTGGTTTCAGTAAGCATTCAATTTTTCAATCGACAAAATATTTAGCAATAATGATATCCACAATAAACGATCAATACATACTTAATTTCTTTTACACGGAATTACTGAAAGAATTATACGTGTGTACACAAATGCTCTACTTGGCTATTCATGAATGCGCTTAGCGTAACACAAAAGCGTCCATAATTTGGTAAGCCGATCACTTAGGATTTTCAATTTTACATTTTTTTCATCTAAAAACAATATAGAAACTTTCTGTATTAGCTGTTCCTGGATTCATTTTCGGACCACTTTTACATGTTTGAGGAACACTGTGTTGTAAGAAGATTTAATTTTTATATTATATTATTATATTTTAATGAAATCTTCGTCCGAAATTTTTGAAACATTGAAACCTTTTGTAAATTTTACTACATATTTATGCTCATAGAAAACTAGTGATTATATTGCATTACAGGGAACACTTGAATGGCAATATACTTCCATATGAGGACACTCATTCTGTGAGCAAAATCATTATCCGATTCTTAAAAAATGTATTTGATACCCACATCATTTTTTTATTTAAACAGGTTAAGAAAACCAGTAAGATGTATGTTAGATAGAGATGAAGATATGATGATGACTGGAACAAGGCATCCATTCCTGTATAAGTACAAAGTTGGATTTACCAATGAGGGATTACTCAAAGCTATTGATGTTAATATTTACAGCAACGGAGGTTATTCTTTAGATCTTTCCATGTCTGTAAGTACACTTTTAATTATACATAACCTATCAGAATGTTGAAAATATAATGGAATCCACAATAAAGTATTTATTTTTATAATATAGTAGAATCTAATAGTAGAAGCTTTATATATTATGAATACTAACAAATTATTTTAAAATGAGTATATGCCACATAAATTATGCAATAGATATTGCTTGTAATATAATATAATGAATTCACACCCGTGTATATATATATATATATATATATATACAGGGTGTCCGATTTTAAAGAAACCACCAAGAAATTTTTTAAAGCTGACGTACAAAAAAATTGTTTAAACGTAAATTGTTCGGGACAATGGGGACTATCTTCATATGAAATCAGTTTTGACCTTGAGATTTATTTTCAAGGTTATTTAAAGGTCAAAGTGATTTTTTATCCCCATTTTTGATCTCAGATTCGAAAAGAGCGGGAAATGCTACAGGAAAAAGAAAATGCCCAGGCGATCAAGGCAAGATATTGATTACCTAGCAAATTACCCCGTATGCTAGAAATGCAATAAAATCCATGACTTTTCTTACCCCTTGAACTGGAAACGCAATAAAATCAATGTATCATCTTTCCTCGTCTGCGAGAAATGCTATAAAATTACATTTCCATGTGACCGCATAAGCGTGAAATGCATTAGGATGATGCCTCGTAAGGCCCCACATGCGAAAAATACAAAATTTTATTTTTCATTTGACTAATTAATATGTTTTATAAATATGTATATGGGTGGTTCTATGTGACATCGAAAATGAAAGAAATGAATATTGCTATAACTGTGGGAATATGTTTTAGAGCTGTCCAGTAGTTCTCCTGAATTTATTTAGATTTTTTCGGGACCATTATTTTAAGTTACAGAGAGTCAAATTTTAAAATTTGAATTTTTTTAACTATAGAAAAATTCGTGAATCAATTGCTTGTTTACACTATAAGTTATATGATAAATGAATTTATTAATCTCCATAAGCCAAAGACTATTTCTCACAACTCAGTAAGGCGGACTGTATTAATACCAGACACTTCAGAAACCTCACAAGATGAGTGTTTGAAAAAAGACCAAGACAAGCTAAGTCAAAATAAAAAATTTAATTGATTGTAGTATAATATTAGAAAAACGGAAAAAAAAGAAAGAAAGGCAAAGAAAATTTACTGTATTTCCTCCTGAGTATGCCTGGTGGGATCATCAGTAGAGTCCAGGCATCTCGTCCCTAGATACAGATGAATGATATAATATAAAAATTGTGAAAAACAGCTCTATTCCGACGAGGAAGATATGGGGTATACATGCCCTACCGATAGCCAACTTTAGTAAGTGCCACATATTAACAGGTAGCCCTCTACCTCACTTACATGTGTAATCCTTCAGATTAGTATCATAATTCTTAACCTTTTGCCTGCGCGGGTGGTCGATATATCGACCACTTAAAATACACAACATATTTAATGTTTTTAGATCAATTTTGATGTTTTGAATGTATATAAAATAGTTTTATAATTCCTGAAAATATTATTCACCTTAAAAATAGGTATTTCAAGGTCAAATTTCATCCCTAGTAGAAGCGAGAATTTTAGAGTGATTTCTTTTGTAATTTTATATACTGTTTATAAAAAATACTTTAAAAAATCACTGCGGTATCCTTCACCTTGAAAATTTACAGTCAAGGTCATATTGTATTTTATTTGCATAAGCGAAAGTTCGATCTAGCTTTTTAGCGTTATTGATGAGGTCAAAACGGGATAAAAAGTAAAAAAATCCTAAAATTATCTTTGTTCATGAAAATGTCTATATTGCAATGAAATTTTAGTTTCCAAAACAAAATATCGAGCTTCAACCTTATTTTTGAAGGTTACATAAAATGTTGCGGCATTCATTTTCAGCGTGATCTAAAATCAATGACGTAAATACAAAATCTGTTTTTTACTATTTCGTTCTGGGAGTTGGTATATCTTTGCTGTTCGTCAACTGGGTACGAAATAAATGTCATCACTTATTGCAGAAACTCGTCTAATCTTCAAAAATATTTTAATCTCCAAAAATTAATTTATTTTTTATTCATTCATATTTATAAATTTATAATACGATGCGGATTGGTACTTCTCATGCATAACTTATTAGTATCCAGGATTTGCACAGTATATAATTTTTACTATTTTCACTTTTTGAATATTACACTATTGTATAGTGTAATATTCTATCTTCTATAAAATGGCTGAAAATAAAGCTTGGTGTAGTGGCGAGTCCGAATCAGAAAATGAAGTATTAGAAAACGAGGTTTCAGACAATGGAGCAGAAAATGAAGACATCGGGGAAGTCAATTTGGAAGACTTTTCTTATAAGGAAACAAAATTGTCTAAGGACGCGTATTTTTATCCATCAATCAAAAATTTTCAAGGTAGCTCCAAAATAAATTCGAATATCTCTTTTTCAGGAAATACACCAATTGATTATTTCAATTACTTTCGTGATTCTTCTTTACTCAACAAAATTGTAGAAGAAACCAATCGTTACGCAACTCAAAATCCCATAACTCGTTCTTCCCACATGAAAGCTTGGTCCCCTGTCACAAAAACAGAATTGGAAACTTTTCTAGGCCTTTCCATTCTAATTGGCCATGTCTGTAAAGGCGATTTACAAAGTTATTGGTCGACGGATCTTTTGCTACACACTCCAATTTTTGGCCAAATAATGCCTCGCGATAGATATATTCACATACTACGATGTTTACATTTTCATAATAATGAAGAAATCGAAAATCATCCTTTAGTGAAAATAAAGCCAGTAATAGAACACGTGCAAAGCAAATTTTCAGCAGTTCTTACAGGAAAAAATCTGTGCATAGATGAAAGTCTATTATTATGGAAAGGTAGGCTTCGATTCAAGCAGTACATTCCTTTGAAGAGAAATCGCTTTGGCATCAAGCTATTCATGATTGTAGACTGCGAGACGGGATTCGTGTTGGGTTTTATTGTTTATACTGGCGCAGACACTGATTATCAAAAGTTTGATTTGGGTGTTACTGGCGATATTGTAGCTCACTTTTTACAATCTTATTTTTATAAGGGTCATGTTGTATATATAGACAATTGGTATACATCTCCCACTTTGTCAGAATTTTTACACGATCGTGATACAGGTATGTGTGGCACAGTGAAAGCAAATAGAAAGGGAATGCCAAAGCTTGAAAGCATGTTAGTTCGAGGTGAAGTACAAGTCTCTCACAACAATGTGTGGATGGCAGTGAGGTGGGAAGATAAACGTAGCGTTCGTATGCTTACAACTGTGCACGAACTTGAATTCTGTACAACTGGAAAAAAACGTTACCTAAAAAATAAAGATATTATAAAACCAAGGTGTGTCCACGATTATAATCAAAATATGGGTGGTATTGATAATGTTGATAGACAATTATCTATAACAGAAACAGTGCGAAAAACAATGAAATGGTATCGAAAGCTTTTTTTTCATCTTATTGATCTTTGTCTATCCAATGCTCATGCGTTGTATAAAATGAGAAACGTGAAAGCTATATCATTTCCTTCATTTAGATTACAGGTTGCTAGATCATTACTGAAACTTGATCCTTCTGCAAGCATCTCTCCTTACAATGACTCTCCCATTCGATTAGTTGACCGCCATTTCCCGAGGCAAGGTACAAGTCGAAGATGCCACTTGTGCTCTTTGCGTAAGACTCCACGTAGAACGACAAACATTTGCCCTAGTTGTGAAACTTCTCTATGCGCAGCACCATGCTTTGAAGAGTACCACACAAAAGAGACATTACCGTAGAGCCAATCATTCCTACGTGAGAGGCAAGGGGACTCACGGAAATCTAGCACCCCGAAACGTGAAGGGCAAGGGGACTCACGAAAATCAAGCACCCCAATGGGATCACCTTTTCGCCACGTCCACGCCGTTGATCCTGGGTTATGCTAAGAGCGAATGTCAGAATATTTCTTGACATCTTGACAAATGTAGCAGATGTTTGTTGCACTTGTTTTAGAACTGAATGCGATCTTGAATGTAAATTTTTAAGATCTATGATACCTCAGCTATTTTTTTCAGAATTTTTTTTATTCAATCCATGACACTATGTACGAAAATCTTCAAAAAATTTTATCTATGCTAGAAAAAGAATTTGACCTTGAAAAATAGATTTTCAAGGTCAAGAGTATCTAGGACTTTTTTACTATTTTTTTCATGTTCAGCGTGAGAAATTACATAGAAATACCCTCTAGAGTTTTCCTGGAAAATGAGAAAAAAATTTTACATTGTACTTTACGTTGCCGGCGGAGGTGGTCGATTTAACGACCAGCAGTCAGGGTGGGGACTCTACCTGAAATATCATACATACAAGTATACATTTTGCATTTTCTAAAAGGTCGTTTAGTACTAAAATTTTCCCGCAGCCAAAAGGTTAAAGTGGTGGTAAAATTGAAAAGTCAGCATTACAAATGTTTAATGATTAATTTTTTATAATTGTATAATAATATTTGTATGTTTAGAAGCTTACAGGGAATTAGATGGATACTGAAACAAGTGGAGATACCACTCCAAGGTAGGTGCATAAATATAATAAGATTCATCGTTATAATGCAACAAATATACATTTCTATTAATATTTTGGGCACTTTTCCCAAATATTTTGACCATAAGTGATCTTAATGATTTAGACCCATTCTGGAAATATATAGGCAGTTTCTGACTATAAAAAGATATCTTTTAGACAGCATTAGGTTTCCAGGGTCCGGAGCAGAATTGCTGATTTTCACTATTTAAGGTTTAAATGGATTACAAGAGTGTGGCAGCATACATATATGACTTTAAAAGTATTTTTAATGAAAAATTCAGAAAATTTTACAAAAAAAGTCATATTTATGTTTTTAGTGGTAAATGCGTCCCCTGGGAGCTAGAAATTCATGAAAATGGGCATATAATGCAAAAAAGTGTTAAAATGTCAACTTTGACTCTCTGTAACTTAAAATAATGGTCCCGAAAAAATCTGAAAAAATTCAGGAGAACTACTGGACACCTCTAAAACATATTCCCACAGTTATAGCAATATTCATTTTTTTCACCATCGATGTCACAGAGCACCACCCATATATAGAAGTATCTCGTCTATTTCGTGATATTCGTAAGTTTTTCCCGATTACGAAAGCTGTTTTCAATTTAAAAATAAAGCATATTAAAATGTCGCAGGGGTGCCAGTACAAATTTTAAGAAAATAAAATGCATCCAAGTTGGCCCCATCTTGAACGGTTGCGAGATATCCTCTTCTTCCTGTCAACCGTCGATTTATATATATATTAAATCAGTATAAATTAATGTGTGGGAAATTAAAGAAAGAAGTTTGAAATGCGCGAAATGATTATTATACCAGATCCCTATCCAGTGTATCAAATCAGGGTCAATGTTGGCGTCTTCTGAGAAAACTAGGAATAAAAAGTGATACTTTCAATTCTCCACTCATTATCTTTCCAATAGATGAATTGGCGTACCACTTTGCATCGGTATCTAGAAGCCACCAGCCTTGTACTATTGAAGAATTAAGGGAGATTAAAGCTTTGCCAGTATTTGATTATCCTTATTTCTCTTTTCATAATATTACTTGCGAACAGGTTGTTGGTGCTATCTCGCTTTTTCTTCCAAAAGCCAAAAGTTGCAGTGCTGATGGCTTATCACTGTCATATTTCAAGGAAGCTTTCAATAGCATTATTCCTACCCTCACAGAGCTTTTTAATTTTTCGTTTGCTACAAGTGAGTATCCAGCTTGTGGAAAAAATCAGTCATCATTCCTCTTAGTAAAGTTTCAAAACCATTATCGCCATCGGATACAAGGCCCATTGCAAATCTCCCATATTTTGCCAAAGTTTTTGACGGGTTGGTTTCTGAACAAGTAATAGCACATCTTGAGTCAAACAGTTTAGTACTATCTCCTTATCAATCAGGCTTTCGCAAACAGTTTAGTACTCAAACTACACTAGTAAAAGTCACTGAAGACATTGGATTGGCTATTGATAGAGGTATGGTTACCTTTTTATTAATGTTTGATATCAAAAAAGCGTTTGACACTATTAGCCAGTATGATCTTTTAAGGACATTAAAACAGCTTAATTTTTCAGATAATGCTATAGATTGGTTTCATTCTTATTTATCAGGTCGATCCCAGACTGTTATTGATGAGAATAATCTTCCTTCCGAATTTTTTGAAATCACATCAGGTGTTCCACAGGGCTCAACACCTGGACCAGTTATTTTTCTTATTTTCATAAATTCAATTATGAGCCGTCTTCTTTATACTAAGGGAATGTTATTTGCGGATGACCTACAGTTGTATATACACTGTGGCCCACAGGAATGTCATGCTGGGTTGGAAAAACTCACCAGTGATGGGTTGAGAATATGCAACTGGGTACGTGAGCATAAATTGGAGATTAATTTTAGTAAAACTAAGGCGATGTTAATAGGGTCAGTTCAGCAGCTTCGTTTTATAAACAGGGACGTATTACCACCTATTATGTTAAACGGTCAGGTGATCCAATTAGTTAAATCAATAAAAAATCTTGGAGTTATAATTAGTGAAAATTTGCAGTGGAATACACATATTTCGGGCATAATCTCGAGAGTTCACGGCATACTTCATAAGTTACGAAATCGCGGAAATTTTTTGTCAATAGCTATGAAGAAAAAATTAGTTACAGCATTGGTGCTACCATGCTTTAATTACGCGTGCATTGTATATTGTGATATCCCGGATTATTTAAATACGAAACTCCAGGGTCTCTTGAATGTGCGTGTACGGTTCATTTTTTCTCTTAGAAAGGATGCGAGATTGTGCGATTATTATAAGAAATTGAACTGGTTAACAGTGAGTAAGCGTCGGATGTATTATATGGGAGTCCTTACCTATCAGGTAATAACCACTAGGAAACCAGAATATTTGTATGCGCTATTCCCTGCCCCAAATCCTGATACAAGACGTTCAGAGCGTACTAATCAATCGTACTTTGATAGACAGGTCGTTTCAACAAGTGCGTATGAAAAATCCTACACCATCCGGCCATGAACCTATGGGACAGTCTACCAGCTGAATTAAAGCTCAGTACAAATTTGCGGGTACTTAAGAGTAAACTGTTCTTATATCTGTTAGAATCAAACCAGTAATGATTTTATTCTGTAGAGTGGTTTTTTTATCAATATTTAGTTAAAATTATAAATCTGCTGTATGGTTTAAGAAAGTTGTTGAAAACTGTTTAATGTAAAATGCGCTGTGATTTTTATTATTCTTAAAAAAGGAATTATGTATTTATGTATTTATTATCTATTTTTGAAGTAGTTGGCACTGACAAACTAAACATGTAAAGTTTTGTTTTACATTATGTATTATTATTTTGTTTGTATATTTTATATTTTTTTTATATTGTTCTTGCCTTACGGGGGATTTTCCTCCTAAGCATAATAAATGCTTTCAAATCAAATCTCTTGTTTCCGTTGTAGTATAGGACGAGTGGTCCGTTCACCTGTGCACCGAGGTTGCGAGGCTGTAGATCGATTTCCGACGGTGTAACACTCACGGCAAATACAGGGTCGGCCAGCAGTTAAAATACACCCACGAATACCACGTCAAAACAAGCACGTCGGAGTTAAAACGTTGGACGCGGGGGGGGGGGGGGGCAACACCAGTCGCATGTTAAGGCGGCTATACCTCTCTCAAACGCGCACGAATCTTCCATTTATATAAGTATTCAGGTGCGCGCGCGAAGCCGATCTCGCCCATGTAGCCATGACTGTTCGCTCGTGTTGCTCGAATACGTCAAATAGTAAGGTAACAAAGGTAAACAATAATTTACCGTTACACACACACACACACACATATACGGCGCGCTTATATACACCGTTACACTCCCCTTCCAGATTCCACATACGCGTGATGTGGTTTCTGCATTCCTGACGAATCTGGGAGGGCAAGTGGCTACATAGGTACAAAAAAGAACCGGCCCAAAAATGCGGACACTAACTGCAGTTCCGACCTGGTCTGCCTCTACATCGTATGGCTAGCCCGCGGTGGCTGTCGGTCGGAATTACCATAGCCCGATCTCGCAGTTTGGCGACGACCCTACCGTTTCTGCGCAATCTACCTTTACTTCGTATAACGGGGAGTACCACATTCGCGTTATCTCGATCCTCGCGTGGAACGGCGCTCGCTTGTGTCTCGCCGCGTGAGATGTCTTCACTCGCAGGAACCGTGTCGCGTTCGGGTTTTTTCTCTTCGTAGGTAGTTTGGTCTCGACGTCGTCTTCTTAGCCGTTCTCATCGCCATGGTCATCCGATAAGTTCGGTTTGAGGTACTGGACATGGCATTTCTCCTCATGCCACTGAGCATCCTGGATCTTAAGAGTATTTGGGCCGTAGCTGTGGACGATCAAATAAGGACGGACGTATTTTGGAGCTAAATTGGGTGAGACGCCTAGTGCGCTGGATGAGAGGACTCGGTTCTTCTTCTGTACCAAGTCCCCGACTTTCAAAGAAACAGCTCGTCTCCCGGCATTATAGTAACCGGCTGGCCTATCCAGAGTTTTATTAGCTTTAGCTGAAGCTACCTTGTGAAGCTCAGGTAGTCGTGATAGCCGATTACCCCACTCAAACAACTACTACTATTTCAAGCGTTGCTGAGACAGATCGTCTTGAACTCGGCGAGTTGTACCGGCTGTATCGTCGTATTTAAAGCAAACACTGGGTCTGGTAAGTTTTGTGCGTTTTCGTAATATAAGACGCTGCAACGATACCAGTATCATTAGCTTCTGTCTGGACCACGTACTCACCCTTCTCATCGCGAGTTTGCAGAACCGGTGCTGTCATTAACAGAGTTTTAAGCTACTGGAAGGCGCTCCCTTGTTCTACCAGCCAAACGTAACTCTGGTCTTCCTTGGTCAAATGCACTAGCAGCTTGGCTATGGTAGCATAGTCGTATATGAAGCGTCTGTACCAAGAGGCCATACCAAGAAACCGTCTCAGCTACTTCAAATTCTGAGGAGCCGAATATTATTTAATCGGCTCCATTTTATCTGTGTAATATCGTATCTCGTCCCGGTTAACTCGTACACCCAACTGTCTCACTTCGGGTTGGCAGAAAACACACTTCTCGCGGCTAACAGATAAACCGGCTTCTGCCAAGAGAGTTAACACTTCGATCACCAGTTGCTTATGCTCTTCAAAAGTCTCAGTGACAATAATGATATCGTCGAGATATGCATAAGCATCCTCTTCGAGTTCTGGTCCAATCACCTGATCGATCATGCGATGGAATGTCGCGCCAGTATTTGCCAATCCATAAAGTACACGATTAAACTGGAATACACCTATTCCAGGAACCGTAAAAGCCATTATCGGGCGCGACTACACCTGTAGAGGTATTTGGTGGTACGCAGTTCATGTCTATTGTGGAGATATATCGATATAGACTTTCTTGAGTTTACGTAGGAAATCCTGCATATATGGCAAAGGAGACGCATCAGGTTTCGTCAAAGCATTGACTTTCCTAAAATCGATGCAAAACTCTAGCATTCTCACCATTCTTCGCCAATAACCACGGGGCTGGACTAACCACTTTTCGAGGGTTCAATAACGCCAATCTCGAGCATCTCGCGAACTTGAAGTTGTATTTCCTCTCGCCTGGCTGATCCGACGTCGAATATATGTTCAACATCGTAAGAACGACAGATCTTTGACATGGTTGTGAAGAACACTCGATTTAGAAGTTCGCGCAATTTTGTGCGCACTACTTCTATTACGTCAGCGACACCTGCTGATGATAATGAAGCGTTGCCACTTTCCATAATTGCCACTTCCAGCTGTAGGACTTGATCGGCTCCGTTTAGAAATAAACGGTCGGTATCTGGATCCAGGACGGCTCGGAATGCTCTGATAAAATTTACTCCCGTGTAGCATTCAACATCCAGGTACGGTATGATCCCAACATGTATTTCTCGAGTCTCTTTACTGAAGGTAAATAGCAGTATCACGTGACCACACAACGGATGAGTACTACGATCAGCGAGCTCGGCATGGCCAGCTCGCGACACGAGAAGCGATCAGCCTAGGTCGGTAGCTATCTGCAAACCGCTGGAACCCATCACGGTTATCGATGTACCTGAATCGAACAACACTCGGATCCGAAATCAACCTACATCAACCTGACACCACCAGCGCGTCTCGTTCTCAGGAGGATAACTTCGTCGACTAATGCTTGATGTCACTAACTTTAAGACATCGCAGGTATCCGGATCCATTCCGACTTCCTGGGATGTATCAGGGATCAGTCCTTTCCTTTTTTGCTTAACTGCAGCTGGCCAATCTCGGTAATCGGATGTTAGACATTTATCTTCCTTTGGGACTTCCTGTCCTTTCGGGTATGCGGTTGTCCCCTGTAACCTCTTCTCCGCGCGTTTTTTGCGTAGTCAGGGCACGTCCTGGCGGTGTATCCCAAGTTACCACAAGTGTAGCCCTTGATCGGCTTGGGGAAATCTTTCTTCTCGATCTTCTTCCTTGAGTTCGACGATTTCCCAAGCTTCGACCACGAACCACTCGATGACCATCATTGGGACTTTTACGTGTGTCCTTCCTCCTTCTCCTATACCGAGGAGGAGACTTGTTGGTTTTCTTCATATATGGCGTATCTTAGTTCACCTAAGGCATGGTCCTAAGGGTTGTCTTCAGGACTTTTGTGAGCCGTTCAATCAGATCTTCACGACTCGACTAATTTACCTCCTTAACCACGCTTGCTACCTTGGGCTTGGCGGTCGGCCGCTTCTTCGACTTTGCCTTGTAGGCAAGTTCCGGCAGCATCAAATCCTCTTCTGCCGGATGCGGCTGTTACTACTTTTCATGCTTGAGCGTTCATCTTTTATAGATTTGGCTTTTAATCTCTTAAACAACCGCTGCAGCTAAAGTAGCATGTTACGGTAGAGGTGGTCCAATTGCCTACGCTCTATCTGGATCTCGTTGAGTTTTCGCATAATCGCAATTGAGCATGTGATATAATCTCTCACCGGCTCCTACTCATCCTGTGTTCGTGCATTGGACTCCTCGATGAGCCTATCGGTTCCGATGAGAAGTTTGGACAAGGACGGTAACACCTTGCCCTCGTTAAGGTTGACGAGAATCCTACAATCCTCAACTCTCGCAAGGAAAGCATCAATACTCTGACTTTTTTCGCCAGAGAATCGGACTCCCAAGTTACGAACCACCGCGCCAATATCGCGCGATGTCCCGACCGATCAACGTCGAGATCGGCCGGATTCGTAAAAGTCCTTCAGGTTAGGGTAGTGAGAGATTGAACATGGAGACTATCTCGGTCTTCGTGTGTCAACCCTCCCCCCAGCTCCTCCAGCATCTGCGCGAGGTGCTTCAGACCCCTCAGGCTCTATCTGCACTTGTTGTTGTCTGACGTCCGTTTCGTCCAGGGTGCAACACGAATAGGTGTCCTGGAACTGGACATGTTTGGCTGGCTCCTGGGTTTAATTTGCGCTGGAAGCTTGTGAACCGTTTGCCAAGTTTATCTTGCCGTTGACGCTGTGCAACTGCGCGGCCAGCTCCTTAACCCGTTTCGTCAAGATGGATAATTTGCTTATTTGCTCCGCTAACATCGAAGCAAATTTCTTTTGTATCTCGAACTAAGCGCCAGTATCGGATACCAAAGTTATCCATTCTTCCTTGTCGGTTTCTTGGCCGGAGGTGTCCAACTGCCCATCTTTCTCTCGCTCGTCCGTATCTTCTACTTCTAGAGCAAAAGTCCTTTGTACCACCTCTACTACATCTGGGTCAGAATCTGGGTCCCTAATCTCCGGATTCTGGGCAGCCATGGACTTCAACCAACCTGTCCTCCGCCTGTTCCGCCTGACACGATCCTTATTTGAGTATGTCTCGGCTACGAACTCTTGAGCCATATAATTACCCGACAGCCACTGTTGCAGTCGTTCGGCTTTTATATATATATGTAGCCGTCTGTAGGCATCACTAACGACTCCAAGTGCGCCTGGATCTGTTCGCTGGATTGCGTACCAATACACTGATCGACTTGCGTGGTTATCGATTCCGCCATTTTGATCTTAACTAGATTACCAATTTGCATATTTAAAAAAAAATTTTTGAGTCGCTTTTTACTTTACCTGTGCAAGGTATACTTTTCTTCAAATTGTTAGATGGTTTTAAATAATAAAATTATTGGGCCACTAACTTAAAGAACGAATCCTTTTCCCTTTAATATTATAGAATAAAAATTAAGCACACCTATTCGAAATTTGGTTCAACTCAAAAGGTTGGTGATCTGCAGTCGAAGGTGGACTCAATGGAGGAATTGTTAGCGGTAAACATCGACAGGGACACATATCAATTCGGTACTCTTGCAGTTTCAGGCACAACAATGTCAGGTAAACCTCTTATGTTGGAGTACATCATTGATCATATTGAGGGTGGACAGCTGGATTCTATTTTTATAGCGGTAGTTTATAGAACTCTTTTCAGAGCAATGCACTCGTCCCAGATCTTAGTGTATGTTGTGAGCGCTATACAAGTAAAATTATTATAGGAGATTTCTTCTGGATTTGGCTGGCGAATGGGCTCTGAAGGTAGTCGATCATGGTCCGACGCATTTCTCGGCTCAGTCTGCCACTTGGATTCATGCAATTCTTGTAGATTGTAACGATACAGTACTTAAGTACGACAATCAACCATCGCCATTTCATAATCACCATAACATCATCGAAATCACATTAGATGTTAGTACTCCTACACGCTCATATGAGATTTTACGTACAGACCGTTCAAGAATATTAACTCTGAGGATCTGTGCGCTATGTGGCGTGATTAACCTTTATTCTTAGAATGTTTGACTGATAATTTATCTATGACTATGGATGCTTTAGCACCGAAAGGCGTCATCCGACCAAGGAATCATCGGCCTCCTGGGATGAGTCTGGATTTGCATGTGTTGCTCAAGAAGCGTGATGCAGCCTTGAGGCGTTTCAAAAATACGTCTGATTCTTAGTTTTACGAAGAGTTTACTATACTTATGGTCTGTCGAGGGATGCTCATATCACTCATTATCGCAGACGAAAGGAGTGGCTTCGCGTGGATACTAGACTGCTGTATTTTACTGCCGTTCTTATATATAAATTGCTTAATATTAAAGATCTGAGTTACTTGGTGGATCTTTTTCACCAGTCTAGCCGCCCTTCTAGGCGAATTACTTTTGATCTGATGGTTCCGCAGACTCGTACTGAATCTGGCATGAGGTCTTTTCATATACAGGGTGCACATCTGTGGAATTCGTTTCCAACCGACATTAAAATCTTGCCATCGCTGTCATATTATAAGAATGTCAGATCATATCTTTATGAGCTAGACGTTTAAAGATTTTGTACGTCTGTGATATATTCGTGTGACATTGTTGCGTTATATTTTATGTATTTTTGGCCTTACATCAAATAATAATAATAATAATCCGCGCGGCGTTTCCTGTTCCCCTATGCGGCGCGTCCCCCGGGTGGCGGATGGGGGAAAGTTCGTCACGCTTGCGGGAAAGGTAGAGGTAAAACAAAATAGCCTCCGTGGACCAAACCGTTGAAGAAGGATGATGAGCAAACGAATGGAATACCTACTACCCCAAGCGGGCAGCTCCAAACTAGGAGTCAATCCCGCCGTTGGTTCCGATCGGGTGAAAGCCCCGGTGGCCGGTGCTGGCCTCATGGATTTTGGGGGACGCTACCAAGCGCTTCGTTCTACGAACACGTCAGAGGTGGGGTCCTCGAATGAAAACCCCCAACAGCAGCCGTCGTTACAGATGTTGAGTATTGCATCCGCAAGCAGGTTACGAAGCGGCAGCGTTACCAGCCTTGGTAGTGCCATCAGTGGTATCTCTGCATATAGTAAAGAATCTCAAGAGGAGATAGAAATTTTCCGCAAGGAATACGAGAAGGTAGAGAAGCCGCAGGAGGACATCGACTCCACTTACGACGACCTAAAGAGCGAACTGCAGGCTATGTTGGGATAAGTGGCAGTCTGAACGTGGGAGGATAAGGAACGAAGACGCATGTCACAGACACGCCTCCCAGCTTGAAATAATGTGAAAAACAGTTCCGGGCTGGGCAGTTGAATGCGTTGGGTTTGGAGTTTTAGCCGGTAAGAATCCGACACTGTCGGTGAGTGCGGGCCCTCGTCGCCGTCTTATGAAAGATTTCTCCAGTTTCCCACGAAAATAATAATAATAATAATAATAATAATAATAATAATAATCCGAGAACCTCCCTTTGGAGGGCAGAGCACTTTTTCATGCTACCGGACGCGTCCACAGGTCACGGATAGTTGATCGACCAGACAGAGTAGTGGTCATAGGAGACTACAACCAGTCTCTCTGGTTAATCGCTAATATATTGAATACGCGACCGCAGATAGTAAGTTGTTGTTTTTATACCTACTCATACACTAAACACACATACACTTCCGCTAGAGCTAGCTGAGCCCATGTGCAGTAGGAAGCCCTATAAGCGGGTATTTTCCAAGCGGGATATGATTGAAAGGCGGCTCTATAAACGAGACCGACCCGAGTGAATGGGGAGACCCCTATAAAACGGTGTGCTTCAAACGTGATATGACTGCACTGGGTTTTATGCTGTAGAGAGCGGAGACACAGCAGGTGTTATCAGCTGGGTGACGGAGCGATCAACAGGGATATTCTCGTGGCTGCAGGCTCGTCCACTCTGGGGGGTGCAGCCGTTAACACCAGTATCGCACTCCTGGGCCGCCACTAGTTCTTGGGCCCGAACCCGGCTTAGCCAGCATGGGAGGCTGACCTTTACAGTGGTAAACGTCGGAAACGGCACAAATCTCGCTTCTCGTAGTAGTGCCGAATGGCATCGGTTGGGACCTTGCTGTGAATCGTGGGGCAGGAACGGTCGATGCCACCGGACTGTAAGGGATCTGAGTTATCGGGACAGCTCAGGACGGATTGTGCAAGCCACCGCCTGGTGACTATCTGACCGCTTTACACAAACACAGGGGGGGTGGGGATTAATAAAACAAAAAAAGATGACAAGTTCAATTACAATTGCAGATACTAGAGTGCTGCCTGCGCCATCCGACTGAGGAGAGTCACGGGGGCGTCCCAGCTCCCCCATCACGCCGGTAGGTAACCTGGCTGGCGTGGCGGTAACTGCTTCAGGAAAACTCGCACGACACATAGGAGGGTCGCCAACTAGCTGGGAGGCTACAGAGAGCAAACTGTATGAACAATTGCTCAACATACGCAGCAGCCTAGCTAGGATGACCGAGAGAACAAACGTTCTAGAGAATGTCAGCCGCGTCATAAGAGGTGGAATGAATGAGATAAATGAATCGGTTGAAGTCGCGTTGTATGAATTGCAGCGAATAAAATTGCTCCGCAAACCGACAATGACAAACAAAGACGTATGTATGGATGAGTCTACACCTCAGCAACAACAAAAACGGAAACGGAACAAATAAACCCCCACACCTGAAATAGAGAATGTCCTTTTTTCACGAATGTGGAGCTTGCCAGAGCTGCAAACTCGTTGAAACCTAACAAGGCATCGGGCCCTGACGGTGTGCCGTAGAAAATCTTACGTTTCGTCGTTTCGCGACGACCTTGGTGAAGGGCGTTTTTAGTAAACACTGGAAGACGCCTCAATTGGTCCTCATTAGTAAAAATAAGGGAGACCCTGAGAACCCGTCATCCTACAGGTCCTTGAGCCTACTTAACATGACCAGAAAACTACGAACTAATGCTTAGGCCAAGACTTCTGCAATCAATAAAAGACGCAGGGGACTTATCGGACCGACAGTACAGGATCCGAAAAGGGCGCTCTGCAATCGGAGCGATAACCCTCGTTAGGAACATCTTTGACGAACATAACGTTAGGTGCCATGCGACCAGGCCACTAGGTGGCTGGATATCCTGGAAGCACTGGAAATAGCATTCCGGGTGCCCGACTACCTTCTCCGGGTTCTGAGGGACTACTTGAGAGACCGACGTCTTACTTACGAGACCACTGACGGGCGAAAAGATAGACGAATAACGGCAGAAGTCGCCTAGGGTTCCATTCTGGGGCCAGGCTTCTATAACTTACTATATGACAGTCTTCTCCGAATGGAGATGCCGACGGACACTTCCCTCGTCGCTTACGCTGATGACGTTGCGGCCATTATCGTGGCCCGTGACACACACCTGATTCAGCTAAAGCTGAACCAGGTTATGCGTCGAGTAAGTGGATGGATGAGAGACTGCAACTTGCGTTACAAAAGACGGAACTTGTGCTTCTAGCTAGACGAAGAATCGACACGGGGATATCGTTGATAGTCAGACGCGAATGCGTGGTGGTCCGAGACCAGGTCAAGTATCTAGGGGTGACTCTGGATACGAAACTGAGTTTCTGGCCTCACATACTCACGGTGACTGAAAAAGCACAAGAAAAGACAAAAGCCTCGACGACTACTTATGAGCGTTACCCACTCGATCATGCTATATGGGGCGGATATCTGGGCGGACGCGTTATACGTTAAGAGACGCACTGAAAAAAAAATAAAGCAGAATCCGCCGTAAACAGCGAAGAGACTTCTACTTTTGATAACAAAAGTAATTTGTGCTAGGCTACAAAGCAGTTTCTGCTTGGGTCTCCGGTATATTCGCATTTTGCTTCCGAGTAAGACATAACCTTACTTTTTGACTGTACGTTTTTCGTAAATATTATTGACTGTATACTTGTAAAAGTTAATTTCAATAATTAAACATATAATAATTTCCTTTACTTTCAACTATCTTAAAATGTTTACCTTCTTTTTCTTTTTTAACAATTTTAAAATACATATATTCTAGGTCTATCTCTTTCTTAATGTCGAGTATGTATTGCTTGATAGGCCCAAGTAGAAACTGCTTGGCTTCTAAAGGAATAACAACTTTGTCTCATTTACCGGAGTCACCACGGTAGATATTGCTTGGCTCTCAAGCAAATTCTGCTTTATTTTTTTTTCAGTGCGGGCGAAAGCGATGACTAGCGTACAGCAGGTGGGCGCGTTAAGAATCGTGTGCGCGTACAGAACGTTGTCCGAAAACGCCGATATTGTTATCGCGGGCGTAATTCCGATCGACCTACTCGCGACGGAACAGAATCACATATACGATCGAAACGCAGACACGGGACGGGTGCTTCTACGGTATTAATATGTTGCGGAGCAAAAATGCAGATGGATTTTTGATAGATTGAGCGAATGTGATTCGCGAATGAAAGAGTAAAAGAATGAATGTGTTTTTTGGACACACAAGGACAGCAGCCCAGTCTGAAGTTATGTGAATAACAGTTCTGGGCTGGTGTCGGTGCGAACAGATATATCTGGGTTTAGTGGGTATTAGTAGTTTGCTCCTACTGAGTCGTACACTCGATGGACTGTCTGCTCTTGCAAGGGGGTGGATAGTTTGCCGGTTGTGCGTAAAATGTCATTACCACAGACTCCATAAAAAAAATATAATAATAATAACAATAGTAATAATAATAATAATTATTATTATTACTATTATTATTCCCTCGTTGAGACTGCCACTTATCGTGAAGCGACCTTTCTAGCGGTTTCAAGCGCGCGCCTAAAGATGGCGCAGGCTCCGGACTCCGTCATATGAGTTACTCCTTCAGCACCCTTTGATGGACAATTGCCTGAAGTTCGTTCTTCAGATGGTCGTAAGTGGAGTCGATGTCCTCCTGCGCCTTCTCTACCTTCTCGTATTCCTTGCGGAAAATTTTTATCTCCTCTTGAGATTCCATACTATAGGCAAAGATGCCGCTTATGGCACTGCCAATTCTGGTAACGCTGCCGTTTCGTAACCTGCGTGCGGATGCAATACTCAACATCTGTAACGACGGCTGTTGTTGGGGGTTTTCTTTCGAGGGCCCCACCTCTGACGTGTTCGTAGAACGAAGCGCTTGGTGTCCTCCCCCAAAATCCATGAGGCCAGCGCTGGCCACCGGGGCTTTCATCCGATTGGAACCAACGGCGGGATTGACTCCTACTTTGGAGCTGCCGCTTGGGGTAGTA
Source organism: Theocolax elegans (assembly GCA_026168455.1). Lineage (NCBI taxonomy): Eukaryota > Metazoa > Arthropoda > Insecta > Hymenoptera > Cerocephalidae > Theocolax > Theocolax elegans. The sequence goes on along the minus strand of CM047430.1, from coordinate 10,338,148 downwards.
GGTATTCCATTCGCTTGCTCATCATTCTTCTTCAACTGTTTGGTCCACGGGGGCTATTTTGTTTTACCTCTACCCTTCACGCAAGCGTGACCAGCTTTCCCCCATCCGCCACCCGGGGGACGCGCTGCACACGGAAACAGGACACTCCGTGCGGATTATTATTATTATTATCGTTATTATTATTATTATTATTATTACTATTATTATTCAAATTATATGGATTTCTTCATTATTTTCTTAAAAAAGGCATATGTATATTTTTTAATTTTACATATGATTAAATAAATAAATATAGCTGACTGATTCAACAATTTTAGTCTATATTATTTTTCATTTTTATATGCATATAGCTTTTATTTGCATCTGGCCGGGGCCGGGAAACGATCCTGGGACCTCCAGATTACAAACCCGACGCCCTACCGACCGAGCCATTGCAGTCCTTCTACTAATCATATGTAGTAACTTATGACGCTAGCGGTACAAGAATAGGAGCAATTTTATCACAAAGAAAGATGGGAACCGACCTACCGGTCGCTTGTGTTTTGCGAATATTAAACAAAGCCGAGCAAAAATATGACACTTATTCGAGATAAACATTAGCCATACTGTATTCCGTTACTCCGTTCGACTGCTATGTAAGAGGACGACGTTTTGTTATTATAACAAATCATAAACCACTCGTTTGACATCAATACTCGGTAGATCCGACATTCAGAGTTAGCAGATGGAGAATAAAACTAAATGTAAATAATACGACTTTGACATCGTATACAAAGCGGATGAAAATAACGTTACTGCTGATGCGTTATCAAGAAACCCAACAGAAGAACCCATTTATTTTAGTGAAAACCATTCTATGGAAACATACAGACGCGCAGGAAAAATAACACCGCCAACGAATTTAACAACGAATTTGACGAGTCCTGAGAAGAAAAGAATGCTTACAAAGTACCAAACCAGGAAAAGAAATTTATTGAAGTTAAAGAACAACTCTATGAAGATGATTACGTTTATACGACTCCAGTTAAGCAGGGATTAAAGGATTAACAAATGCCTGTAAGCGTATAAAACAACGTTTCTATTGGCCTGATATTAAGAAAACGTGCAAAATTAGATTAGACCTTGTTTAACTTGCCAACTAAAAAAATTAGTTCGCGTTAAAACTAAACAACGTATGATAATAACTGATACTCCGTACTCGGTTATGGAATATATATCGGTTGATCTTGTGGGACCGTTCTCCAGATATCGAAATAATAACAATAATATATTAACCATTCAATATAACAATAGTACAAATAGTTCGTCGACACTTTTCAATTTTTAGCGCACCATTGTTAATTATTTCCGATCAAGGTACCTCGTTCTTCAGTAGTTGATGAGAGAAGTAACAAAATATTTAAGATTAAACAAGTTAAAACCACAGCTTTACAGCCTCAGTTCAATTCCATCGAGCGTTTGCGTAGCAGCTTAGTCAATTATTTAAAAACAATGATAGAAAGAAAGGAGGCACAGGATGATTTATGCGAATTAGACGCGTTTCGTATAATACGTTGGTACTCGAGTATCTTCTTCACACAGCTTTCGAAATTGTTTTTACACGAAGAAGAACCACGAGAATGAGTTCCAATGTACGATCATTATATTTACAATTTTACGATAACATTTAAATGAAATATTGGGGATTGCATGAGAAAAATTGATAGCCTCTAAACATAGGTGAACGTTTTATTACGACACGAAAGCAAATCATTAAGAATATAGAGTAGGGGTTGTTTAGTTATTAAAATGAGGGAAGAAATACGAATTAGGCGATAAATACACTGGACCGCATTAGATTTTAAAAATAATTGAGGACAAGGGAAATGTAAAAATAGCCCTAGCGCATAATAAAACGAAAAAGATATTCATATATTGAGCCTTTGTAAAGAAAATAGAGAAAAAAAGGGAATAATCTAAAAAAAATTGCCCAAATATGTGTGTAGCATTAATGAGTTTACGAAAATGTACTGTAATGCATATATCTATATATATATATCGTTATTGATGAATCATAATGAAAGTTAATTAATATAGTACATGAAAAATTATCTAATCAGATTAAAAAAACTTCACAAATAAAATATTAATATATGTTTTATTGTAATTTTGATAACTAATATAACACAATATTAAACTTAAGAATTATATTTGAAACTAAAGTAAAAAACATATACTAATTATATACTAATAACCTTTAAGGAGATGCCATACTGAATTAAATACTACTATGCCGATACCTGTCTTTCACGCACTATTTCTCCTATTACTATTATTTAATACAATGGCAATCTATAAACGCAGTGGAGGCATATTTGTAATACATATATTAAATAAATTATAAGTACAAAAGTTTGAATTGTGCTAAAATGTGCTTATAATTTGAAAAATACGATCTCAAACATAACCTCTCTTAGTTAACAGACAACAACGATTTAATTGAATTTTTTAAAAATTGGATAGATTTCTAACAAATACAGTGCAGACGCACAATTTCACGATTTTGGTAAATGTTGGAATACTAAAAAACAGTCAAAAGTGAACGACGAAGATATAAATTGAAAAATACGATTGATACAAAGACGTTGGGAAGCTGGTACTAGATATTTGCGATGGAAATAAATATAGATTGCAATTACAAGCATCAAGAAACAAAGTAGAGGCAAAATTTTACATTATCTTAAAACTAGAGGAATACATAATCGATTGAAAAATTAAATGAAAAATAAAGAGGATATTCATTCCTTCTAAAAATGTGTAATTTAGCAGATGGAAGAGTAAAAAAGCTGTTCGACGGATACCTGCGAGGCGATACAATCACAGCGACGCGCCGAGAGTGTCTCGCCTCGCAGGTTATCCGCGACAATAATCAATCGCTGCAGTCTTCCGAGAAAAAGTATTTTTTGTGTATATCCTACTACATGTATTTTTCGGTTTACCTACACAATCACTGCTATAAAAAAATATAAAATTTGTTACAATAAATTATGTACTAGCCAAGATGCTCGCTTCGCTCGCAGTTAAATAGTATTGTTAACATAATAATTCTTTACCATCAAATTACATGTAATGTAATATTCAAAAATTACTTTTTAAAAACTATCTAGTAAAATAATTTATAGTACTAGTAATTAAATGAATATTACAATTATATAATTTGTTGGGATAAACGCGTATAATTAATAGAAGAATGATCATTTTTAATATTTATATCATTAACAATTTTTGTTACTCCCAATAATTAATTCTAATATTATTATTTACATTAATACCTGATAAACTTTATATAATTCATAATAGATCGATTCATATTAATAAATTATTAATTATAACATTCCAATTTTGAATTTAAAATATCACATGTACTAGGATGACAAATATTAGAAGTTCAAATAGAAATAACGATTTGTTTTTACAATTTTTGATATATTGTTTTGTTATATTATTTTTGATATACTGTTTACTTATATATATATCCCCATTAAAAAATCTCACTGGTGATCTCAGATCATATCCCAGGTAAGATGTCATACCAAAAACTCATTTCAGCAATTTTTCGTTCATTACACGTTTTAAACCTTCTTATGTCGATTGATAACTTGTTTAAGTGGGTATCATACTCAATTACAAATACAAATTTCGCACCAGAAAATAGCAGACGAAAAAACAACTAATTTACTTATAACAATTAATAAAAACAAATTTACGCAAAAACAGGAGTTAGTTGCCCTCCGTTATGTAATTATCTATCATTTTACAAAACTTCAAGTTACTATAACAACATGTCACCGAGAAAACCTTGAAAAATGCAATATTCTTATAATTTCTTGTATGAAAAATAAAATTCAACTCTTCAGACATTTTCGAAATTTCAATGAACAGCTTCAGCCCGGATTTGAACCGGGACCTAGCTCTTACTCTCGCACTCTATTACTCTAACTTTCGTTTTCTCTCTATCTCTCATTCTCTCTATCTCTCATTCTCTCTATCTCTCATTCTCTCTATCTCTCATTCTCTCTACCTCTCATTCTCTCTATCTCTCATTCTCTCCATCTCTCATTCTCTCCATCTCTCATTCTCACTATCTCTCATTCTCTCTATCTCTCATTCTCTCTAACTCTCATTGTCTCTCATTCTCTCTCTCTCCCTCACACAGACTCTCATTCTTACTCATTCTCACTCTCGCACTCCTTCACTCTCCCTCATTCTTACTCGCTCTGTACCTCTCGTTCTCTGTCTCTATCTCTCATGCTCTCTCTCCCTCATTCTCTCTCTCACTCTCTCTCTCATTCTCTCTCCCCCATTCTCTCTCTCGCTCTGTACCTCTCGTTTTCTGTCTCTATCTCTCATACTCTCTCTCATTCTCTCTCTCACTCTCTCTCTCTCATTCTCTCTCCCTCATTCTCTCTCTCGCTCTGTACCTCTCGTTCTCTGATTCTATCTCTCATACTCTCTCTCTCATTCTCTCTCTCTCACTCTCTCTCTCTCTCTCTCTCCTCTCTCTCTCTCTCTCTCTCTCTTTCATGCTGTTAGTGCTTACGGGGTATTTACCCCATAAAGCCAAATAAAGAACAATCAATCTCTCTCTCTCTCTCTCTCTCTCTCTCTCTCTCTCTCTCTCTCTCTCTTTACGTTACAAAGGCAGTTGTCTCCTTGTGCGTGATCGAATTTTGCTGACTAATGCTTTAATTATTCCTCACTTTGACTATGCTTGTCTCGTATTTTTAGATCTTCCATCTTATCTTAATATTAAAGTTCAACACATGTGTAATACCGTTGTTAGATTTATTTTTCATCTAAAACGTGAGGTAGCATTGCAGCCTTTCTATGATCAGCTAAACTGGCTTCCATTAAATGTTCGACGGAAATATTTCCTTGGTCTTTTATGTATAAATTGTTGGCCACCCAAACACCTCAATATTTATTCGATAAGCTGGCTTTTGTTGGCATTGAATTGCGTAGATCCAAACGAGTAAATACTGTTTTTAATCTACCTAATGTTAAGAATCTTGCGTGTAAATCTTCGTTTATTTATTTAGCAATGGAAACGTGGGATAATATCATATCTAAAATAAGAGAGTGCTCTAATGTAAATATTTTTAAAATGTATTATAAAAATTTCTCCATGAGGAAGGATAGCGACTTATCCGATTTTATGTCCAATGCTTGCAACGTAGATTATTTTAATTTTAATTTAGCGTGAATTATTTCTTTTACATATGTATTATCGGTTATATTAATTCTTCTTTAGTTGTCTAATTTATTTTATATGTTCTATTTTATATGATTAGAGCCATCCGGTTGTATCAACTTTGGCGCAAATAAATATAGTTATCAATCGATCTCTCATTCTCTCTCTCTCTCTCTTTCTCTCTACCTCTAATTCTCTCTATCACCTGGATATATAAGTTTAAGTTTAATCAGCATTGCTGTGTTATTTCATCTGTCATTACTTCTGTATTTCATTGCGTCATTATACGTCATTTTTGTTACTATTTATTTATTTATTCATTGTATTCATTATATATATTCTTTTTTATTTTATATTGCGGTTGATATGCGAACGCTAACTATTTTGTTATTTAACTATTTTGTTATTTATTTTTAAGTTTTAATTTATTAATCTATTAATCAATTGTACATATATTTTATTTTGTTATTTTAATTCTTTACTCAGTCATGGTTTCTATTTTATATTTATGTTATGCAATTTTATATTATTATCTAGTTTTAAAAAAGTTTTACTCTATGTATCATTTCGCTTTAGTGCCTATGGGGTTTCTACCCCATAATTGGCCCAATAAATACATCAATCAATCAATCTCTCTCTCTCTCTCTCTATCTCATTCTCTCTCTCATTCTCTCACTCTCTCAACCTCTCCCTCACGCTCCCTCACAAACCCTCATTCATATTCACTCTCTTCCTCTTACAGTCCCGCATTCTTACTCACTCTTACTCTCGCACTCCCTCACTCTCCCTCATTCTTACTCACTCTCACTCTCGCACTATATCACTTACTCCCTCTCACAGTCCCTCATTCTTACTCACTCTTACTCTCGCACTCCCTCACTCTCCCTCATTCTTACTCGCTCTCACTTTCGCACTATATCACTCTCTCCCTCTCACAGTCCCTCATTCTTACTCACTGTCACTCTCGCAATCCCTCACTCTCTCTCTCTCATTCTTACACGCTCTCATTCTCGCACTATATCACTCTCTGCCTCATTCCCTCTCTCTCTCTCTCTCTCTCTCTGGTGAGTTTGGTGGACGCTCATAGCTTCGCGCTTCGAGTATAACGTAAATTTTCTTGCTCACGCTCTTTCTACGAGTTTCAGCCTAGAGGAAGGGATTCCCTGGAGTGGCGGCTGTTATACAATTTAATAACAGGTACTTATCTCGCCCTGGAATCCTTTTAATTCCTCTATGAAAATTGGATTGCTGGAGAGGTTAGGTTGTCCACTGGCAAATTGGCGGCTCCTCGACGTTTTTGCACAGTTGAAGCAGCGCCTCTACTGGCTTTCACCGGTGTTAAGGGGTCAACCTCGTAGAGCACATCTCATCTTCCCCAGGATTCTTCATTTTAACACCGTGTAGAGATGCTGCCGGCTTCGCGCACCACCTGCTTTATATGCAGCCGCAGAATTGTTAAGAAGGACCTGGCGGAGGTATGCTCTCGTTGCGGCAATTTTATACATGCTAATTGTTTCGCGATTCTGCCGGACTCAAACGAGCCGCGCTGCTGCCGACTGGCAAAGACCGCTGCCTTACCCGCGACTAGTGAGAGGGCAGTACCTCCCGGGACAACGCTTTCCTTAGACGTGCTCGCGTCAACCGCCGGTCTGCCTGCTACGACCCCCACCACTGGGACGGCCAAGCGCGTCGCCTCGCCCACTTCGCCGCCATGTGCGCAGGTTGCTAAGCAACCTCGCGGCGCCGCGCCCACCGAGAGTTGCTCCGGCCTACCCGCGCAACAGGCTAATGCCGTTGATATGTCCACTCTCCTATCCAAATTCGCGAGCCGATTAGTGGCAAATTTCGAGCGCACAGTCTCGCGCATTGAATCCTCGGTGCAGGGGCTAGCCAGCGAGATTCGTGATCTTAACGCCCGGGTTGCGCAAATGGAAGCGACGACCGAAACAAGATTCTCCGGTGTCTCGAGCCGCCTGGGAGCGCTTGAAGCAGCAAACGAGGAGATACGTGACAGGTTGAATAATGCACAGACTGTTCGGTCTTCGTCAGCGGGGTCGTCCTTGACTGCCTCTTCGGATACTTGCGAATTGTTAATTTTAGGCGTTCCTGCAAATCTTGCGTTATCTGAGGAGGAGGTCGTAAGTAAAATTCTCTCTGCCATTGATCTCCTACGTGTCAGCGCGCACGTCATTAGTACGCGCCCTTGGCTTGCTTCGAACAAGTCGGGAGCTAAAAAATCGGGTCAGGCGAATTCGTCCTCAACTGCAAGCGGCTTTATTAATAATAATTCTAGTTTTAATCTAATTGTTAGTGCTAGTGGTAATAGTAGAGACATTGTAAGCGTAAGCAAAGGCCTTGTTTTTCGGGTTTCTTCCCCATCAATTAGAGATATTATTTTGGAAAAGGCTCGCCTTTTAAAGGGATTATCTGCAGACTCTCTCTTTGGTGCGGGAGGAGGCTCATCAATTTTTTTGCGTGCACTCTGGCCCAGGGAGTTGCATGTCTTACTTAGTAAGACATTGCGACGTTCCTTGGACTTGGGTTTTGCTAGGCCTTTGATAAAGAACTACACGGTATTTTTGAGGAAAACGAAGAAAGGGCAGCTTTTCCCCATTTACTCAGAATCCGATTTGGTTAAATTTTCACACATTAATCCATCTCCTCCTCACTGAAGGTCAACTGGTCAGACGTCATCACCTACTAATGATTCATTCTCCATTTTTCATGTAAATATTAACCGGCTAAAAACACACTTTTCATCTATTGAATCACTTATTCTTCCATTGAATCACGATATCATTTCATTTTCAGAAACTTTTCTCACGGAGTATGACTCCTCCAGCATGCTAGACCTCCCTGGCTACACATTGCACAGATTGGACCGGGTGGGTAAGGAGGGGGGGGGTGTAGCCGCCTATATCAGGAGTAATCTTGATATTAGGCTCGTGGCTCACTCTGACCCTGTCTTTTCAAACACCCCGGAATTTTTTATTTTTCAAGTTAATAACAAGGTTAGTTCGCTGCTATTTAGTGTCGTCTACAGGAGGCCCACAGCGGCCTACCCATCACAATTTTTTGATACGTTAAATAATTTTTTACATACTTGTGACCAGGTAGTCATCACAGGCGACTTTAATATTAATATGTGTGGTGGGGACGGGGCGTCCGCCATGCTGGAATCATACGTAGCTTCACTTAACCTCTTCCTTATCAAATCGTAACCTACTCATCATGCGCATTTCACCAACCATTCATCTCATACCTGGCTGGATTTATTTATAACGCGTAATCCTCCGCCAGATTATTCTTATTCTAAGTCTTCAGTTCTTTTTGCAGCAGGACATGATTTTATTGTATTGACTTTTGACTTTACGAAACCGTTGTTGGCGGTAAAGAAAATCTGGTCACGGAACCTCGCTGCAATTGATCCGCCAGAGGCAGCTGCTCTTTTCTCCGTTACTTTAAATCACTTTTTGGCTCATTCTAGCACTGCTACCGAGTCATCATCACCTTCAATTTCACACCCATCAACCTCGTCGTCTGGCCGTTCACCTTCTTCCTCTCAACTCACGTCAATTCCTTGTTCTTCAACCGCCGCTAATATCAACATCCTGATCTCAAGCTTGGTTTCAGCTACCCTACATACTTTTGACTCCCTCGCTCCCGCCAAACTCATCAGCATCAAAAATATCAACAAATCATCGATCACACCTCATATTAAGCGTAATATTAAATCTCGTAACATGGCATATAAAAGATACTTGGCCACGGGCCTGAGCTCAGACTATCAGAAGTACAGAGATTTGCGCAGTCTGGTTAGAAACGACATAGATTCTAATAAATTTTCGTACTATAACAATAGGATCAATTCAGCCTCTAACGCGGCTAATATGTGGAAGGAGCTCAGGACCATGGGCCTCGTATCTAAAACGTTTAATCACCTCTAAGTATTTTTTCACCCGATCAGCTCAATATCCACTATGCTTCCATTTCATCTTCACCCATTCCTTTCACTCATACTCAATTTCAATCTCTCATTTCATCAGTCATTTTGCCCTCATCCTACCCATTAATTTCCTTTCACTTTACCCCTACCACATCGCATAAAGTCCTCACTACTATTTCAAGGGCCACCTCCAAGGCTACTGGATATGATGGAATCTCTGTTCCAATGTTGAAATTGTTATCTACTCAATTAGCTCCGCATCTTACTGATCTGTTCAACTTATCTCTCTCAACGGGAGTTTTTCCGAAGCCTTGGACTAGGTCTCTCCTTTTTCCTCTAGCAAAGTCGAACAGAGTGATATCGCCGTCGGATACTAGGCCTATTGCAAAGCTCTGCGAAGTCTCCAAGATCGTAGAAAAATTAGTTCACGAACAACTTACAGATTATCTTAATGGTAATAATCTAATTATAGAGAGACAGGCAGGCTTCCGCCGGGGGCATAGTACCCAGACGGCGTTGATCGGTGTTTTAGACGATGTTAGGAGAGCCATAGACAAGCGAATGATCACCATCTTAATTTTATTTGATTTCTCGAAAGCGTTCGACTCGGTGCCACATGACCTGATGCTTTATAAATTACGCACTTTGGGTTGCTCGGACACGGTTCTTTCGTGGTTCTACTACTATCTGGTTGGACGTTCCCAATCAGTTGTGGATGAGCTGGGGGAGGGTTCGGCCTGGCTTGACACGTCTAGGGGGGTGCCGCAGGGCAGTGTCCTTGGCCCACTCTTATTTTCTATTTTTATTAATGACCTCCTGCGGGTGTTAAAACATTCCAATCATATGATTTTCGCGGATGACACCCAAATCTATCACTCGTTCTACCCAACTGATCTTGCTCAGGGTGTACAAAAGATTTTGGAAGACGCTAATGCAATAAACAACTGGGCGAGATTAAATGGTCTAAATTTAAATGTTAAGAAAACGAAAGTGATGATTTTGGGAAGTCAGGCTTTCATCTCGCGCATTGACTTTGATTCTGCCCCGAAGGTTTCAGTAGATAATGAATTACTTAACTACGAATCTGAGGTCAAATCTTTGGGCATATGGATTACACCCACACTGGACTGGTCTCGTCAGGTCGCATCTGTGTCACAGCGAGTTCACGGAGTTCTTCACTCCCTAAGATTTTTTAAAAGAGCGCTTTCACGTCCAAACAGAAAGAGACTCGTCGAAGCTCTAATATTCCCGCATTTCGACTACGCCTGTGCTGTGTACCACGATCTGGATGCTACCAGAAATTTGAAACTAAAGCGTCTACTAAATGCGTGCGTTCGTTTTATATGGGGTATTATTCCATGGCGGGAACATGTGACACCGTACCGGCTTAAATTATGTTGGCTGTCGGTCGAGCTTAGAAGATCCCTTTTTATTGCTTTATGTGCATACAATATCATCTCCCATAATTCCCCTTCCTATATATCTAGTCATTTCATTATTCGTGACGCTTCATTTCCTGCCCGTTCTTCCTCACGTCTCCCTCCTTCATCCCTTTTTTATCTTCCTCCTCGGACTGAGGCTCTTAACAACTCCTTCGTTATCACTGCTTCTCGCCTCATCAACCATCTTCCTTTCACAAACTTTGATCCTCTCCTCTTTAATTCTTTCAAAGCCTCACTCCTATCGTATCTTACTGAGCTCGATCGTCAGACTTGGGAAGCGAGAGTGGTAAATGAGGAAATCGCCTGCCCTTCCCTGCCGGATCTTTGATCTTTGATTTTTGATTGACTGTGCGATTTAAGTTCTAGTTAGTTAAGTTTAATTTTATTGTATTTCAATTTATTTTATCATATTAGACTACTGGACTTGAGTCAATGCGTTTCCGTTTTCTTTGTTCAATGCGATTTCTATTTTTATTTATGTATTTATTACGTTTGTTATTACTTGCGAATATTTTTATTTTGTTATTATTATTATTTGTATAGAAATTTTAATATTGTTATTGTTACTTGTTATTTTTATTATATTATATACTTATTGCGGATCAGCATATTACTAGAACTCACTAAAAAGTTCATGTGTGTATACGGGGTTTCACCCCAATTTACCCAAAAATAAATAAATCAAATCAAATCTCTCTCTCTGCCTCTCCCTCCCTCTCTCTCTCTCTCTCATTCTCTCTCTCTCTCATTCTCCCTCTATCTCTCATTCTCTCTCTCTATCTCTCATTATCTCCCTTTCTCTATCTCTTTATCTCTATCTCTCATAGAGAGAGAGAGAGAACGAGATAGATAAAGAGAGAGAATGAGAGATAAAGAGAGAGAGAGAGAGAGAGAGAGAGGATAAGATAGAGAGATAGAGAGATAGAAAGAGAGAATAAGATAGAGAGATAGATAGATAGAGAGAGAGAGAATGATAGATGGAAGGAGAGATAGAGAGAGAATGATAGATGGAAGGAGAGATAGAGAGAGAATAATAGATGGAGAGAGAGAGAGAGAGAGAGAGAGGGAGTGAGAGAGATAATGAAAGGTAGAAAGAAAGAGAGAGAGTGAATAAGAGAGAGATAATGAAGGATAGAGATTGAAAGATAGAGAGAAAGAGAGAGAGAATAAGAGAGAGTGAATGATAGATAGAGAGAAAGAGAGAGAGAATAAGAAAGAGTGAATGGGAGATAGAAAGCGAGAGCGAGAATGAGAGAGAGATTGATTGATTGAGTCTTTATTTGGGTATTCTGAGGAAAACCCCGTATACACATCTGACTGGCGAGATAGAAATCTTTACAATAAAAATACTAGAAAATAAACGTTGATGCCATCGCAAGTATAAGAACAAAAATTTAAAATAAGTAACATGATTTAAACAATAACAATAAATAAAATTAAAAAGGCAAATACAACGACAATTTAAAACTTACCAACTAGATAAAAATATAAAAATATAAAAGAGTAAAATTTGCGCAAAAGGTTAAGTGAAAATAAAATAAATAAATAAGTAATAATGCACGCAGAATATACATAAGAAGCGGTAAAAGCAATAAATTAGAATTAAAAGTAAAATATCCTGTAGTAGGCGAATAAAAATTGCAACGCTCGCAGTGAAAAAATACAAAGTAAAATATAACGCAAATTCGCAATACAAAAATATAAAATACAATATAAAACGAAGTAAATAAATAAATAAATAACTAACATGACAGATAATTTACAATGAACGACTATTACAAAGTATGACTAGACTCAGAGATCAGGCAAGGGAGGGCATTCCAATCCCTCATTAACCATCCGCAACTCCCAAGCTTGCCGATCGAGCTCAGCAAGGTGCAGTGCCAATGAGGACTTAAAGGAAGGGAAAAGGAGTGGATCAAAGTTAGTAAAAGGTAGAAAGTTAATGAGGCGAGAGGCTGTAATCTGGTAGGAATTGTTGAGGGCTTCTGTTCTAGGAGGTAGGTAGAAAAGGGACGAGAGAGGTAGACGAGATGAAGAACGGGATGGAAAGGAGGAATCACGTGGGACAAAATGACTAGCGATGTAGGATGGGGATCTATGGGAGATGATGTTGTAGGCACTGCAGCCAATGAATAGAGATCTCCTGAGCTCGACCGACAGCCAACCTAGCTTAAGGCGGTAAGGCGTTACGTGCTCTCTCCATGGGATGTTTCCCCACACGAATCGAACACATGCGTTTTAAAGTCGATGTAATTTTAGGTTCATAGTGGCATCAAGGTCGTGGAAGACTGCGCACGCGTAGTCAAAGTGTGGGAAAACAAGCGCTTCCACAAGATGTTTTCTGTTTTGGCGCGAGCGAGCACGTTTAAAAAATCTTAAGGAGTGTAGGACTCCGTGGACCCGCTGCGATACCGACGCGACTTGGCGAGACCAATCCAGGGTAGGGGTAATTCATACACCCAACGATTTGACTTCCGTAGAGTAATCGAGAAAGCAGTCTCCTATTTTAATTTTAGGGGCCGAATCCAAGTTAATGCGCGAGATAAAAGCCTGACTCCCCAAGATCATCACTTTCGTTTTGTTTACATTTAAATTTAAGCAATTTGATCTCGCCCAACCATCTACCGCGTTTGCATCTTCTGTAATTCTCTGAACACCTTGGGCGAGATCAACAGGGAAAAACGAGTGATAGATCTGGGTGTCATCCGCAAACACCATATGATTTGAGTGCTTTAAGATCCCCGGCAAGTCGTTTATAAAGATGGAAAATAAAAGTGGCCCCAAAACACTTCCCTGAGGAACCCCCCTGGATGTGTCAAGCCAAGCCGAACAAGTACCTAGATCGTCCACCACCGCCTGGGAACGGCCCACTAAGTAGTGGTAAAACCAGGTCATGACCGCGTCGGAACAGCCCAAAGAACACAATTTGTATAGTAAGATGTCGTGCGGAACCGAATCGAAAGCCTTGGAAAAGTCGAACAGGATGAGGACTGTGATCATGCGCTTATCAATAGCACGCCTAACATCATCAAGGACACCAAGTAAGGCCGTCTGCGTACTGTGCCCCCGGCGAAAGCCCGCTTGTCTCTCCATGATTAGGTTATTTTTATTTAAGTAATCTAAAAGCTGGTCATGTACGATTTTCTCGAGAATCTTGGAGATTTCGCAGAGCTTAGCAATGGGCCTAGTATCAGACGGCGAGATCATCCGGGTCGACTTGGTCAATGGAAAGAGAAGAGATCTAGTTCAAGGTTTCGGAAAGATCCGGTTGTAAGAGATAATTTGAATAGTTCGGCAAGAAGAGGTGCGATCTGGGGAGCCAAGCATTTCAACATGAACACGGAAACTCCATCAAACCCTATGGCTTTAGATGAGGCCCTAGATATGGTAGAGAGGACCTTAAAAGGAGAGACAGGAACGAAGTGGAAGGAAGTTTCGGGATAAGAGGAGGGTAAAACACTCGGTGATGAGATGAGAGACTGAAGATGGTTAAGAGTGAAGCGAGAAGGTGAATACGAAATGGATGCATAATGGGTGTTACGTTGATCCAATGAAAATATGGTAAGAGGTGACCGAGATGGTTTAGTCACTAGACCCATGTTCCTGAGCTCCTTCCACAGACCAGCTGAATTTGATGATGAAGTAATCCTGTTGTTAAGGTGTAGATATTTACTAGAATCATTGGAATTTTTAACTAGTCTGCGGAGATCCTTATAGATATGGTAGTCTGAGCTCAGGCCCGTGGCCACGTACCTCGTATAAGCCATGTTACGAGCTTTGATGTTGAGTCTTATACTTGGTGTGATCCAGGGTTCAAAGGAGTTTCTAATGGTCGTGAGTCTAGCTGGTGCAAGAGAATCGAAAGTGTGCAAAATAGATGAGACGAGAGTGGAAAGGAGGTTGTTGATAGGAATAGATGACGGAGAGGGCGACGATAAGGTAGAAGGAGAGGAAGAGAAAGAGAGAGAGCAAGCAGGCTGAATAGGTGATAAATGGGATACAGATGAAGAAGACGAGATAGTGGAGGTGGTGAAATGCGATGAAGCACGATCATAAGCGACCGAAAAGATCGCAGCAGCCTCCGACAGGTCGGTCTGGGCAATATTGCGCGACCAGATCTTTTTAGTAACCGGTAACGGTTTAGCAAAGTCGAGCTGAAGGACAATGTGGTCGTGCCCCGCTGCAAAGGGCACAGCTGCTTTAAAATAATTAAAACCTGGCGGAGGGTTGCGTACGATAAACAGGTCAAGCCATGTATGTGAAGAGGTGTTAGAAGTATGAGTGTGATGAGTAGGTTCGGATTTGATCAGGAAAAGGTTTAGTGAGTCGAGGTATGACTCCAACATGGCGGACGACCCAACTTTCTTACACATATTAATATTAAAATCTCCGGTGATGACAACTTGATCACAAGTGTGTAAGAAATTCGCCACTGAATCAAAGAATTTCGATGGGTAGGTTGCTGAAGGCCTTCTATAAACTACACAAAAGAGAAGCGAGCTAGTTGAACTAAGAATTTGAAATATCATGTACTCCGGAGAATTAGAATAAACAGAGTCAGAGTGAGCTACAAGCCTAACATTGAGATTACTCTTGATGTAGGCCGCAACACCCCCCCCCCTTCCTTTCCAACCCGGTCCAATCTATGCAACGTGTAGTTCGGAAGGCCCAACATGTCTGAGGAGTCGTACTCTGTGAGGAATGTTTCGGAGAGGGCAATGACGTCATGATTATGAGGAAGAACGAGTGACTCGATAGATGAGAAATGAGTTTTTAATCTGTTAATGTTTGCATGGAAAATGGAAAATGAAGAATTAATGTTTGATAAGGCCTGGCCGGACAATCCCTATTTCGAGGAGGTAGGATTTTGAGATGAAAAGCTGGGGATACCCTCTTCCGAGCGGATTGGAAAGAGTTGCCCTCCCTTAGTCAAACGCATATGGACGGTGGAGTTTTTTACAATTGGCCTCGCAAAGCCCAACTCGGTGGATCGGCGCATCGCTTTGGAAAGAAGCTCGTGCAGATGTTTGGGCCATAACGCACGTAAGTATATCGGCATAACTCCACCCGTGCCGAAAAGGGAATCGGCCGAGACTCCCTTGAGAAGGTGCGCTCTCTCCAAAACGAGATCCCTGGAAGAGGGCGAAGAAAAACGAACCACAATACCGTTCTTAAGGGTAGAATTTTTGTTAGAGGCTGCGGATGTTGTCGCCAAATCTAAATTTCGGTCGTCATGATTATTTTTAATCAGCCAGGGCCGAGTATCAATAATCTGGGAAGCAATCCTAGGGAGATTGATAGTATTAAATATTTTTTCCAGAGCATCCCCTTCAGTAGTGGCCAGGCTCGTCGGAATACCACGAACAAGTATTTCGCAAGCATCACCAACGGGAGTCGCGTTAGACCTTGGAACGGCCTCTTTTAGTTCTCTAATTTGACCGCGAATCTCCTCATTTGCGCTCTCGAGGACTTCCAGACGATTCGATACACCGGCGAAACGCTCCTCAGTTACCGCTTCCATCAGCGAAACCCGCGAATTTAATTCTCGAATCTCGGTAGCCAGTCCTTGCACCGAAGACACGATACGTGAAACCGAACTCTCGAGTTTCGATTCCAACCGGCCCGCAAACTCGGTAAACAGAGCGGCCATATCTACGGCGCCGGTCGCAAGCACGGGTAGGCCGGTGCAGCTCTCGGTGGGCGCGGCGCCGCGAGGTTGCTTAGCAACCTGCGACGTTGATGGCGACGGGGGCGAGGCTATACGCTTAGCACTGGAGGGAGACGGAGTGGGCGTGGCCGCCAGCTCGGTAGCGCAGGTCTCTCCCGATTGTCGCGGCAACCCAGGCGGTGGCGCCCTCGCTTCAGTGGGAGCCGCGACTAGTGCTGTAGTTTGCGCTAACGCACAACAGCGGCGTTCAGAAGAGCCCGGCGCGACCTCAAAGCAGTGCGCGTGCGTTATTTTATTACAAGTTAGGCAGACCTCTGTGTAGTCCTTTCTTGTGACCCTCCCTCCACAAACAAAGCAGCTGCGCGAAGTCGCCATACTGCCAACACGACGTCCACCGGCGAAGGTCGATGAGTGTGCAAAAATCCCGTGCGAAAATCGTGTAGCCGTTGGAAGCACTGCGAGACTGGACTAAGCGATGAGCTATCTTTCCCACTTGACTCTACCCTCCAAAATGTTTTGCGAATAAAATGCGATTTAGCGGGACTACTGGCTGCAGCAAAGTAAATCTACTTCAATAAAAGTAAGCTACAATCAGTGGAGGTCCCTCTCTTGTGTACTAGAATAGAACTCGGAGCAGTTGTGTGAGCAAATATGCAAGAAAGAGGGGAGCAAGAATCAAGCTGACTTATACTCACCAGAGAGAGCGAGAGAGTGATATAGTGCGAGAGTGGGAGCGAGTAAGATTGAGGGAGAGCGAGGGAGTGCGAGAGTGAGAGTGAGTAATAATGTAGGACTGTGAGAGGGAGAGAGTGAGTAAGATGTGGGAGTGTGAGGGAGAGAGAGGGACAGTGAGTGAGAGAGATAGAGAATGGGTAAGAGATTGAGAGGGATAGAATGAGATAGATAAAGAGAGAGAATGAGAGATAAAGAGATAGAGAGAGAGAGAGAATGAGAGATAAAGAGATAGAGAGAGAGAGAGAATGAGATAGATAAAGAGAGAGAATGAGAGATAAAGACATAGAGAGAGAGAGAATGAGATAGATAAAGAGAGAGAATGAGAGATAAAGAGATAGAGAGAGAGAGAAAAAGATAGATAAAGAGAGAGAGAGAGAAAAAGATAGATAAGAGAGAGAATGAGAGATAAGGAGATAGAGAGAGAGAGAATAAGATAGATAAAGAGAGAGAATGAGAGATACAGAGATAGTGAGAGAGAGAGAGAATGATAGATGGAAGGAGAGATAGAGAGAGAATGATAGATGGAGAGAGATAGAGAGAGGGAGAGAGAGAGAGAGAAGGAGAGAGAGAAGGAGAGAGAGAGGGAAGAGAGAGCGCGAGAGAAGGAGAGAGAGGGAGGGAGAGAGGGAGAGAGAGAGAGAGAGAGAGAGTGAGAGGGAGAGAGATAGAGAGTAAGAGAGTATGAAAGATAGAGAGAAAGAGAAAGAGAATAAGAGAGAGAGAATGAAAGATAAAGAGAAAGAGAAAGAGAATAAGAGAGAGAATGAAAGATAGAGAGAAAGTGAGAGAGAGAGAGAATAAGTGAGAGAGAATGAAAGATATAGAGAAAGAGAGAGAAAATATGAGAGAGAGAATGAAAGATATAGAGAAAGAGAGAGAAAATATCAGAGAGAGTGAAAGAGAGAGAGAATAAGAGAGAGAGAATATCTCTCTCTCTCTCTATCTACCTCCCTATCTCTGCCTCTCACTGTCTCTCTCACGCCAAGATAATGTTTGTCGGACGGAAGGTCGGACGGACGGACGGACGGACATTATATTTTATCGGTTTTTGTTTTTTTATATCACTTAGTAATTATAATAATAATTTTTTTGTCAGTAATATGATGCATTAACTTATGTTACACATATTTATCATAAAATATATATGTTTTAATTATTTTTCGCAAGGTTAGGGGAGTTTTTACAAAATCGCTCAAAAAGATAACTTTAATATAATGTAGATTTGCTTTCTAGTTCTCGATCAATATCTGCGAGGCGAGACAATCTGAACGACGCGCCGAGTGTGTCTCGCCTCGCAGGTTCTTTGAGAGTAGATTTAACAGTCGAAGCCTGCCAAGTAAATGACGTTCATTTTTATAAAACCTATAGTTTTCGGTTCAACTACAAAAACATTGTTATAAAGTAAATTTAAAACCTTGTACAATAAATGAGGCTATATCCGCATGACCGCGAATACTCACCGTACGATGCGCGCGGGACAACAGCGGTCGACGGACGGTTCGACGCAAGTTGCGCGCGCACGTCGGGCCCGTTCAGCGAAGCAGTGAACGAGCCTGTCGAAGCTCGAGACGTCACGTTGGCAATACGATTGCTATCGTTCTTCATTTTCCCGTGGCGGACTACCTTGTGTGTGTGTGTGTGTGTGTGTGTGTGTGTGTGTCAGGAAAGCAATATTTCAAGCGTCAACCCAGGATATGCTCCTATATACTGCCAAGGTTGATGCACGCCTTCGCTGTAAGAGCAGTGCATTTATTCCTTTTTTCGTAAGTGTGCTTTCAATCACTCCCCCCTTCTACTAGTAGCTACTAACACAGCTGAACATTCATTTTATAACTTCGCCAAAATTATACGCGGCTGTCGCCCAAAACCCTTTATCTATTATTATAATAAATTACTACTATTTTTATCAATCCTTTATTTCGCCTTTGTCGCCATGCCCTAATACCCTGCGTGATCGTTACAACATGTATATAGAAAACTATATTGTATTGATAGCCATATCTCGATTGAGTTTATAGGAACTAGCAGACGACGGTTCCCTCTAGAAGGTGCGTGCACAGTTTGTAACGGGCCTGATATCAACTCGAAACACAAAAATACATTTATTTTTTGCCTAACCCGAAATAAATGTATTAGGTGGAAGAATCTGGGGTAGCTAAAGAATTAAATAAATAATTCTTTCTCATCCCAGTTTAACCTCCAAGTTTAATAAATTTGATAAATTAGGATAATGAATTAACTATTATAAAGTTTTGGGAAAACATGGAATTAATCAAATAATTCCAGATTATCCAATTTTACTTTATATTATGGGTTTTAGGAATGTGAGATAACTTGGGAAGAATTGAAATTAATCCAATAATTCCATATCATCCAAGTTATTTATTTGGTTATGGAAAGTGGAAGAACTTTGGGAAGACATTGAATCAAACAAATGATTTTATATCATCCAAAGTTAGCTTCCTTTTAGGACACGGTTATGTGGTATTTGGTCGGGTAAAATGAGCAAATCGATAGAGATATTTAAATTATAAAATATATTACAACAGACAAACGCGGTCCGACCTGTTAGGTCGCCCGCGAACTCTAGGCGAATGCTGCCTTCGGCAGCGATACATCTCATTATATACGATTAGTGAGGTAGAAGGGATTGACTTCCCACTTTTTCCACTTTTCCACCTGGATCCTTGTAACTTGGTTACCCTTTCTCCTTCCTTCTCATATATACGTAGGTGATCATATGTTTGTGTTTTTCTTGAGGTCGTCTACCTTAGTCTGTATATTTCTGCTTTGGTTCTTTAGCTAAATTTATTAAAATCTCTTTTCTTATATTCTATTTTACATTTATTAAATTATTACAATTATAATAATATTATTTATAACAATCCTTTATACTCTCTTGCCTTTGCTTAATAGAATTTATTTACTTTGAATTAATTATGTCATTGTCTCCTTTTACTTAATAGTTTTAATATCTATAATTTGTTTTATTATTTAATCCTTTTGTATATATTTTAAATATAATGTAAAATTTAACTATAAACATTATCTATTTTAATAAACCTTATAAATTATTAACTTAACTATTTCTTAACATATTAACTCCATATTTTTGGCAAAAGTAGCAAAAAACATAAAAATTTCAATAAAATTATAAATTTTATCAATTTTGGTTATCTAATTATTTAAATAAATTAATTTAAATAATTAAAAAAAAACTACCGAAAGTTGAATTTGAACCTCGATCTCTTGGACCGAACGCTAACGCTCTACCGCTTGAGCCGTTGTTCAATGCGACTGGTTACTGACTATATGTCTACATATAGTCAGGCCCGTCACATCACCCCCCTTTAAATTTGTGAAACATATATGAAACGCAAATTTACAAAACAAAAAAAAAACTTTAACGCTTATGGCACCTTTTACCCCTCTTTAAATTTGTGTTACATTGTTTCAGTTCTGATAAACTTATACAATAATTTTCCAATTTTAACTTTTTACATTATTTAAATAAATTTGAACTCGCATCAAAATCAAAACAAATTAAATTCTTTCAAAATGTATAATTCGTAATTAATATTCAATCAATCATACCATGATATTTAATTTTGTTGGGCCATGAAAATGTCAAATTCTTCTACAGACATACGTGGTTGAGATAAATTTTCCCATAATTTTTCTAAATCCTCCATAACTGCTGGTGCTTCCAAGGTCTCAATTTTATGATTCACCTTTTTTTCCAAGCTTTTTATTTTCTTCTCCACCTTTTCTATTTCTTCATTTAAAAATTTTCTTTTTTCGGCTCTGGAGGTTTGCGTGTATTTGGTTTCGGTTTTTGTTTTAATAGTTTGTATATGTCTTCATTCCACTGGTCTAGGTTTTTCAGACATTGTCCATTTATTTTTTCTATAAAGAATTTTCATACACTCTTCTGTATGTCTGTACCATTTTACTCCTTTGTCTTGCTCCTCTGTATTTGAGGTTTGCGTAGCTGCCTCACAAGAGGCAATCACACCCGTAACTTGAGCAAAATCTGGCATTTTGTCCTTACAGTATAGAAATTTTACAACCACTGACTTGAGTTTGACGTTCATCCTGTATTTATACCCTATTGTATGATTGACTGTATGTTTTTGTTTTCAATTTTACTTTAAATTCGTAACTCCTATAATTCTATACAAATACATCAACTTGTTTTGATTTTATTTTGCTATTCCTAATTTTATTTTATAATAATTCATAATAAACTCTTGTAATCTATTTTTTAATTATTGGAAATTTAGTGCATAACTTTATTGTACATTATTTGTATCTAATTCATTTTCAATTTCAGTTTCCGTATAATATGGTTTTAAATTATTTAAATGAAATTTTCCTCTTTCTGTTTGCATTTTTTCATCAAATAATAAATATGTATCTGTTCCAAATTTATTTATTATCCTATATGGACCCTCGCATAAATACATAAATTTTGCCATACGCTTTTCATTTGCATTTGATACATTTAGTGCTTTAACTAAAACTAGATCATTAATATTAAATACATAATGTTTGTTTTTTACATTTTTGTTATTCGCTCTTTCTGTTACAAATTTGTGCATTTTATTCCTCGCTTTATTAATTTTTTCATTATAACTAATATTTATATTTAATGGTCTATTTTTTAAACAATTATTCCAAAATCTATCACTTTGTACCGGGAATTGTAACTCTACCGGTGGGTATTCTGTTGTTTCGTGATGTGTATTATTTAAGACTTTTTGTACAAATTTAATTTCATTCGCCCATCCAGTATGTTTTTTAAGTATGGTTCGATATATTCTGCTTATTTCCCGATGTGATCTTTCCGTAACATTTGATTGTGGGTGACGAATACTTGAAAATATCATTTTTATGCCTTGTTTCTTTAAATAATCTTCCCAATTATTACTAGTAAATTGCGTCCCATGATCCGATATTATCGCTTTTGGTTTACCTATTTCATTTATATATTTATTTATTTTATTTATAACTGAAATAGTATTCGCTTTCTTAACGGGATATAATACAACAAATTTACTGAAAACATCTATTGTAGATAAAATATAACAAACTCCATTAGTTGATTGTATTAATGGTCCATAAAAATCAATAGATAATAAATCACCAGGTTTTTCAATTAAAATTGGTTGTACTATTTCCTTATATGAAATAGTTAAACATTTACTCTTCTGGCACAAATCGCAAGTTTTTAATATTTTACTACATAGTTTCCGCAATTTAGGAAAATAAAAATATTCCAAGATCATTAAATATATTTTTCTCGGACCAACATGTCCATAATAAACATGTAAATTTGTAAGAAAAATTTGTGCAAGACGAAACACATAGACTTAAAATTTCTTTCTTTCTTATTAAAATATTTTCAATTTTATTACTTAGTATTTAATTTGCTTCTTCTTTTGGTTTATGTCTGGCGGCTTGTGGCCTTCATAATGTTGTCCTCGGGATTGATACGCGGCGAATTGTCGTGCCTTTTCGAGCGAGCAACTTGGAGTTCTTAGAGTCGTTAGACGTTAGCTCAGCAAGACCAACAAAATTCAATATTAATTTAAAAACGTTTGCCTGGGCGAGAAAAAATTATAATTTTAATAATGTAAATTTGTAATTAATTTTTTTATAATGCTTTCTGGTATTACTATTTTATTTTCCATGTGTGTTATTTTACGTACATAATTATTTATGATTTTAAATCTACTGAAATTCTCATTTCTGTCTATTTTATTTAAAATCTTTAAGCAAAATTCATCTTCATTTTGTAATTTTACTAATTCTTCAAAATTTTGAATCAATTTTTTATCAATTGAATGCTTCATTATTGCAGCTGTAATAATTTCAGTATTTTTAATTTCAAACTGTCCATTTTCATTTATGCGACTTAAATAATCTGCAGCTACATTTTTCACACCCGGTAGATATTCTGACTTAAAATCAATATCTTGGATCGATAAAATCCATCTAGTTAATCTAGAATTACCAAAACGACTTTGCTGCAAAAAACTTAATGCTTCATGATCAGTTCTTGTAATTAAATCTTTTGTTCCTCTTAAAAATATATCTAATTTATGAATAGACCATACAAATTGCAAGTAATTTTTTCTCCGTTGTAAAATAATTTTTTTCACAAGCCTTTAACGTTCGACTTATAAAGGTAACAATTCTTTCTTCGCCATATTCATCAACTTGAGAAAGAATACCAGCAATTGCTACGTCACTTGCATCCGTTGTTAAAATAAACGGTTTATTTATATCAACAATTTTTAATATTATATTTTCATTAAATAAATTTTTTATCTTATTGAAAGCTTCAAAATGTTCTTTCTCCCAAACAAATTTAACATCTTTTTTTAATAAATTTAATAGAGGTACCGTTTCTTGGGCATAACTTTGCAAATTTCGAATAAAAATTGATAAATCCCAAAAAACCTTGCAATTCGTGAACATTCCGCGGTACTTTAAAATTTTTTATATCTTTAATTTTCTCTGGGTCTGGTTTGATTCCTTTACTAGTTACAATATTACCCAAAAATTTAATTTCTTTTTGGACAAAATTCGATTTCTTAAAATTTAATCTCAAATTAGCTTTATTCAATCTATGGAATAATATTTTTAAATGTACTAAATGATCCTCAAATGATTTTGAAAAAACTAATAAGTCATCTACAAACGTTAATAAAAAATCATCTAAACCCATTATTATTTTATTTAAACCACGCAAAAGTGCTGCACTACTAATTTTTATTCCAAAAGGAACTACATTATATTCATATACATGATTATCGCAAATAAAAGCGGTATATTTTTTACTCTCTTCCATTAAAGGAATTTGCAAAAAACTAGACGTCATATCAAAACTAGACATCCACGAATGATTCTTGAATCGTGTTAATACTTGCTCTATTCTCGGTGGTGATTCATAATCGTTTTTCAAATTTAAATTTAAATTTCTCGCATCTAAACAAATTCTTATAGACCCATCTTTTTTAGGTACAATTACACATGGATTTATAAAATTGCTATTAGATCTGCGTATAATTCTTTGTTCTAACATTCTATCTACTTCAATTTTTACTTTATCTCGATATTTGATTGGAATAGGATATGGTTTTTTATAATATTCATAATTATTTTTTAATATTAATTTATACTTAAAATCTTGTAATAAACCTGGACTATTTTGAAATACGTGACGACATTCCTTCAAAACATTTATTAATTTTAATTTTTGTACATTATTTATTTGATTACACGTTGTAATTTTGTCGTTTATTTCGACGTCGGTAATGTCAATCTCTTGTTGAACATTTTCCCATTTTAACGTATTATTTATTATATTCTCATTGTTTAAAGAATTATAATTTTTATTCAATTTAATACTCTCATTAGTATTACAATTGCTATTTTCATATTCATTATCAAATTCAATAGATAATGATTTATATTCATTTTTATTTATTAATTTAAAATTATAATAAATGTTTCCTTTTTTATCCTCACTTTCAAAATTGATCTGTTCATGTTCAGTATTTATACACATTTTAAGTTTTCTTTGTGAATCATACCCTATTATGCAATCTTTTACTAATTTAGGTATGATTAAATATATTAATTTAGTTTTTATATTATTTATTTCAACGTTTTACATAACTTGTTTGCTGATACGCGTAGATTTTAATCCAGTCGCACCTTTTATTATTTTTCCCGAAATCGGTAAAGTAGGTATTTTTTCTAACATTTTAATATTTTTAATATAAAATTCCTCTGAAATACAAGTTACTTCGCTACCAGTATCAATTAAAGCATCTACTTCAATATTTTCTAATTTGATTCTTATTTCAGGACAAGAAATAGAGTAATTTTCCATTATTTCAAAATTATTATCTTTAGGATCAATATCAAATATCAATTCCTTCCTAGGATCCTCATATATTGTATTTATTTGTATATATTCATTTATTTCAATTATTTTTTCTTTTTTATTTTTATTTAATTTATTTTCCATTATCTCATCGACTTTTACAATTCCATTAATTTTTAATTTTCCCACAGTTGTATTTTCATTTACTTTATTTGGGATTTCCGAGTTAGAAAATACAACTATATCTAGTTTTCCTGCCTACACATTCGATTCATGTTTTCATCATTTAAATTATGAATATCAGCTATAACTTCAATTTTATCATAATTTTTATCTTCTTGTTCAGACAATTTTTTATTTTCCCGTATTTGTTTATCAAAATGTTTTTTGCTTTGTTTTACCTGTATTGAATTAACTAAAGGTGTGCTATTCCTATGATAATTATCTCGATACATTTTATTGTGATATATTGAACTCTTTGGATTCTCATTTTGCTCAATTTGACTTATTTTTGGCTTACTACTATAATTTTTATATGATTCTTGTGGATTCTGTGTATAACTTTCATATTGATTCAAGCCTTTATCATATTTTCTATTCTTATCAAAATCAAAATCAAAATCAGCTAAAATTTTTAATAAATTTTCTTTAGTTTTATTTTGTTGCCCTAAAATTGAATGTTTAATAGCCCTTTCGAAATGATCAACTATTTTTTCCACTAATTCTGATTCTGTTAACTCATAATTTAATTCTTTAGCTAACCCTAAAATATACGTTGCATATTCAACTCTACTACTTTTTCCGCTTATATATTGTCCGAATTCAATAATTCTACGGTTTTTTCTTTGTATTGTCGAATCCCAATATCGTTCAATAAATTTATTCTTAAAGTCTTGAAAATTATTAATCTCGTTTTCAATCAAATACCACCAATCTTTAGCTGCATATTCTAACGCTTGTGAAATAATACACATCATTTCATCGTGAGTTGATGCCGTAGTATTTATGTATTTTTCAATTTCTTTAATAAAACGAATAGGTCTCTCATTTTTATTCCCTTTAAATTTTGGTAAAGTTAATTTCACTTTATAACTACTATTTTCTGTTTGCATAGTATTACCTCCTAAAGTATAATTATTTCTATAATTTTGTTCTAATTTATCCATTTTAGTAAAAATTAAATTATTATTATGTTCTAAAGATTTATCAATTAAATTTTTTACTTCATTCACTTTAGCATTTTCAAAATTTAAATCTTCAAAATTATTAAAATCATTACTTAATGCGGTAAATTTTTTCTTAACCTCATCATTTTCTTTTTCAATTAACAATAAACGTTCTTTCATTTCTTTATTTTCATTTATTAATTTTTTTACCGTTTCTGTTAATATATCTATTTGTTCATTATAATTTTCTTTCAAATTTGTTAATTGTTTTGTTCCTTCGTATTTACTTGTTTGATATAAATTACTACAAAATTCAATCTTTTGTTCTATTTCATTATCTTTATCATATAAATCTTTCAATTCTTGAGTAACAGCTTTTTCCCAATTCATTCGATATTGACTCAACCCCTCAGTTTCATTTCGTTCTTTAGCTTGTTCCATATTTAACATAAATGTTTCCGAATTTCTCTTATTTAAAGCCATTTTTATTAACTAATTTAAACAGTTCTTAATATTTTAAATCTAAATTTCTTAATCTTCAAATTTATAAATTAATTTAATTTTAAAATTTTAAATTTCTTTATTAATTTATTATTTATTAAATCTTTTATCAAAATTATTTTATTTAAATTTCGGATCCTGGCAGGATCGCCAATTTTTGTGTAACGGGCCTGATATCAACTCGAAACACAAAAATATATTTATTTTTTGCCTAACCCGAAATAAATGTATTAGGTGGAAGAATCTGGGGTAGCTAAAGAATTAAACAAATAATTCTTTCTCATCCCAGTTTAACCTCCAAGTTTAATAAATTTGATAAATTAGGATAATGAATTAACTATTATAAAGTTTTGGGAAAACATGGAATTAATCAAATAATTCCAGATTATCCAATTTTACTTTATATTATGGGTTTTAGGAATGTGAGATAACTTGGGAAGAATTGAAATTAATCCAATAATTCCATATCATCCAAGTTATTTATTTGGTTATGGAAAGTGGAAGAACTTTGGGAAGACATTGAATCAAACAAATGATTTTATATCATCCAAAGTTAGCTTCCTTTTAGGACACGGTTATGTAGTATTTGGTCGGGTACAATGAGCAAATCGATAGAGATATTTAAATTATAAAATATATTACAACAGACAAACGCGGTCCGACCTGTTAGGTCGCCTGCGAACTCTAGGCGAATGCTGCCTTCGGCAGCGATACATCTCATTATATACGATTAGTGAGGTAGAAGGGATTGACTTCCCACTTTTTCCACTTTTCCACCTGGATCCTTGTAACTTGGTTACCCTTTCTCCTTCCTTCTCATATATACGTAGGTGATCATATGTTTGTGTTTTTCTTGAGGTCGTCTACCTTAGTCTGTATATTTCTGCTTTGGTTCTTTAGCTAAATTTATTAAAATGTCTTTTCTTATATTCTATTTTACATTAATTAAATTATTACAATTATAATAATATTATTTATAACAATCCTTTATACTCTCTTGCCTTTGCTTAATAGAATTTATTTACTCTGAATTAATTATGTCATTGTCTCCTTTTACTTAATAGTTTTAATATCTATAATTTGTTTTATTATTTAATCCTTTTGTATATATTTTAAATATAATGTAAAATTTAACTATAAACATTATCTATTTTAATAAACCTTATAAATTATTAACTTAACTATTTCTTAACATATTAACTCCATATTTTTGGCAAAAGTAGCAAAAAACATAAAAATTTCAATAAAATTATATGTTTGGGAAATAGCGTAGATTTAAGACAATACATACTTACATACTTATATACACATAATACATATGTTCTCGTGCCTATCGCGCCCTCCCAAAATTCAAAAATTAGACAGAACGACGCAAGCATCGACCACCGTCGGACGCGAACTGCGCGACACACACACACAATTACAACCTAACTATATTCATTACTTATATTTTGTTAAATGCCTTAAAGGCAAGAAGTTTGTAAATATTGTAAATAAACAAAGTGCAACCATAAAAAACACGTGCAGTGCAGTGAAAGCTTATTCGCCGTCCTCTTCCCTTAAGTCAATCTCACACATCGTTTTGGTCCTTCGAGCCGGATCCAGTGCCTACAGAAGCGGTCCTGGACAACTTGTACTTAAGGAGGATATGCACTTCATCTAACGTGCATCAACTGGTGAAACTTACAGCTCTGCAATTTACATCGAATTTACTCAAAAATTCTGTGAGTAACGCAAGCCATTCCGTTGCTTAATCGATCAAGCGCATCTTGACTTGTTGCATTTAAAATTTTGATAATTAAAGTTTTATTTCTTGCCTTATACAGGCACATTTAATTTAGTAGCTTAAATTGTCTCAAAGCTATTATAACAACAAGTCGTTCAATTGTGTGTGTTTATACGTGTAGGTCGAGCTTCGCGAGATTTGTTTACATTTTCTCGCTCGCGAAGAACCGCTCGCAAGGCAACGATATTCAAAATCGTTCGCCTAATCATTTAAATTACTTCGACCACACTCGGCTCGCTTCGGGTGCTCGGCTCACTGAGAGAGTCGGTAATACTTTCTCCCTCTCTCTCACTCTATCTTCGGCCACGTTCGGCTCGCTTCGGGCGCTCGGCTTACTGAGAGAGTTAGCTATACTCTCTCTCTCTCTCTCTCCACCTATACTTACTTCGGCTACGCTCGACTCGCTTCGGGTGCTCAGCTCTTTGAGAGGAGACACTTCTTCGTTCTCTCTCACTCTCATTGCTACTTACGAAGCTCGCGCCTTATACTTTATATTGCGCGCGGAGCTTACATTTTGGAAAAACGATACACTAACATCGTCCTTTCAATTTATATCTTTTCTTACGTATATAATAGTATACTTATACTATTATTTAACAAGCTGCCTTTTGATATCTAACCTTAAAATTAAAATGGATTCATACATTACAAAACAAGTCGAAGATCTCGGAATTATTACCCGTGCCTTCACAAATCTTAAGAAGAAAAGTGGACAAAACTCAGCGGCTATCATTCAGTCCCACTTAGCAGGATTGGAAAAACGATGGAGCCGCATCGAAGATCGCCATCGAATTTTAGAAGAAAAAGCTACAGATGAAGATCGCAGTAAATCTTATTTTAAACTTGATTGGTTTGAAGATGCAGAATTGGATTTCTTTAGTGAAAGAGCAAAATTCACAGAAGCGTTGCAGCGACTTCAACCTGATCAATCAACAGGACAACGTGTTGACGTCCCAATGCACTCAAGCCGCAGAAAATTGCCTCCAATCGAGATTCCTTGCTTTTCAGGCAACTACGCGGATTGGCATTCTTTCAAAGATTTCTTCACTGCACTCATCATTAACGACAGAGAACTTCTAGATGTTGAACGTCTTCAATATCTCAAAAAATACGTTTCTGGAGACGCTGCGAATTTAATAAAAAATATTCCAGTTTCCAGTGAAAATTATGCCCGTGCCTGGCAAAAGCTGCAGTCACACTTTGACAACAAACGAGTATTGATTCAGTCTTATCTTAATACCTTGTTTCAGACAAAACCAATGCAGTTCGAGTCTCATCAGGCGCTAAAGAACCTCAGAGAAGCTGCCTCCGAAGCTTACGAGACGATGCAGGTGCTTGGTCGACAGAGTAACCCAGAGGACTTTCTCGTATTCAGCGTCATACAGCGTTTTGATCCGAGCACTCGCCGAGACTGGGAGCTGTCTTTAGGTGACTCTACCGAACCGATTGAGTGGAACCAACTGGATGCCCTCATGAAGTCTCGAATACAAGCACTCAAGGTCGCTGACGACACAAAGTCTACTACGGTCGTCTCTTCTAAAAAACAAATTTCATTTTTTACTAAGTCTATACCGACTTCAACAAAAATTTCTGCACATACTGCCTCGCAGCAGAAATCCTTTTCTTGTGCATTATGTAACAAAAATCATACTTTAACTTGGTGCGATAAATTTAAATCTTATTCTCTCGATAATCGTCTAAAATTTGTTACAGAAAGGAAATTATGTTTTAACTGCCTAAGATCGCATAATGTGACGGCCTGCCAATCAAAGGTCAACTGTAACATCTGTAAACAACGCCATCATACTCTGCTACATCGAGAAAGCCAGAGCATGCAGTCTTCGGGATGTCATTCACCAGCTGCTCCTTCAACTTTACCTGTAGCAGTGTCAGCAGCGAATCAACCAAGTCAACCGTCATCAATCGTAACAGCCCACACGGTAAACTCTACAGTTCCTGTATCTCGATCAATTATTCTTGCCACTGCTAGATTATTCGTTACGGTCAACCAACGAAATAGTGCAGTACGAGCACTTATTGATCCATGCTCGGAAGCATCGTTTATATCCGAAAGTCTTGCACAACGACTACGACTGCCTCGTTTGTCGGTGTTCGTGCCTGTAACTGGTGTTGGTGCTGCTCCCAGTTGTACTGCCAGGTCATCGGCAGTTATCTCCTTCACATCTCGACTTAAAAATGAGAAACAATGGGAGATTCAAGCATTTATTTTACCTAAGCTTACGGAATATCTACCATCGCCGCAAATAGTCAACTCTGCGCTTTCGTTTATGGATAACTTATGTCTCGCAGATCCACACATCGAGTCTGGAGATCGAATCGAAATGATCTTGGGAGCTGACGTGTACCCTAAACTAATCGAAAACGGGTTACGTAAGAGCACAGACGGACAGCTGATTGCTCAATCTACAAGCTTAGGTTGGATACTAACGGGATCTACTGTATCGACATCTCACGAAAAGGCACAGCAGATTACGAGTCTACAATGCATTCTCGACAAAAATCTCTCGTCACTTGTCGAAAGATTTTGGCAACAAGAAGAGGCATCTCCAACAAAATCTCTTCCTTACTCAGCAGATGAACTTGATTGCGAAAATCACTTTTTAGCAACACATAAACGAGACGAACAAGGTAGATACGTTTTACGCTTACCTTTCAATTCAAAGGTAACTCAACTTGGCGATTCTCATCAATCTGCTATGCAAACATTTCAACGTACGGAGAAAAGGTTTACTTCCAATCCTCAACTTAAAATCCAATATACAAAGTTTATGGAAGATTATTTGTCATCAGATCATATGAAAGAAGTTTCATTGGATTGTTCATCTCCTCATTCGTTTTTCTTGCCTCATCATGGAGTTTTCAAGGCTCATGGTGATACATCAAAACTAAGAGTTGTCTTCAATGGTTCCGTCAAGCTTTCCAATGGACTATCACTTAACGACTGCCTACATCCTGGTCCAAAACTTCAATTGGATATCTTTGATATTTTACTCAGTTGGCGTAAACATCGTTTTGTCTTTTCTGCGGACATCAAACAGATGTTTAGACAAATTCGCATAGACGATGAGGATCAACGATTTCAACAAATTCTATGGCGAAATAACCAAGATAAGCCAATCTCAACCTTTCAACTTGCTACAGTCACGTATGGACTTGCAAGCTCACCGTATCAAGCCATACGTACTTTGCTGCAGCTTGCATCCGACGAAGAAAACAAGTTTCCACGCGCTGCAGAAATTGTGCGAGAAAACAGCTATGTGGACGACGTATTTGCCGGAGCAGACACTATTTCAGACACACTTCAACTCAAGTCGGAATTAATTCAACTGCTCATGGCGGGCGGTTTTCCACTCAGCAAATGGACATCAAATCATCGAGAAATTCTCGCAGATCTACCTCGAGAAGAACTGGCACCTGCAGAAAAACTTACGTGGCAACAGGCAGGAGATTCAGATGCCTTTCGAATGCTAGGAGTGAGTTGGCAATCAACAAAAGATTTATTTATCTTCGAGTTCAACAAAATCTCAACTGTTGAAATTATTACGAAAAGAAAAGCATTGTCAATCATCTCGCAACTTTACGATCCATTGGGATGGATCACACCAGTCACTGTTTCATTTAAGATATTTCTTCAATCACTATGGCCTTGTAAACTTCAATGGGACGAACCATTGCCCCCTCATTTACAATCTAAATGGAACACACTCATCATGCAATTGCCTCAATTGCAACATATCGTAATTTCACGGTGGATTGGATATACAAACGACGTAATTCTCATGGAACTTCACGGCTTTTCGGATGCCTCAGAACGAGCATATGCCGCATGTGTCTACTTACGAACTATCGATTCCATGGACAACACAAACATTATTTTATTATCTTCAAAATCTAAGGTAGCTCCACTTAAGCAGGTTTCACTGCCTCGTTTGGAACTATCTGGCGCACTTATTCTCGCTCAACTCATCAAGCGAGTTCAAGGAACTCTCTCTTTACAGTCTGCAGTATGTCACCTTTGGTCTGACTCTACCATCACGTTGGCGTGGTTAAAAGAACATCCGACGAACTGGAAGACCTACGTCGCAAATCGAGTATCAGAGGTACAAACTCTGTTGCCAAATGCCTCGTGGCACCACGTAACAAGCAAAGAAAATCCTGCTGACCTGGCTTCGAGAGGAGTTTCACCCCAAGAACTAGCAGACTCGCAACTTTGGTTAAATGGACCATCATTTTTGAAGTTATCTTCTCAAGAATGGCCAGTAACATCTATTTCCATCGCTTCTGACAGTGCTCCGGAAAGGCGCGGAACTGCGTGCCTTAATATACAAACAAAAGGTCAAAAATCACCTGAAGACAATGATTTACTTTGTAAGTACAGTTCTCTCAATAAACTTTTGAGAATTACTGCCTATTGCTTACATTTTATAGCACGACTGCGAAAAACTAGCACTACAAAGTTTTTCAACCCGCAAAACGCAGTACTCGCTCCAAATCAACTTGACGCTGCATTAAAATATTGGATTGCCTATATCCAACAAATTTATTATAAGACGGATATATCTTATATTAAAGCTAACAATAAGGTGAGTGAGAAAAGTTCTTTGTTAAAACTAAATCCACATGTCGATAACGAAGGACTCCTGCGAGTAGGCGGACGTTTGCAAAATTCTCTCTTGCATCCTGACGAGAAACATCCAATCATTCTACCTCGTGATTCGTACTTAACCTGGCTGCTGATTCACGATGCCCATGAAAAAACGCTTCATGGAGTAGCGCAGCTAATGCTTAACTTTCTACGGCAGAGATTTTGGATCATACGGGGACGTCAGCTTATAAGAACTTTTGTTTTCAAGTGCCTTCGATGTTGGAAACAAAGACCAAAGCCTACATCACAACTAATGGGAAACTTGCCTTACAAGCGAGTCCAACAATTTCGTCCATTTCTGCACACTGGCGTGGACTATGCTGGTCCTATATTATGCGACTTTCAAAAGGACGAGGTACGAAATCTTTCAAGGGATACATAGCTGTATTTGTATGCCTTTCTACACGCGCTGTACATTTGGAAGCTGTCTCTGGATACTCAACAGCTGATTTCTTAAGTGCCTTTCAACGTTTTGTTGCTCGACGCGGTCGATGTGCTACGATGACCAGCGATTGTGGCACAAATTTCATTGGCGCAGATAAAGAGCTACGTATGCTTTTTCAACAAGCTACCTCTCAAAGCAAAGAAATCGCCCAGCTGCTCGCAAACGACGGTACGGAGTGGAAATTTAATCCACCATCGGCGCCTCATTTTGGAGGAATTTGGGAAGCAGCAGTCAAGAGTGTAAAATTTCATCTAAAACGAGTCATTGGGGACACTCTTCTCACCTTCGAAGAAATGACAACTCTGCTTACTCAGATCGAGGCTTGCTTAAATTCACGGCCGCTTCTGCCTCTTACAGACGATCCTGCAGACTTATCAGCGCTCACACCAGCACACTTCTTAATAGGAATGCCTACTTTGTCCATTCCAGAACCATCTTTACAAGAAATACCATTGCCTCGACTCAATCGATGGCAACTTATACAACAACTTCACGAAACGTTTTGGAAGCGCTGGTCCAACGAGTATCTGCAAAATCTTCAAGAACGTCCGAAATGGTGCACCAAAGAGCCACCTGTCAAAATCGGCGATTTGTGTCTTGTAAGAACGTCTAATTTGCCTCCATGTAAATGGCCGCTTGCAAGAATTATTTCTACTCAACCTGGATCAGATGGCTTGCCTCGAGTAGTTCAATTGAGAACCGCTTCTTCAACTCTTACCCGGCCAATCGCAAAAATAAGTCTCCTGCCTGAAAGGAGGGAAGAATTCCAGGAGTCCGGCGAAGGCGGGCGGGATGTTTGGGAAATAGCGTAGATTTAAGACAATACATACTTACATACTTATATACACATAATACATATGTTCTCGTGCCTATCGCGCCCTCCCAAAATTCAAAAATTAGACAGAACGACGCAAGCATCGACCACCGTCGGACGCGAACTGCGCGACACACACACACAATTACAACCTAACTATATTCATTACTTATATTTTGTTAAATGCCTTAAAGGCAAGAAGTTTGTAAATATTGTAAATAAACAAAGTGCAACCATAAAAAACACGTGCAGTGCAGTGAAAGCTTATTCGCCGTCCTCTTCCCTTAAGTCAATCTCACACATTATAAATTGTATCAATTTTGGTTATCTAATTATTTAAATAAATTAATTTAAATAATTAAAAAAAAACTACCGAAAGTTGAATTTGAACCCCGATCTCTTGGACCGAATGCTAACGCTCTACCGCTTGAGCCGTTGTTCAATGCGACTGGTTACTGACTATATGTCTACATATAGTCAGGCCCGTCACAAGTTCGACTCGACGATTACACGCACCTCCTACACGCGGCAAACGGAGTACGATTTCAAGTTGCAATTCCATTAGATTATGTACTAACCATGTATTATATATTATCAGTTATTCAACAGTACCATAGTAAACATCCATTTTATAACCTACATATGTATTTAGTAGAATTAAACATATTTCCAACTGCATTAATTATAATGTATAAAAGTTATGATAAATAAACTTAATGAAATAATCAAAATTGTATATAAAGATAAAATACATGTGTCTCTCCATCAACGGACTCCATAGAAGTAGATTTACTTGTTGTTTACCAATAACTATTTTGCTCATTGCTTAATTTAGTAGTGATTAAAAAATTTATTTACCAATTAGTTGATAAAATTATGGAGATTATTCAGACATACTTAGTTTATTATTATTACAAGTTGTAGAAAACTTTAATAAATTAAACTTAATTTTAAAAAGCAGACGCTAGTACTATTCAGAAAGTTTAGTATTATGAAAATCTTATTAAGTTAAAGTAATGGTACATATTTTTTTTATCAGGAATAAAGGGTACTAAAACTCTACAAAGTATATGAGTTAAACGGCGGTAATGAAAATTGAACAGGATCAAAAATTTAACTATACAATAATAGATCATTTTTTAATTTCATTGAAAATCATAATGTACGTAACACTGATAAGAAAATTGTAATTTTAGTAGATGAATATGCGTAACTTTTTTTATAATTAATTATAAAACAAAATTTACAATTAAATTGCAGTACAAATCAAAGTGAAAATTGAAAAGTACAATACGGACTGCCATTTCGTTACCATAAGGTGTACGTGCAGTACACGTTACCATATAAAGTGTACTTACAGTACTCAATTCATAAAGTGTACGTACAGTACACATTACCATAAAGTACAAATACAGTAATACTGTACAAATAAAGTGGACGTAAAGTGCAGAGTTAGTACATACATGCTATTACTCTTATTTTTAGAATTAATATTACAAATTTATAATATAAGAATAATTTGCAAATATAATTTTCCATTTCTCCAGATAATTGGATAAACCAATTAGATGCGTTTATAAGTTTTGCAGTAAACTATTCATTTACTTTTACAGTAATTTTATATTTTTTTACAATCAATTTTGTAATTACTTTTACTAGCGCTGTGTTTATATCTTATATTACGTTAACGCGCGGTAGCGCCATCTGTTGGCATGCAACTAAATATGTATTATTATATAATACAGAGGGCGCCACAGATGATTTCTGTTAAGTTAATTTTATATAGAGTATCGATAAAACAGAAAGCGCGGACCTGCACAACAATGTTTTGTCGGGTACGACATCCCCTTAAGGATGGATAGAGAACGATAGCTTATCCACTAAATTAACAATTTTTTAAAGTATTGATTTCAAGGTAATTATTAATTATCGATATCCTTCAAGGTTAAAATAAAAATCATTGTATACGTGCAAAAGTTTATAAAATGTGCAAATAAGTCAAGGGGCGCGCGTCGCGCACCCTAGGCAAGTAGGGGTACGCTGAACAAGTCTTATATACAGTTAAAACCAACTTCCAGTTTTTTCTTTTATTAATTTTTAATAGAAGAATTGCATTATTCTTTTCAATTTCAGTCTCCTAATGGTCCTAAGTTACTTTTGATGCTTTCTACAAAATTTGTTGCATATTAATTTCCGCAGCTTTAAAATAAATCGATATAAAGATTTTAGATGTCAAAGCTTTGCAAGCTAAATGCAACGACCTCAGCCGCGACCAGCAATGAGACACAACCCGAGCAAGGGGAAGAATGGCTTTTATTTGTTTCGGACGAGAGAAGCACATGTAGAATCCCTCGATCGTCCTCCAAGACATTGATGGAGCTTATCCACAAAGTTAATGTCCTTTCGAAGAAGGTGGATAAGCTAATATCCGAACGCACTCAAACCGCTCACCGTACGAGATTGGACGGTGCCAACCAATCTCACCATGTGCATGTATTCTATGACTGTTTTAGAGTCTTTCCTTAGGGCAATTTCACCGCATCAATCCGCAGTATTTGCTGCCCCGGAAGCACTCGTCATCTAAGCTTCACAGTTGGTCGGTTTCCCTTGTCGGCGATGGTGCCTAAAGCTTCCCCGATGCGTTCAAAAAGTGAAACTCTCTGAGAGCCTCCTATGGCATCGATTAACCTCAATGAGAGGCCACTAAGTGTACCGAAACTCCTTACGAAGGCCCACCGCCTTGCGACGGCTAGCCTAGAGTCGTAATTCTCGGTGTGAATGCGGCGGTGTTTAGCTCACCGTCGTCGTCCGCTTTCGAACATAAGCGGCATCCGGGTCAACTTCGCTTCACCCGTCAAGCCTGCTTGCAACCACATACCCCGCAGAGTCCAACCCAATACTGGGGACACGCTGGCGTTTCACTTTCGGCTCAGAGGTACGCCAACGTGGGGCTCGGTACCCAGTCCCTGCGTACCATAGTAAAGTCATATTGGTCCAACTGTCGACATGCCGAAGCACATCTTCCTATTACTCCCCGGATCCCCGGGAACGTTTTGCGGTAGGTGCCCTAACGTTCGAACATTTGTGAAGGATAAAACATTCGACAATCCTTCCACAAGCCTTCCAAGGAAAACCATTCGAAAAATCCCTTGAAAGAGAGAAAAATCGCGTACAAACAAAAGTTTGTACGCGATGGTGTGTTTAACATCTCACCCGACGCAAAGTCTTCAGTTCGGATGTGTATCACAACTCGACTTACTGAATTTATACGAAGAGATTTTGATGAAAGGGACACCCTTCTGTGAGACATCCCAACAACTTTCATCTGGATGAGAAACTACTTCGGTCCGGATGTGCCCCAAGGCAGACCTCGAAAGGCCCGCCTCAGTATTTTGACGCTGCACGCAGTACACCCCGAATGATGTCTACTTTAATTTAGCGGCCGTCCCTTCATCCCTAGGTAGAGTCTCCATTGACGAAGTCGCCCAGATGAATAGAATAATCGTTAACGGCATATCTTCGATAACTAAGCGTGTTAGTAACCAAGAAATATAGCATGTTAAACAGTTGATCGCCGACACAGGCTCGACGAAACAACTCGATTTCGAGGCGCACTAGTGGTAGTCCTCATCCTCCATTGTCGTAGGAGGTATATATCGGACTCTCGGAATTGGGAGCCGAGTCACTCACCCTCACCCAACTTATCTCACCATGTACAATTTCAGGACACATAAACGTGTCAATGTCCTGACGCGAGCGAAATAAGTAAGGCGCAAGTGAATGGCGAGCAATAACGCACAAGCGCCCCTCAGACAAAACCTGATGGAGCTTAGAAGGGGACACTTTTCACACCAAGCTACTCTACGTCATCGTGGATGAATGGAACACCTCGAGACGTTGACGGCATTGTTAGGAAATGGCAGGTCAAATTCTCTGGCGACAAGAGCCAGTGCATTGACGCCTTTCTTACCAGGGTCGAAGATTGCAGGATCCTGGCCAACCTGTCAAAGAACGAGTTACTCCCTTCCCTCTATGAACTGAATAATACGAAAGATAGTCCCTACGCCGACCGAAGAACAACAGCTTGATCATTTATATCGAAACGTGCTGCTACAGCTTTAACGGCTGTTTAAGAGAGAAAAAGTGAGCTCAATTGAACAGATGCTGGAGCAGACGATAGAAGGCGAAAAAGTTTATCGTCCATTACCTACGGAGGATGGGCCTCTGCTTCCAGAGATGGCGTATAAGCCGAAGCGGAAAAAAGGTTCGCCAAAGGCCAAGGTAGCACCCGCTGAAATAACCTCAGTCTAACCGAGCGAGCCTGACGTCATCGACCGCATTGCCAAGATGCTGGAGGATGCGCTGCGGCCTATTGTCTTCCAATTGGCGTCGACGGCTCGGCAGTCCCGCAGGAGAAGCCCAAGGTCTAGACGGCGTACAAATCTCCAAAACATAGGAGGTTTGGGAGGCCTAACGACCCGAGAAAGAGCTTCGAACAAAGACAGGAGAAAAAGAGTGCGAGTCCACCTAGGGAAAACAAGGAACAGGCGAAGAATCGAATTAGCTCAACCTTTGACCCGACCAAGCCTCTCACCTGCGCTGGCTGCGGGGAGATTGGGTATTCCCGCAGGTACTGTCCGGTGTGCTCGTGAAATGCCGAAGAGAGCGGTTAATCGGGACGAAAACCGCGAACCAAGAGTTTGAGTCCCTGCTATTCCAGGTGATTTCGGGACAGACCCGCTCCGACCGAAAAGACGGTCCAGAGAGGAGCGGAAATGAGCCTCAAAAGGAGGAACGGTTCCAAGAAGCCAGCAAACCAATCTCATCTTATAAACCAGAGGATGAGAGTCGTTGGTGCCTTCTCGTGAAGATTGAAGGCTTTTGTATAAGAGCCTTATATGACCCCGGAGTCTCTACGTCAAGGCGGTCACGTGCTCTTACCTTCCACTGTCGGAAATGAGACCCATGAAATAAGAGTAGCGATTATACCAAGTCTTGACGCCAAATGCTACGTAGGAGTAAACTTCGTACCAGCATTCAGAGCCGTATTGGATTTGGATATGGACCGCCTGTTCCTCAAGGACAGTAAGCAGCAGATCCACCTCAAAGTGGCTGGTATAGGAGGTATCGCCATCCTCTCATCCGCTGGGATAGCAGACGCAACCGAGGCGAAATGAGAAAAGCTGCGAGAGCTGGTTAGCAAAGTGCTGTCTAATACTTCGCCCAAAATCGGGCGAACCCAGCTCATCGAGCACTCGATTGACGTGGGTTCAGCTCGTCCAATAAAGCAGAAGTATTATCCGGTGTCGAAGAAGATCCATGAGGAGAACACCGCCAAGTCCGAGAAATGCTAGATTTAGAGATCATAGGACCCTCGGACAGCGGTTGGTCAAGCCCTTTGGTGATGGTACGCAAGGAGAACGGATCGCATCAGTTTTGCATTGACTTTAGGAAAGTCAATGCTCTAACGGAACCAAATTTTTATCCCCTCCCGTTCAAGCAGGATATATCATAGGGATTAGCATAAGCTGACGCGATCTTCCAACGGACGATTGATCAAGTCCTTAGTCCTGATCCCGAGCCAAATGCCTTTTCTTACCTCGATAACATTATTATAGTTAGAATAAAGACAAGTGTGTCTTTTGTCAAAATGAGGTTAGATATCTTGGCGTGCTGGTCAACAGGGACGGAATTCGTCCCGAGCCAGCCAAGACAGAGCCTATAAGGATTTATCCGGCTCCCAAGAACCTCAAACAGCTATGACGATTCCTCGGCAATAGCACAATTTTCAATGCAAAAAATGAAAAGGATTCAACAGGTATCAAATACTTTACAACTAAAATTGCTACAGTACTCCAGTCAACAGAGTTAGAAGAATGGTTTGATGAAAAGATAAAAAGTGACATTCTTACACAAAGCGATGAATTTCAAGAAATAGATTGTGGATGGACGCTGAAAAGTATTATTAGTTTGTGTATAAACATGAAGAAATATTCTCCTCTCAAGGGAAGTTCTTATATTCCACTTCCTAAATTTATTCAGTTGAAAGAAGCTTGTATTAATGTTAAAAATAACGACGCTCAATGTTTTAAATATGCTATTTTGTCAGCCTTATATCCAAGTGAAAGTAATTCCTACAGAGTAAATCATTATTGTATGTATGAAGATGAATTAAACTTTGGCGTCATACAATTTTCAGTAAAACTTAAAGATTTGTCAAAATTTGAAAACTTAACAATATTTCAGTAAATTTGTATATATTGAAAAAATGTGGTTCCAGGTAATAATTATCGCCTTGTCATAATATTGTTGATAAAAAGTGTCAATTTGTAAATCTTCTTATTATTCAAGATTTTTACATAGATGAGCATGAAGAAAATAATTGTGAAAATGATGAGAGTGTGCCCCTATATCATTATGTATGGATTAATAACTTATTCCATCAATTGAGTCCACAAATCTCAAGAACGAATATAAAATCCTAACATTGCGAAACGTGTTTACAAATTTTTTATAGTGCGGAAAGACTAAATATTCACGAAAATGATTGTAAAAACATAAACAAATGTCGAATAAATTTGCCTAGCTCTGAGAATAATATTGTCCAATTTCAAGACTATTGTAAAATTGAAAAGGTGCCATTTGTTACTTATGCACAATTTGAATGTTTAGTTATGATGACAAATTATCAAGTTATAAAGCTGGTAGACAAGAAAATAAAGACGAAGAGACACCTGTAGTATAGTTTTTTCGAGAATTAATGTCAATTGTTGAGAAGATCGAGCAACTATATAAAAATCCAAAGTCATTGAAACTTACAGATAAAGAAGAATTAAATTTTCAGGGATCAACCATTTGCCATATATGTAGGAAACCAATTCATGGTGAACAACAAGCAGTAAAAGATCATTGTCATCTTACAGGACGGAATTTTATTAATTTTATTGTTTTTTTAATAATAAAATTTATTTTTACCTAGTTTTCTAAAAAAAGAATATTTTTTTTATTACAGATATAGAGGATCAGCTTATTATGTATGTAATTTAGGATATAAAAATTTAAAATTCATTCCAGTTATCTTTCATAACCTTAATTATGACACACACTTTATTTTAAAAGAGATTTCCACTTCCTCAACAATGAAAGGACGAGTTTCTCTGATACCGTATAATAAAAAGAAATTTCGTTCTCAAAATATAAAGGTGGCTGCCACATCAAGTTTAGATTTATAGATTTATGGCTATTTCTTCGTTCATTACTAAAAAAACTAGCGTCATATCTAGAAAATGTGACCTTTGGAGTTGAGTACAAGACTACCTGACAAGAGACAGTTTGACAATAAACTGACAGATTCCCACATTGCTGAAGAAGATTGGAAACATGCTTTTTAAATTTGGGATGCCTCTCATTTAACAATTTAGAAAAGTATTCTGACTTGGATCTAAAAACGGGTATATTATTATTGGCTGATGTCTTTGAAAGTTTTCGAGAGACATCTTTGGAAGCATACGGCTTTTTCAGCAGTTCTTAACCTTTAGATGACCAAAAACGATGAGAGATGGCCGATGAGATGGAGACGATTTAGAGTGGCTCGATCCATGATGCGCACTTTGTCAATGACCAATCCATGATATAAATTACCTTTTTTACCACTTTGCTATGGAGGATATGCCATCCCAAATCCCGGCCCTCTAAAGGTTAAAGTAACAAAGGTAGAACTGGAGCTACTTACAGATATTGACATTCTAATGTTTATTGAATCAGTCATTCGGGGAGGAATGTTAGTGTTGTAATCGCTACGTAAAGGCGAACAATCCATATACGGGATTATCATACGCTGCGAAACAAACAACGAAGTTACTCTTTTATTTTTATATAAATAATCTTTACGGATGGGTAATAATGCATTATTTACCGATCAGTAAATTTAAGTGGATTAAATATAAGTCGTATCAACACTTTTTCAGTGCACCACCAGACGCTGATACAGGTAACTTTGATGAAGTAGATTTGCAGTATCCTGAAGAAATACACGACGATCAACGAGACTTACCTTTTTGTGCAAAACATCGTTCACCTCCCGGTTCAAAGCAGACAAAACTTCTTACGACTTTGGGGCAATAGATAATGGACTTGTATTGAAAAAGCTCCATAGAATCTTAAGTTTTGAACAAAAGGCATGATTCAAACCTTATGTCGTAATAAATACAGATCAGGAGGGCAGAAAAAGAACGAGTTTGAAAAACTTTTTTATAAGTTACTAATTAAAATTGACCGTTGGGCCGCGTTGCCCAATACCGCGCACACAATTACTTAATTTATCCGAACTGCGGCTGTCGCTAGGAACGCGAGTTCACTGGGACGTACGGTATGGAGGATTCAGGCGATCCTCCTTGCCTCGACACGATTTATAACAATTAAGTAAACGTCGGCGGGAGCGGGGAGAATAATAAATACACACCGAAATAAAATAAAAATGAATAAAACATTTATTCTAGTG
Organism: Theocolax elegans; assembly: GCA_026168455.1. Taxonomy (NCBI): domain Eukaryota; kingdom Metazoa; phylum Arthropoda; class Insecta; order Hymenoptera; family Cerocephalidae; genus Theocolax; species Theocolax elegans. The sequence goes on along the minus strand of CM047430.1, from coordinate 10,295,349 downwards.
TATTAAATTGTAATTAACATTTGACCATCCAGGCCGTGTGCCACGACAATAATCTTTCGCGCGGGCTGAAGTATCGGGAGTCAACCGGATCGAGATCCTCGCCTGCGGTTGACTTTGCCCCGATCTCCGCTATTCGGGTACCGGCGTACCCGAAAACACTCTCAAGGTCTCACACACACATATACTGGGGGAAGTAGAGGAACGCGCGGTAATATAATCAGAACTTGACATACGAAAGGCTCCGACGGCTTACAATTCGCGAATTTAAATACTCTATTCGTCGTGAATAGATTGTGTGACGATTTCCGTCACAAAGCCCCCCCCCTAGACTCCATTTCCCTCGGGAAGGCCGGGTCGAAAGAAAGGCACAATCTGTGCACGACTGCGCGCTGTACGCTTCTCTTCTTATCTTCAATTGGAGGCAGCTTCAATGATTCTTCGTGCTTCGTATGATATTGACGTGGCATACAGTCACCAAGCCCAGCCTTTGCTGACTGTTCTCACGTACGCCGATACGTTTTCCCTACCGCTTTACATGGCAACCCGAGGTGGTACATATCTCTTCACATCGGATATGTGTACCTCGGTCCGTTTCCGACCAGACTCTTCTAGTCTCAGAACTACTGGAGATAGTACTTCTTTAACTACAAAGGATCTATCATACTTTGGTGCCAGATTAGCAGACATGCCTTACGCACCTTAGGAAAGTGTACGGCCAGTTTAAATCATAAGCCTTGGGGACCTGCTTGAGACATCTTATAGTTCTGACATATCGGACACCGTAAGATAAATTGGTGGGTATCGTGGTAGATACCTGGCCAATAGTAATCTCTTGCAACGCGTTCGTAAGTTTTTTCAATTCCCATGTGACCCATAGCTGGGTGGAAATGAGAATCTACTAGAACTCGGTTCCTCTGCTCTTAGAGTAACACAAGACCCAGCCTTCCTCTCTTTCTGATACAGAGTCCAGGACTTTACCGCTTGTAAAACGATATATCATATCATCCTCAATTTTCCACTCCGGAAATCTTCGAGGACATGAGCGTACATCGTTTAATCTAGCAATATACTATGGGTCTGTAATTACTTCGAACGAGGCAATCTCTTCTTCGGAACATAGTGCAAGGCTTCTTTCTTATGCACTATTTCAAAGTCCCATTGCTGTATTACAAGTAACCATCGTGCCAACCTACCCGACGGCTCTTTCTGATTTTTGAGCCATGTGAGAGCACTATGGTCGGTCACAGCCGTAAATCGATAGGTCTCAATGTATGGTCTCAATCTCTAAATAGTCTATATAAGAGCCAAGCATTCTGTTTCCGTTGTCAGGTAATTACGTTCAGCGCGATTTAATAATCGGCTGACGTAGACAATCGGATGCTCGAAACCCTCGTCGTCCAGTTGCGTTAACACCGCACCTATTGCTAAGTCACTAGCGTCACTTTGGACGGTAAATGGCTTAGAAAAGTCTGAACGGGCTAATACAGGCGCTTCAGATAACGCAACTCTAAGCTGACGAAACGCCTCCTCCTGCACCTCGCCCCAATCCCACGTCTGGTCTTGGTAAGGGGAGCTTTAATGTCAGCTTCTCGATTAACGAATCGAGAATACCAGCCTACCATCCCGAGAAAGGATCTCAGCTGTTTAACATTACGAGGGGTAGGGTAGTTAATGACTGGAGCGACTCGTTCCTTGTCAGGCCTCAAGCCGTCCGCGTCCAATTTGTACCCAAGGAACGTTACGCTGGAATAACAAAACTCACACTTCTCTCGATTCACTTCGAGTCCAGCGTCATTCAACGTCCTTAGTACGTATTCGAGCCATTTTAGATGGTCCTCAAAAGTTTCGGTAATGACGATCAAGTCGTCTAGATAACCAAACACATGAGGTTTCACCTTAGGCCCAAAAATTGCATCTATAAGCCGTGCAAAGGTCATAGGAGCATTCATGAGGCTAAAGGGCATTCTCGTGAACTGCCACAGCCCCGACCCTGGTACAGCAAATGCAGTATAATGCCGGCTCGCCTCGGCCATTAATATTTGGAAGTACGCTTTCTTAAGATCGATTTTTGATATATACCTTGCGTTATGTAGCTTATCCAATATGGTATCCATATTAGGAATTGTATAAGAATCACGTTTTGTGACTGCATTAAGGTCTCGAAAATCGATACAGAAGCGATAACTTCCTTCGTCCTTGCGGACGATGACCGGAGCAGCTGACCAATCACTCGCACTCGGTTCAATAATGCCCTTGTCAAACATCTTTTTGACCTCACTCTGGGCAAATTCGAGGACTTTGGGAGACATACGTCTTGGCTTATGACGAACCGGTCTTGCACCAGGCTCAACCTCTATGTGGTGCTCCGTTAACGTCGTAAAGCCGTGGACGTCTCCCGAGGGCAAGAGTAGGCTTTCAACTAACAATTTGACTTGTTTCCGCTGGTCATCCTGTATTTAAATTATACCAGCACATTCGGCGGAAATCCTCGAATCAATGTCATGAGCAGTATATCTGGCGAAGTGTCTCCGATCACTCTCGCCAATACGCCAGATAGCTTTGCCTAATTTGACTTCCATATTCCAATGTTGTAGAAAATACATACCGAGAATGATGGAATGCTCAATATTCTCTACAATTCTCAGTTGGATATTGCCCTCAAGGCCTTCTACACAGAAAATTATGTCGATAAGGTCAAGGACTTTAAGTGCTGGTCCAGCCACACCTTTCACGATAACCTTGACAGGTCTCCATTTAAACTTGTACTGTTCGACAACATCTGATCGTACAAGAGAGACCATGGCGCCAGGATCGAAAAGTGCTTTAAAGTCCTTTCCACCAAATCGTACCAAAAGAATAGCCGGTTATCCGATTGGATTCCCGCAATTATCTGATCGGTTTGACTATCGTCGTTAGGGGTCGATGCTGTGTGCGTCATTTTAGACGTACTTGGTACGGCATCTGCCCCCCCCCCCCTGAACTGTACTTCTCGGCAACGAGTTTGTACGGTTCATATTATGTATACCATCGACAACTACCTTCTCCACTAAGGGCTCGTTGTTGAGGACAATTTCCTTCTCCACCAAGGGCTTCTTGTCCTCTTTACTAGGTGTGTCACAACGGAGTGACGATGAGCAACAACCAAGGTCGTTTACTCCGATGGTGCTAAGCGGCTGAGATAACGATCTCTTTACGCCTTCTTCACCAATTATATCTCTGCAACCAGAGTATGTTTGCCTTTGGAGTTCCTTAGCTCAAGCTTTAGCCTCACGCTTTTCTTGGTCTAATAAGGTTCCTTGTTTTATTTTACCTTGCAAAGCTCGGGTGGGATTGACAGGTTGTGTTCTAAGAATTTTTCCATCTGTCGAATACCCAGAACGTTTAGGATCCATACACTCAGACTTACTTTCAACACCAACTTCGGTCTGAGAGGGAATCTGATCTCCGTTAAGGACTTTAGTGAAGTCAGCAAATGATTTGCTAGACTTCTTAAAGAGTTTTAAGGGTTCTCCAACCTTAAACTTTTGCCCTTGTAAACCATGCGGTTTACTTACTGCAGTGCAGGGCGCCCGGGGCAGCTTGGGTGCCCTGCGTTCAGGTTTCCCACGTTTTGAAGGAACCTGACACAGCTAGGACATGTTTGGAGTGTAACGCCACTAGTTCCACACAGCTGGCACTCCTTTGCTACCAATTCGGTAGAGCACTGCTTAGCGGAGTGCCCAATGTTTCCGCATTGGTAGCATGTTCGGCTCGGGCAATCCGACGACCTATGACCGACTTTTTGGCATGTGAAACACACGCCGACAAAGTTGGTGCTCAGGTTCGTTGGGTTTACTGCCGTCGCCTGTGGTTGCACAAACCTCACCAGGTTTTGTGCCATTTGTGAGACAAACACATTTTGCTGGGGCAGTTGAGAATTCGTCAAAGCACGTCTTTCTCTTTTGCCCGAGCTCTGTTCTCTGTCTGAAAACTATTAGCGATGTTGGAAGTACCGTACACAGCGGCTGCTTCGTATTCGCTTGAAGAAGAGTTTGGCGAGTTTTTCGCACTTTCCTTGCTCTCCTTCTTAATAGTTTTCTTAGACGACTGTTTATCCGAATGAGAAGACTAATCCTTACTCTTTTCGGTAACAGTCGCCACTTTACCCGAAACTCGTGCTGCACCACTCTGTTTCGGAAAAGCTTCTGGTACGAGCTTCTCGCGCTTAACGTTGGAACTGGAAAATTTCGTGTCCCATGTTAAATGCTGCTCGTACTCTTTACCGTAACTTGTCAAATCAGAGAAATTCCTGATTTGTCGTACTGGTATGTACCTACGGTAATCTGGCCTCATCTGCGAGTAGGCTATCTTCACCTGTTGTTCTAATGAGCGAGGGCATTTAAACTTATTTACGATCGCTCTGAAACAATTCAAGAACGTCGTAGCCTTTTCTCCCTCATTTTGTGTTCTTGATCAAAGTTCCATGAGTAAATCTTCGTCATTTATTATACGGCCATACTCATTTAGGAACTCGATCTCAAAATCACGCCAATCTCGAAGAGATGGCTGAACTGTTTTATACCAGAACAGAGCTGATTTTGAGAACACATTGGGCAGGGCACTAAACATCCTGCGATCTGAAAACTCGTTGTCATTTCTGAAGTCGTGCAAACGGTTCAGAAACTCTTCCGCGTCCTTTTTGGTCTCACCATCAAAGGACATGTTCCTGATACGCAGCTCTCGTGCGCACCGTGTCCGATCGTGCGTTCGGTTATCGTCTTCACGATACCTTGGCCTGGCCTCGTAGGAGTCTCTCTCCCGACGGTCGTCACTATTATCCGTTCGGGAACTCCTACGCCTGCTGGTAGAAGGATTCCTACTCTCTTGTCGGCCTCCAGCCGCCCTACGAGAATCGGATCTCCTACGAGCAGGTTCGCGATCAGACTGATACCCATCGGACGAATCCGTCTGATTGCACTGATCGCAAGTGGCCACCGCACGTTTCGAGGCGTTCCTCTCGAGGCGTTTCTCTACGTCTGTCCGACCTCTCTTTGTGACCTTGCTCCGAAATTTCCGGCTGTGCTCGGTCGTCGAGTTTACGGTTGGACTGACGTCTCTGAGTACGTCTCTCCGTACAGCTATCACGACGTTCATCGTTGGTTGAGGCTCTACTCGCAGAACGATGGTATCGTGGCTTTCTGTTTGGAGTCGTGTACTCACGCCTCCCTCTTCTATCTTGTCCCTCACAAGTCTTAGAAGAGGTCTCACGACGTTTCTGTTTAAACCTCGGTTTTTCGCATGATTGAACACTGACGTCATTAGGAAGGTCATATCCATTCCTATTATCAACAAATTGACGTTCAGTTGTATTAGCCTCGGGTTGCCTGTTGTCGTATTGCCTAGAGGTGTATGCTCGTGACGTACGACGGTCGGCTTCCGCCTGCGAACCCAAGTCAAAATGTTGTGTTGGCACTTCACTCTCTCTACTGCCAAGATGTCCACTGTTTCTCTGGTCCCCAATTGGGAGGTAATGTGCGAGTGCATAAAAACCTCCGAGTTGAGCTGTCGTCACGGTCGTAACCGTCGACGTAGTGGTTGTGCATGAGGTTGCGGCCACCGAAACAGGAACATAAGGGATTGCAGTCGTGGTCGTGTTTGCTGCCGGTACCTCACCAAACCGTTTAGGTATAGCACCTGTTGATGTTAACCTTGGGCTTTGTGCAGTACTCATTGGCGAGTTTCTAGACTGACCACTTGGTGACTGAGTTCCATCTTCTTCAGGAATGGGTGCTCTGTCACTAGCAACCCTTTCGCGATCCGACATTTCGGACTCGCAGGAAACTTCCGTTCCTGATGGGACCACACTCCCTTTCCTGGAACGAGGTTTCCTAATTTCCCATAGTTCTTGACATCTAGAGATTTATGTGCAGGCTCTGCCCTTACATTCTCATCGTATTCAGGGAACCATGGTATTCCAGATTAATGTCTACACATCTTATCCGGTGACGCAAAAGGCGTTCACGGCACTCCGCCTCTTCGCCATTTGCGTTTAAACTTAGATGCTCCAATTGGGCATACACTGCCTCAATCGGAAGCTTCTTCGTTTCCCGACGAAAATCCCTAGCTATGCGTGATCCATGCGTGATTCGGGCTTCATAGCTGCTGGCCATTATTTTTTTGACCAGCAGCAGCCAACGTGTTACGTCGGGAGAAGTACTCTCAACGGGGATTTCAGATGAAATCCCTAGTGTTTCCAATACTTCGGAAGTATCCAATTTTCAATTGGAAATTATTTTATTGGACTCACCACAATAAAATAATTATTACTCCCAACTAGTAAAAAAAAATTTGGTGTCGGTTTAATTGCAATAAACCCGGCCCTGATGAGGTTCATTTGTGGTGAAATCTAGTAGTCACGGGTGAACCTCAGCAAGCCGGTCCCAAGCCCGGAAGTCACTGGAAACAGTGTAATTGGGGAGGGATAGAGGAGTAACATCTCTCTAAAAAACCGTGGCCTTTCTGGCCCGGAAGGGATTCCCACGTAAGGGCTCCTATCCAGGACACGGAATGACACACAACACATCATTTACACTCATGTATTACTGGTAGGGTCTCAGAGGTATGAATGGGAGGCCTATAAACGGCTCTTTCCAAGCGCTTGTAAGAGGCAGCTCTATAAACGGGCTCGCTGGTGAGAGAGGAGATCCCTATAAACGGGTATGCTCCGCGCGGGTTATGGATGGACACGCTGGGACTTTATCAGTGATCATTACACCTATACCTATACACATTCACATGACACAAACAGACACTCACACACACACAAGCACCTTCTCACACTGGGGCTCTCGGGGGGTGTTCTTTCCTCGTAGTAAGACTGCTCAAGCGGACGGGTGGGGTACCCATGGAGGCACCCTAGGATAAACTAGGTTGAGACACTCCTAGGCCGCTGAATAGTACAGGGGCCCGGGCTGGCCTAACTAGCAAAGCCTGGCTGCCCTATCAGTCAGTGTATAATCGCGCCAGGGGTAGTAGTGCCGGATAGTGACCGGATGGGACCCTACTGCTTCGGGTGGGGGGCTTTCCTATAGTAGGACCGAAATGGGTCGCTGCCAGTTTTGCGAGGGCTGTTCGGATGACGAGGGGGGACACTCGTAGGGAGCCACAGACATAAACACTTAACACAAATCAAAAACCCCCCTTAAAAATCCATGATATGTCCTTCCCTGTTAAAGCAACGGGCTATTCGGATGCTAGCCCAAAAGTGTCAACAAACCCTGGAGAGATCCCAACTCTCAACACAACCAACTTGCCGGTGGTAACTTCGGTGTCACCGGTAGTTGGAGTAAAGGTAGGTGAGCAGGCGGCGCCCAGTGGGATGTCTGCTTACCAACCCACTGAATTTAAAAATCCTGATGGGCCATTGACGGTGTCCAATCCCAAACCGGGAGCTGGAATGCCAATGGATACCAATGAAGGAAGAAGCTGGACGAGTGGACGCTATGCGGAGAAAAACCGCAGGCGAAAGCTCAGAAAGCAAGAAATGCGGGCTCAAAGCGCGGAGAGACCTCCCTCAACGCCTCTTATGGGGAAAAGAGGGAAGGACACGCCGCCAGAGGACCCGCGGACACAAAAACGGCATAAAAACAAGCCGACACAAGTAAGTAACACTCAGAGTGCTGAAAAGCCGAAATGTAGTGTGGGACTTACAACAGCACAGAGAACGAACCCTCTGTCGAGGGTCGTGACATCAGCAGAATATCCTGAGGTGCTTCTTACTACAGGACAGTTTGAAGACTTCAGGAATGCTCTGGAGGAGGAGACAGATGTCCTTCCTCCTGAGCAGCTGCCAAAGTTTGTTGCGTCCTTCTGCAGGGGGGGAGTATTTGTGATTATAGCAGAGGATCAACGGTCCGCGGATTGGCTGAGTGGGATCGTGCCCGGACTAAAATCTTGGCGGGGTCCTGCTCTGACAGTCAGCGGAACGGAGGTGCTGCAGAGGCTGGTGAAGGCCAGCGCGTGGATACCGGGAGCACCGAAACCCACGGAGCTGGTTCTTCAGAGGCTGATGCGGTACAATCCGACGCTAAATACCGCAACATGGCGGGTCGTAAAATGCGACAAGGGGGCTACCGACGGTGCTGCAGCGAAGGACAACTTTCTTCTGGTGCAGATGCCGGAGTCCCAAGCTAGAGCCCTTCAGGCTCTAGATTGCAGACCCTTCTACTCACTGGAGCGTGTCACTTTCAAAGTACACGCGCCGGCGGTAGCGGAGTCTGATAAAGAGGCAGCAGTGCCGGGAAGATCGAAATAATGACCTTCAAGGCGCTGCAAATCTCACAAATTAACTTGCATCACTGCAAAGACTCTTCTGCACTATTGCGTAAGGGTTTGGCAGAGATGCACACAGGCCTGTCACTGGTCCAAGAACCATGGACGGTGAGAGGAACAATCAAGGGTTTAAGGGGAAAGGGGCTTGTTTGTTACAGGGACATGCAAGCTGAGACGCCCAGAACGTGTATCATCACTAAGGGAGTAAATGTAACCCCGCTGATGGATTTCTGTACAAGAGACCTGACAGCGGTGAGGACGGAATCGGAAGGCATTGGAAACATAGTCATTGCCTCAGCGTACTTTCCATATGATGGAGAGGTAAATCCACCCACGGAAGTTAAAAGGTTAATTACCTTCTGTGAGAGTAAAAACTTACCGCTCCTAATAGGCTGTGACGCTAACTCACATCACATACTGTGGGGGAGCACAGACATCAATAGGAGAGGAGAGGAACTAGTAGAATATCTAGCCACAACCAAACTAGATATTCTAAACACTGGTACAACGCCAACATTCTGTAATAAACTTAGAGCAGAAGTATTGGACATCACGTTATGTACTGGAGAAATTACAAATAGGATCAAGAGGTGGAGGGTATCTGATGAACCGACACTATCTGATCATGCCAAAATTGTTTTCGAGTTAGTGGGACCTGGTACAAATCCTAGAACATGGACCAGGAAACCGAAGAAGACAAATTGGATAACCTACAAGGAAGAAATAAGCAGCTCACTAGCAAATTTTCCAGAACATATAAGAAACTGGAAGGAGCTTGAAGAAGCTGCTGATAAACTAAATAAAGGAATTATCTCAGCTTTTGAGAACAACTGTAGACCCACATTGGTGGGTAAGCGAGATAAAACCTACTGGTGGAACGAGAACCTAGAGTGTCTCAAGAAACAAGTAAGGAGAACCTATAAGCTGGCCCAAAAAAAAGGTACAGCAGACGAGTGGAATCATTACGCAAGTAAAAGAGACAGCTATCGAGCAGCAATTAGGAAGGCACAAGCAGAATCATGGGCCAACTTTTGCAGCGACATAGAAAAAGGCTCACAGGCAGCCCGGTTGGACAAGATCTTGTCAAAAAATCCGGAAGCTATATTGGGAGCACTTAAACTGCCAAATGGGAAATACACCATGACGGACGAAGAAACGTTGTACCGCCTGATCGAATCCTTCTACCCGGATTTCTCGAATGAAGGGGAAGGGGCGATGGAAGTTCATGAGTCAAACGACTACGGAACGGGAAACCAGCATGCGGTGAGCCAAACCGGATCATGCAGTGTGCTGGGGACCGAAATTGCCTCAGAGGACAAAGTCAGGTGGGCCATCGGATCTTTTGGGTCATATAAGTCACCAGGACTGGATGGTATTTACCCCGCACTATTACAAAGGGCGGGGGAGTGCATTATCCGTCCAGTGACCAGACTTATTAGGGCAAGTCTGGAATTATGCCATATTCCAGAAAGTTGGAAGGGAACGAGAGTGACGTTCATTCCGAAAGCAGGTAAGGGGAGCTATACTTCTCCTAAAGACTTCCGACCTATAAGTCTTACATCGTTTATGCTGAAGACAATGGAAAGGCTCATAGACAGACATATTAAAGATAAACCTTTAAAAGAACGACCACTTCATAGGGATCAGTATGCGTACAGAGCAGGACACTCTACTGAGACTGCTCTGTGCAAAATAGTGAACCTGATTGAAGAACAAATTGAAAACGGAGGCTTCGCTCTAGTGGTCTTTTTAGACATAGAAGGAGCTTTCAACCATACCTCCAAAAGAGTAATCAAGGAGGCAATGAGGAGACATGGAATAGCACAGCCAGTTACTGACTGGGTCGAACTCATGTTATCAAACAGAAAGCTGGTAATGACCAAGGGTAACACCAAGGTAACTGGCTGGGTGAACACGGGATGCCCACAGGGGGAGGTTATTTCCCCATCCCTCTGGAATCTTGTAATGAACACACTATTATGCCTACTAACCAACACGGGATGTGAGGTTGTAGGATATGCAGATGATCTAGCAATAATAGTTAGAGGACCATTTTTAGAAACACTATTTGACATCATGCAAAATGCCTTGAATAAGGTATATAAGTGGTGCCAAGGAGGTGGACTATCGGTTAACCCGGAAAAAATGGAAGTTATGGTGTTTACACGTAAATATAAGTGGAAAACAAGCATAAAACACCTCGAATATGGAGGAAAACGGCTAGAAATAAAAGAAAAAGCTAAATATCTAGGTGTCATTCTTGACAGTAAGTTAAACTGGAAAGAGCACCTTGAGAACCAGTGTAATAAAGTTATAAGAGTACTATGGCAAACACGTAGAGCTCTGCACTTGAACTGGGGTCTTAAACCAGAAACCATGATGTGGATTTACACAGCAATTCTGAAACCAAAACTCACGTATTCGGCAGTGATTTGGTGGAAGCGAGCAGGTTTGAAAACTGCGAACCAAATGCTGGAAAGGGTACGAGGATTGGTCCTGCGCTGCATCACCAATTCTCTAAGAACCACGCCAGTACAAGCTATGGGGGTCATAACGAATATTGAGCCCTTTCAGCTCACTCTTAAGTCAGAAGCCATAAAAGGATACTTAAGAGTTAGAAATCTCTTAGATCGACGGGCGGACAGGGGACTCCTAAGTACGCTCCCGCGAAATCTAAGAGAGAACTTATACGAGGGAACTGATAGATGCAGCACTGAGTTCCTATTCGATAAGAGATACAGAGTCAGTCTGCCTAGCAAAGATGACTGGAGTCAAGGACGTGTTAGGGTGCCGGAGGGCAAAGAACTCTGGTATACTGATGGGTCCAAGAATATCCGGGGAGTCGGAGCAGGGGTATACTGCAGAAAAAATGGGAAGGGTAGGATATATTCCTTAAAGGAATACAATACCATTTCCCAAGCGGAAACATTTGCAATCCTGCAATGTGCTAAAGCGGCACAGGAGAATTGCAAAGACGAAGAGATATACATTTACTCGGACAGCAGAACTGTGTTACAGAGTCTGAATGGTCACACCACTAAGTCCAGACTAATTTGGGAATGTCATAAGACACTAAATAGACTGGCAGAGTTGAATAAGCGGCTAACGCTAACATGGATACCAAGTCATGTAGGTATACGTGGTAACGAGATAGCCGATGACCTAGCAAAGATAGGTACAAATGGAAAACATGCGGAACCAAGCATGATGGTGAAGATGCCACATAGCCACCTTATAGAATTACTAAAGGAATGGCTGGTGAAGGAACACCAAAGTGCTTGGGTAAAAACTGCAGGATGCAGACAAGCTAAAGCCGCACTCGGAAACGCAATAAGCGGACACTGGGAAGAAGGGCTTAGGAAACTTAGCAGAAAGATAGCTCGCAAGCTAATGGACATACTTACTGGACATGGAGATTTGCGATACCATAGGTATAAAATGGGACTGGAAACAGATCCATTATGCCGAATGTGCAAGGAGGCAAACGAAACACCTCTACACATCTTATGTGAATGCCCCAGAATCATGACAAGAAGATGGCGCCTCACAGGTGAATTTCTAATTGATTCAGGAGATATATCCAGTTGGGATGTCCAGAGAATACTTGCTGTTTGGCAGGGTCTCTGGGCGGTGCCCGATTGAAAAAAAAAAAAAAAAAAAAAAAACCAAGGACCCATAAGAAGGCTCACTCAAGTGTGGCAATATTGCTATACACTTCGGAAGGCTAAAGATGGGAAATGGAAAACAGGGCGCAAAGGGAATACCCAAGTGCCTGGCATAACCTAGTCAAATAGGAGGGTGCCAACTGAGTAACTTAATAATAATAATAATTACAATAAATTGTAAAGATGCACCGACTAGTGTACCAACAAAATTATTTTACTTGATCAAAATCCAAGAGAGATTTTCTTTAAAAAAAATTTATTTCGTCCTTAGAAGGACAAAATAATTAAATTTTGTTGGTTAAAGTTGTGGCAAATCACACACTTAACACATGCACCAAATTAAAATTAATTTTTTTAACTTGCTCACAAGTCTAAATAATTAATGTTTATAATAGTGTCTTGCGACTCACACACACCAAGACTCTATACAATTGCGTCTGCAAGCAAAAATAATTTGTGACATGGCAGTTCTAACTGCATGTCACATACTTAGTTTATATTTATATTATATATTTAATATTCCAAAGCCCCGTAGCTTATAGGAATTAATTATAAAACTCACTCGGAATCCAGATAGGCTAGACCGTGAGGAAGGAGTACGCACTCCAGTAAAAGATACGCATAAGCACACAAGCACACAATCACTTTCCCTGTTAAAGTCCTGTAAAATAATTATCCGGTTGTTGAAGTTGAATCCTGAAGTAGTTGAGTGAGGTCCTGTTATAAATCCTGTTCCTCATGTTCTGGAGAAGGTGATCGTAGAAGGTAGCAGTTGAGGTAGAACATATAATATTGGACAGCATCGACAACAAGTAAACATCCAGCCTCCTCCAAGCAGTAATGATCCTTCGTTGGTACAAAACCTCCTTCGAGTACCTGCAACAGTATTAAATAAATCATACTGAATATAAAATTAGAGTTGAGGAAAGCAGTAGGTTGTCAAAACCTAGTTGCAGGTAAGGAGAAGGAGAGGTGAGTTGAGGTTAGGATCTTACTTCCACAAAAGATTAATTTTAAAGGAAGAAACAACGCTATTTATACATTACCTCGGACAATCTAGCTAGATGTTGACGTGAGATGAAAACAGGCATCTCCGGAACCTGGTGAGGAAGAAGTAGCTGAGGAAATCTCCAGTGCAATGGTGATGTCGTCGTTCGCGCATGCCGCACCTGAAACATATAAACAAACTCGGACGAACTAACGTTAATACAGGTTATTGTATGGAACGAGAGTATTTTACCGTTTATTGACGTTGTTCCTGTAGATGAGACTCCGGGTTGTTAGTATCCAGCAGTTGAGACGGTGCACGGGGACGGAGGTGTTCACGGTACAAAAACAAGAAACGCACGTCGGATCTCGGAAATATAAAAATAAATACAGTTTCTTGTGATACACACCCACGAAGACACTATTTATTATTTTGCTTTTCCAAGCCCAAAAAAAAAAATTTTCCTTTATAATTTACACCACTCTACAAACACAAATTTAATTAAATTATTTCAAACAGTAGGGGTATTTACGAAATGTTGTAAATCCCGTATGGTTTGCAACAAAAATAATTATTTCACTAATTGTCGTCCCAAACGACAATTTTTTTAGCGAAATATATTTATTTTATCCCAAGAAGGACTAAATAAATAATTTATGTTGCTACCAAGTTGAAATAATTTATATTTCCCTTTTTTAAATAAATTCAACAAAAAGGAAATGAAAATTTAATTATTTAACTTGCTAACAAGTCTAAATAATTGGTAAAAATGTGTGGAGATATAATTTAAACACACAAAAAGAAAAAAAGAAAGTTTTCTTACGTATATATAAGAATTTCACAGCAAATAACGAATACAAATATTAGGTTAAATGCCGATCATTAAAATACATGCAAAAAAAATTTAATTATTTAACTAACTCTCGAGGCTAAATAATTATATATTACAACTCTCGTATCTTTGCGGAACAATCACACAAAGATACTTAACATTAATTGTTTAACTTGCAAAAAGTCTAAACAATTAACACGAGTTACAAAAAAAAATTTTCTCACACTCCAAAATTTACAAAAATATATTACAAGTATCGTGAACAGTAATACTCAATAAATACAAATTATTAAATTAAGCAATCACTGTTAGATAATTGCAATAAAGATAATTTTAATTATTTTACTCACACACGAGTTTAAGTAATTAATATTACAACTATTGTAACTTTGCGGCTGATTCACACAAAGTTACTTAATGTTAATTATTTAACTTGCAAACAAGTCTAAATAATTAACAAAAGTTGCAAAATATATTCTATATACACAAATAAAATGTTATATATATTATAAAATAATAAGTAATAAATAATATTCACAATTACTAAATTATTATCATATATAATACATTTTAGGGAGGGAAGAAAGCAACAAAAAAAATATCGCTCTGGAACTCAAAAAAAAAACAACAATAATTATATCGCCGCGTCCCGTATATAAGAAAAATTAATAATTATTTGAAATTTTCTTAAAAAGGGAGGGGGTGGGGCAGCTACCTCTCCCGAAAGGATCTACTTTCAAACACTCTCACACCATAAATATAAAATAGATCCCGCGCATGAACGAATTTATTTTATTAGAACGAAAAAAATAAAAATAATTTGCCGCAGTGGTTTCTATCGGCGAAACCAGCTGCGAAGATTTAATACGCGAAAGGGCTAGGCGATCGCGCTATCTCTCTCTCTCTCTCTCTCTCTCGCCATATAGCTCGCCTAGCACCTAACTCCGATTCCCCGCGACTAGGGATTCTCTCTCTCTCACTCGCCGTTTTTGGCTGACTCCGGGCATGATGCGGTCATGATTGATTTAAGCCTACAGAGACCGAGATGTCGTCCGCCGAGCAGGTACGGGGCGCGCCGACTAAGGGGGCTTGATGGCGAACGGTTCGCCTCTACTTTCAATTTTGTTCCTAACCTCGAAATAGAAGATCGTCCCACAGGCGTGCGAGATGAATTAGCTCGTGAATTTCGTGAGTCTGACAATGACGCTGCTATCGATTCTGCTGTGCGAAATTTGAGCGAGGCTATTGTGTATGCGTTCGATCAGCTGGCACCTGTCGAGATGCACGGTACGAATTCAAAACGAAAGCCGTGGGTGACGACAGAAGTTAGCCGCTTGATTAGGGAGAGAAGGCGAGCTTACCGCACCGCTAGGCTTAGCAATGATGTGAATGATTTTGAGCGTTATCGACGCCTTCGGAGTGCGGTCTCGAGCGCCCTGGAATCGGCCAAATTTAAATTTATCAATCGGGAACTGAGTAGTGCTGCTGATGCCAAATCAAAATGGCGCATTTTAAAAAGCTACGGCATTTCAGGTCGCGTGAGGCCCTCTCCTTCCGCGTTATTCTCTCTGAATGAACTGAATGCGCATTACGCGGGCATTTCGTGCCGTCCCGATCCGATCTCGCGCCATGTCTTGACGGATGTACTAATGTTTGCTCCAGTCGCGATCCCATATCGCTTTGACTTTAATCGAGTTGGAGCTGCGGATGTGAGCGAGGCTTTGAAGGGGGCGACCTCGCGGGCGATCGGTATCGACGGCATTTCTGTTCCTAAGCTTAAACTCGCGAGCTCGTCAATTCTGGGCCATCTGGCGAGCGTCTTTGATGCTTCGCTTCGGTCGGGCTGCTTTCCCTCACAATGGAAGAGGGCGCTGCTGTATCCGCTGGCAAAGTCCAGTGTATGTAGCAGCGTTACAGAAACTAGACCTATAGCGCGGCTGAGCGAGGTGTCAAAGTTGCTCGAGCGAATTGTGCACGGTCAGCTGTCAAGATATTTGGAGGAGAGTGATCTTCTCTCCTGCAGACAGGCTGGATTTCGGCGGGGACACAGTACACAAACGGCATTGCTTGGGGTGCTTGAGGATGTGCGCAGGGGTATCGACCAACGTAAATTAACTCTGCTGGTCTTATTCGACTTCTCCAAGGCCTTTGATACGGTCCCCCATGGAGCACTCCTACGTAAGCTTCGAGCAATTGGCTGTGCTGAGATCGTCATTCGGCAGGGTCGCACGCAGGCCGTTGAGGATGATGGGGGCGACCGTTCTGGATGGTCCGCTGTCTTTACGGGCGTCCCACAGGGCAGTATCCTTGGTCCCCTCCTCTTTTCAATTTTTATTAACGACCTGCCTGCGGTCCTGGAACACTCGCGACCTATGATTTTCGCAGACGACACTCAACTTTATTGTTCTTTTCCCCCGGCGGAATTCGACCTGGCTGTGGAGAGGGTGACTCGGGATGCTAGTGCAGTAGCTGATTGGGCGGCGATGAATGGATTGGCGTTGAATGTCTCCAAGACCAAGGTTATTTTACTGGGAAGTCAACTCTATATCTCTAGATTTGATCTTGGAGGCATTGAGCGAGTATGTGTGAATGGCGCGCCGCTGCCGTATGAGTGTGTTGTGTAGTCTCTGGGGGTGTGGATCACTCCAACTGTTGATTGAACTAAACATGTGTCGTCGATATCACAGAGTGTCCACGGGGCTCTGCACACCCTCAGATTTTACAGGCGAGCCTTGTCTAGGGAGTCGAGGAAATCGCTGGTTGAGAGCCTGATCTGGCCTCACCTGGATTATGCATGTGCGGTCTATAACGACGTTGACCGGACAAGAGAGCTCAAGTTACAAAGGCTGGTTAATGCGTGCGTTCGCTTTGTCTGGGGTAATATACCCAGACGGTCTCATGTCACGCCTTACCGACTGGAGATGGGCTGGCTGTCGGCCGGGCTTAGGAGACTTTATCTCATTGGCTCATTGGCATTTAAAATCATTTCTGCGGCATCGCCATCATATCTCAGCACTCATTTTGTCCTCACTGATTCTCGTCCTGACGTCCGCACCTCCTCGCGCTTTCAGCGTAGACCTCTAACATACCATCCGCCTCTTACGGAGGCGCTGAATCAGTAATCACTGCCACTAAACTCCTCAACAACTTTCCCGACCTGACCTTCGACCTTAATCACCTCCATTCATTTCAACATCAACTAAGTAAGTATCTTGCTGAGCTCGACCGACAGACTTGGGCTAGACGCGTGGAGGAGGAGGGGATTACCTTGGTTGAGATTCCGTCGTGGTAGGCCGCACATGCATCGTATACTAGCTGCGCTTTATATTTATATTTATACTTATTCCTATGTATATTTTTATTTTTATATGTATTTGTATTTTATTCTTATTGTTATTTTTCTTCTTATTTTACCGATCTGTTAACCATATTTTAGCGCCTACTAGCGTCTATCCGATTGCGCCTTTGCGTTCTTGCGCTTTAGCAAATAATTAGAAGACATTTAATATTTAATATTTAATGTACTTATTGTTATGCAATTTGTGCTACTCTGGGGGCTTGCCCCCGTAGCCTAATAAAGACCTATCAATCAATCAATCAATCTCTCTCTCTCTAACTCGTACAACTCACTCTCTCAACCTCAACCCGCTCACGTTTCGCCGCGACACTGCTCGCGCGCGAAAAGATGACCGACAAAATTGTAATTTAATTTAAAATCGATGAGGAAACCGATCGTCCTGTCACGGTCGCCATTTGTGACGTGGTATTCGCGAACCCGGTGATTTTAATTAATTTTTATAATTAAAATTGACCGTTGGCCCGCGTTGCCCAATACCGCGCACACAATTATTTAATTTATCCGAACTGCGGCTGTCACCAGGAACGTGAGTTTGCTGGGACGTACGGTATGGACGATTCGGGCGATCCTCCTTGCCTCGAAAACGATTTATAAGAATTAAATAAACGTCGGCGGGAGCGGGGAGAATAATAAATACACACCGAATTAAAATAAAAATGAATAAAACATTTATTCTAGTGTATTAAATTGTAATTAATATTTGGCCATCCAGGCCGTGTGCCGCGACAATAATCTATCGCGCGGACGGAAGTATCGGGAGTTAACTGAATCGAGATCCTCGCCTGCGGTTGACTTTGCCCCGATCTCCGCTATTCGAGTACCGGCGTACCCGAATACACTCCCGAGGTCTCACACGCACATACACTGGGGGAAGTGGGGGAACGCGCGGTAATATAATCAGAGCTTACCGGGATGCACCCCGTGGATGGCCCAGCCGATCCTTGTCCCTTTGTACTCCTGGGCAACGGAGGACCGACGTCGGCTGTGGTGTTGAAAGGCGGCCCTGTGCCGCGGCGAGTGCCTCGCGAACCGCGTCCGCACTCACTTACGCACTTCCTGTCCTATTCACAAACCAGGTCACTCGCGGCTCACTCACGAGGATAACCCGGAACTCGACGGCTTTGCGCCTCACGCGCCTTTTCTTAGCCAGAAAACTCGATTGGTACCGGATAATTTCGTCCGCCTCGAGCGGCGGATCGGAACGTACTCAATAGGCAATTGCCTAATTTTCGAAAAAGGGATGAGAGTGGAAAACACACACACACACTCTCGCGCTCTCATCCCTACGTACTATTGCGCGCGTAATTGTACACTTGTAGAAAAATAAACAAGTGTCGTCGGTTGGCCTTGACATACGAAAGGCTCCGACGACTTACAATTCGCGAATTTAAATACTCTATTCGTCGTGAATAGATTGTGTGACGATTTCCGTCACAATATAAAGAGAGAGGTCTCGAATTGACGTGCGTCTAGTAAATAATTTTACAGGCAGATATGAAGCAGAAGCACGTGCAGCGTTACCAAATTATCATAGTTGTGCAATCTTTGATGAAAATTTGTTTGTTATTCAGCTCAAGCGAACGAGTAGTACAATCAAGAAACGAATATATGTTGGTCTTTGTATACTTGATTTACCTAAACATTACTTTATGAATTCCATTATTCATATATGAAGGAGCGTATGGAAGAAAAATGTAAACTTCTCTACGCCGATACTATCTGCCTTATATATGAAATTGAAGACATAGGTATATATAAAATAATGAAAGAAGATATTCTTAGATATGATACTTCTGATTATTCTGTAAATAATCAATTCAACATCCCTCTGGTAGACAAGAAAGTTCTTGGATTAATGAAAGACGAATGCTCTGGCAAGATTATGATAGAATTTATTGATATACCAAGTAAAATGTATAGTATTTTAGTTGAAGGAGAAGACATAGTCAAGTAAGTAAAAGGTATAAAATCTGCTATTGTAAAAAATCAATTACTTTAGAAGATTACAAAAGATATCTTCAAGATTTTATTATTATAAATCACGAGCAGTGTAATATTCGATCAAAATTACATATAGTTCACACTGAAAAACCATTGGAGATTGCACTTAGCCCTGATGATGATAAACGATACTTATTGCCTCAAAGTACCTACACTCTACCTTGGGAACATTACACAGTTATTGTAGAAGAATAGATGGCGCAAGCGGCTGTACAAGTAGAGGAAGAAATGGAGAGGGGAGTACCTATAACAAATGACAAAAGCCCGAGAGAAGTGGATGTCGAAGTAGCCAATAAGATAGAAGCACAGATGGCGCAAGCAGCTTTACAAATAGAGGGAATATGAAATGGAGAGGGGAAATCTGATATCTATCCAAAAAAACCAAAGGGTGGTGGATGATGAAAGGGAGAAGGGGAATAAAGCGGCAAATGAAATACTAATTGAATATGACCTTATCGAAAAGTTCATGCAAAAATGGTCGTCATCAATGCAGATGGAAGGTTCTCAAAAAGATGCAGGAAGGAATCTATTGCAAGAGGCAATGGTAGAGGCAGGAATCGAGGAGGGGATCAGGCTATATGAAGGAAGAGATGATAATGAGGAGCACATTCGAGCAATAGAAGAACTTTAAAACTACCAACTTTGTAGAAAGAAAGCCAGACTTGAGTAAATTTATAAGTAAGCTTTATTTTTTATTTATCACAAATAAAAAATTATACTTGCTATTTTTGCCTTCAACAAAAAATCTTATATTTTTTTCTTATTTTGATATACTAACTTTCTTTGACTTTCAATAGCAATCATTCGATTCTCAAAGACTAATTCTAGTCAATGAATTGACAGAAATTAGGAGTAAATGTTCAATTTTTTTAATAGGCTGGATGATGATCTTGAAGTAATTAATAATAATATTGAAACATTAATCCCCGGTGTTGCTACGGTGGTGAATACCGTCTCCGATCTCACTTTATTTGAAACACGAACACAGACACATGCCCAATCAAATATGAAATATGCTGAACCATGTGAAGAACTGCGTACTGCGTCCTTGGGTAATTCTACTTGTGAGAGGCGTTCGGAGGTGCCCAGAACAAAGAAGTTAGTAATTTCGTGTCGTACTAGAGAGGTTCCTCCCTCCATTACTTCTGTGCATTTTGTAAATGCTGTCCTTGGCACGCGCGTACCCTCCATACAACTTGAAAATATTAAATCTACTCGTACACTTTAGCAGAAATGAGGCCTGCGATGTCTCGGTCGGTAGGGCATCGGGATCGTATCCTGGTGATCCCAGGTTCGATTCCAGGCCCCGGCCGATTAATACAAGCACCACTGGGGCATGTATTTTTAACAAGTGCTTTCTGCACCAACATATCGTATTACCTCCGTCGCTGATTGGCACCGATTGGGGAGCATAAAAAGAGCGACGTTAAATTAATAATAATAAAAAAAAAACATTCGCAGGGACGGTCCGAGAGCTGTCTCCGCTCTGTTGGTTGAACTTTCTGATGGTGACTCCTATGGGGGAATTTTCGGAGCGAAAAGTAGGTGAACAGCGTTTTGTACTTCGGATCTTGACAGCTCACTTTTTCCTTGGGTTACTGCCCTTCCCCGTTCTTCTATATATATATATATATATCAACGAGTATCTGAATAAAAATAAGTATTAAAAATTCAAGGAACTGAAAATTTCTGCTAAAAAGCTGGGATTCAAGTATGTCTTGCATAAATTTAGCAATTTTTACGTTAAAGTACGGCAAGGGACAGCTGCCCTTATTTTCAATAATTTGACAGAGCTGGAATGATTAGTTAAGGCAAATATTGAAATTATCGAGGGTACGAAAAATGATGAACAAAATCTGTATCATGAAATGTCAGGCAGGGACGGTGACACGGCTGATATACCAATACAAGATTACTAAAAGTAACAATAACACTAAAAGCAAAATTAAGAACAATAATAATAAAAGTAATGAAAAAAATAAAAATAAAAGCGAATTTTCTCACACAAATTAATCCGACACCGTCTTTGCTGATTGCTTACAAGCAAATAATAATAATATTAGCAAGAGTAATAGTGGTGGTAATAATAATGATGATAATATCAAAAACAGTAATAATGATAACAATAATATACTTTCTAACGAAAATCGATTGCATGGGAGGGCCATCGGAAGGTTGAGGGGTGCCAATGTTGGGAGATTGCTTGCGAGCTTTCGCAACGTGGGCTCTCTCAGGGCTCATATTGATCAATTTCGTCAGGTTCTTTCTGATTTTCCCTCCTATGATCTGTTTGGGGTAGCGGTGTCTAGACTTGACTCAAGGATTGAGGATATCATCATTCAGCTAAAGGACTATATGATAATTAGGCAAGACCCAAATTCCATTGGTGGTGGGGTGGCTTTATACGTAAAATCTGGCTTAAAATGTCAAATATTATCGACGTCTAAAACCGAGCTACTTTCAAAGCGGACATACCTGAATATATTTTACGCAAAATTCAAGAGCGTGATTCACCTCCTGTATTTGCTGCCGTTATCTTTCGGCCACTTAAGATTGCTTTTGTGGGTGAATCAGACTTTTAAATAATCTACGCAAATTTATTCTTGATTATAGTAAGACATTTATCATGGGTGATCTGATTGCCGATATTCTCAGGGAGTGCGATGATGCTAAGTTCGTTCGCAATTTATCAGCGGAACTTCTTTTGCAATTTGTTCAGCATGGTCCCACGCATTTCACCTCCACCTCGAGTACTTGGCTGGATGTCATTTTTGTCGATGATAATGACTCAATTGTTCATCTTAGTAACATCTTTGCACCCTTTTACAATGGTCATAATATTATTTCTGCTACTATGCTTTATAATAATTTTTCGCAAGTCAACACTATTACAAATACTATTACTTCGGCGATTTTATAAATATTCCTGCCAATGATTTTTAATTTTTGCTTTTCCAGTGTGATTGATCGCCTTTTTATGTTGCCGAGATTGACATTGAGCTTTCACTGGGATGTCTCTGTGATAATATATTAGTGGTTGTGGACTTACTTGATCCTCTCAAAATCATTAAACCGAAGAGATCTAGGTCGCCTTATGTTAACGCAAAGCTATCCCAGCTGCAGCGCAAACGTAACGCACTATTTAGGCAATACTCATGTACGAAGAACCCAAAAATACTTGATGAATTTCTTCACATTAGAAGACATCCAGACGATAGAAATAAGGCAACGAAAATGGATTATCAGAGTCGTATATCTGAGGCTCTTGATAATGTCCCTGTTTGGAAGGAGTTGCGAAATTTGGGATTCCTTCCTGGGCGAGTAGTTGACTTAAATGGTTTTACACTCAAGGACTTGAACTGGCAGTATGCCTCGTGTCGGTCTCCTCACAGGAAGTTAATGAAAGCCACCGTGTAATAATTCAACAGGCTACAAATGAAGGTTTCTCCTTTAATGAGAAATATAAATGATGTTGTCTTGGTGATCTCGCATTTCTCCTCGCAAACTTGTGGGGTGGACGGCATACCACAAAGTGTTATAGTCGGGTCTTTACCTTTTATTGGTAATTTTTTTGTGAAAATATTCAACTTTTCTTTTTCGACAAATATTTTCCCCGATGACTGGCAGAAGGCTCATATTATCCCCTTGAAAAAGTGTAAATCACTATCATTGCCTTCTAATTTCAAACCAATTGCACTCTTATGTTTCCTTTCTAAGGTTTTAGAGAAAATTGCCTTAAATCAGCTGTAGGAGTTTCTGCAATCACGCTCGCTTATAGATCCAATGCAATCTGGTTTTAGACCATACTACTAGAAATCGCTTTACTTAAGTTGACAGTAGTCATACGTACAGGGATTGACATAAAAATTGCTACAATACTCCTGTTGTTCGAATTTAGCAAGACGTTTGACACAATATTTTCTACTCGTTTACTTGATCGCCTAAGGCAAATGGGGTTCTCTAGGTTTGTATTATTATGACTAAATTATTACTTTTCGTCTCGTATGGAGGCTGTTGCTTCATCCGGTAACTTTTCTTCCTGCATTACAACAAACCTGGGAGTGCCACAAGGGTCTGTCCTGGCATCCTTACACTTCTGCCTATATATTAATGACTTACGAGACGTACTTTATCCTGCGGGTATCCAGCATTTAATATTTATTTATTTATTTATTTATTTATAATATATATATATATATATAATTTATAATTATAATTATTATAATATATATATATATAATTTATAATTATAATTATTATATTTATAATATTTATATATATATATAAATCATTCCGGTTTTCGCATTCATTTTTATAACCGGTACCTATTTATTTTACAAACCTATTTCTCAAATCAAATCTCTTTCTCTTTCATGTCCTGTATAACATGAGTATATTAAGTCTTTGTCATTATTAATATAAGTCTCTGGAATTAATTACTCACGGAAATAATTAATTTTAATTCATAAATTTTGTTACAATGTGCTTCACACATGTCAACATATTAAATATATTAAGAAACACGAAAGTTATCAATTATGTTTGATGTCGCTTCTAAACGCGACTGGCGCCCACCCCACAACGTTATTGTTCAATGGTTTAATTAATGTTTTATTCATTTTAAACAGCTCGTAATCATTCACCTGCACCCTCATCTCCAGTGCAGAGTAAAAATTTCAACAAAAAAATCGGCCGGATGATATAGCTGTGATGTAAATATTTACATGACTTAACTCTCCTTTACGGCCACATTTCAACTACACGCGCTTCTTGATATATAATAATTGTTGGAAATAAGACGTGATAGTCTCTCTCTCTCTCTCTCTCTCTCTATCGTTACCAACTGAGTAACGAGGAGTGGGGAGGACCCCGGAGGAAGCGACGCAAGCGGCGGCGCGGTGAGATCGGTTTCTCCAGCTAAAGCTCTCGAGCCACGGATCCCGACCCGGTCGGATGTACCAAGGCCTTCCCCAGTGTACATACATATTATTAATATATAGAATAAATTAGTTTATTATTTCATAATATATAACCGGTGAGTTTATCATTGAAGCCAAGCCCTTCCTCTCCTGTTTTTATTCCAACAGGTTATGGGCCCAGCACGCTTCCACTGCGCGCTGGTTTGAGAGGAATAGTTTGGCTTTGTTATTTTGTTAGAAGTCCCTTCTTCGCGATCGCGAGTGTTTGTGAGAAAAGTGTGGTGTAAAGTTTTGTTGGTGTTGTGCTAGAAAGAAGCTAGAAAGGGAGATCAGACAGAGCTACGGTCACCCAGTCAACCACCACAAAGGAAATTTAGCTAAGAGAAAGAAAGCTAGAGGATCGACCGGGATCAGGTAGAGGAATCTACAGCAGCTAGAAAGAAAGATGGCGGACGAGATAAGAGACCTCCACAAATCGGCAAATGCTAGAGGTATGTGACTCAGCGAGCGAAAGTGCGGGCTAGTTACATGTTAAATTCAGTTAGTTTGAAATTAAATTCAGTTAGTTTGAAATTAAATTCTGTTAGTTTGAGATTAAATTCAATTGAAAATGCTCGATCCAGAGCTATGTTAGTTTGAAGCTAGTTTAAAAATTTGAGCGTTTACGTGTCGTTCGACTGCCGAGTTTTCGCAAAAAGTGCACGAAATTGGTTTTTGATTAGACGATTCCGAGAAATCGGTAGACGCAAGGAAGCCAAGATGGCCGCCGGGACTGAGCGGGTACGCCGGGTTTGCGCGGGAACGCCGGGTTTGCGCGGGAGCGCCAGGGAAGCGCGCCGTTTCTCGCCGTGTTGCTCGACCGCGCGGAGTGGGGGAAACTCGCGACTGGAGAGCATGCTCGTTCGACCGGCGCGCGCGAACTATCGATCGATTGACATTCACACCGCTTGATATTTGCAGTTGGTACGTGGCGCGACCGAGTGAATTGGACGCGCATGAAATTAGTTAGAACTAATTATGCACATGCGAGACCCGCACATCGTTTGATACGGATAAATGCTTCGAAATTGAAAGTTTGTGAATGCGCATTACTAGAAAGTCAATAAATGACTATACAAGCTAGACAGACTGTACAGTTTCGAAAATTAAAATCAAGTTAGAAAATATATTGAAGTTAGATATATGAAATGATTGAATATTTTAAGTTGGATTTAACATGGTTTTGATGTATAGACCAACGGACCTTGAAGCTGTTCTTGCTCACGCAAGACTTAGAGCTTCAATTGGCGGAGAACCACCCGGACGAAACATCTGTTTTCGACATCCAGGAGGAAGGAGTGGTCTTCACCATGTCTGGCGGAAAACGTTATACAGTTGGTAAACATGCATTTTTAAGCTAGAGTGGTAAGAGTAATTAGATAGTAGTTAGATACGAAATTAAAAATCATATATATATGTAGGTATTATACCTTGAAGCATGCAAAAATCTCAGATTAAAGCTGGCTCATGGATTTTCTGTATAATGTGTTCTTATGCAGTCTGTTCATGATATTAAGTGAATGTGGAAAATCTGTGTGTTCCAGTGCTTCTGCATTCGCTTGTTGTTCATGTTTGGCTTGTGTTCGGTCAAATTTTGGACAACTATCTAAATTTCCCATTGTATTTTCACAGGACGAGAGCAATTGAGTGACGAGATCATTCGTGTCGTCAGTGAAGAGTTAGAAAGGAAACGGCTGCTGCTAGAGGCGAGTGACGCCAACCAATCTCCTCTGAGCCAGCAGGAGGATGATCTGGAGCTAGAAAAGGACGGGAAAAATGATCCTGACCCACAGCTAGATTTTGAGCTAGAAAAGGAACCTGAGCTCGAGTCTGGGGATAAGCTAGATAAGTTAGAAACGAAAATGAAAGGTAACTCAACCCCAATGATAAAACGAATAGACTCGTGCGTTTATAATCTGAGTAGGTTCA
The DNA here is from genome assembly GCA_026168455.1 of Theocolax elegans. Lineage (NCBI taxonomy): Eukaryota > Metazoa > Arthropoda > Insecta > Hymenoptera > Cerocephalidae > Theocolax > Theocolax elegans. The sequence goes on along the minus strand of CM047430.1, from coordinate 10,269,308 downwards.
AGAAAGAGAGAAGTCTCCTTGAGAATTCTCAGTTAGAATGTTACACAGCCGATAAGGGAGATTTAGTTAATAAAATTGGAAAAAATAAAGATTGTAATTTTTCAGATTTGACCGGAATGCTAGAAAAATTAACAGCTAGAGTGGCGTCGCTGGAAGATAGAGTCCCGACTCTATATGAACTTGGTTTGAAGGACCAAAAGATGTACCACGGCGACATATTGACTAGGATAAGTCACATATATGATAGAATTGGTACGCTAGAAGGAAAATGGGCAAAATGGGAGGAATTTGAAGAAATCGAACCAACTAGAGAAAAGGTAGACAAATTATTAGTTTCTGAAACAGTTAGAGAAGAATTTGACAAACTAATTAGAAATAATATGCTAGAAAATAGATCAAGTAACTTAAAAGAAAAGATTCAGATTGAAATTGTAAATAAAGATACGACAATTAGGCGCGAGTACAAATTAACAAATGGTTCAAGTTTAGAACAGTTCTTGGACTATCTGACGTCCGAACTGCGCGTTTGTGATTTGCTTTACGTTATAGATCCTCGACAAAAAGCTAGAGACGGGATAGATGACAATACGTTGGAAAAAGAAAAGTTCAGAGTTAGAGACATAATTATAAACAGAATTGACCAATCGTATCATTCAAAACTCGCGCACATTCATAACCCAGTTGAATTGTTAGATAAAATTAAAAGTCTTAAAGCTAGTGAATCCAATGTGACATCCGGGTATTTGAGAAAACAATTGCATAATTTAAGATATCAACCTAATAAAGAAACTGCTTCGGCATTTTGGGATAAGTTCGACAAAATAGTTAGACAGTACGATAATTTGACAAATGTACCAAATTTAACGGAAACGGAAATTAGAGATGCATTTTACGATGCAATAGTAACAAACGTACCCAAAGTTAGAGATGCTGAATTTTTCAATAAAAATACGCATCAGCGACCCCTTTCGGTCGAACAACTAAAAACCTATATTGTTGAACAGGAAGCAGCTAGAGGAGAAAGTTCGAAATCGGCAACTGCTCAACATGCTACGAGCAGTCAAAAGGAGGCATGCTACGTGTGTGGCAATAAAGGACATGCAGCTAGAGATTGCACGAGAGACGGCAGAATGTGCTACAGATGCCGTCGATACGAAGGACACGTTAGCACGACCTGCCCATACTCGGACAGACAGCTAGAAGAGATGGGAATCCAAGCTAGACCAAGGTATGTTAGACAGTTGTGTACTAAACGAGGGTTAATTCGAGGAGCTAGATTTTTAACGAATAAAAGACAAAGCCCCGGACTCGAACAAATAACAAAGAAACGACCTAGATTAGATTTGGCTAGAGGTAAGGGTCAGGATAAAGGGAATGCTAGAATCAACCGTGGGTTAACGAGAGGCAGAGGAAAAGCTACAGAAAGAGCACCAGTAAACAAAAATCAAAGTAATCCCGGTGAGTGCAATGGTCTTTTAACAACTAATAGTAGTTTGCATTATTCGACTCCTGAAGAGAACGAGATTCCACAAAATAATATATTAGTTATTCCTGGCCGATTCCGGTGCCACAGAACATATGTCAAATACAAAATTGATTTTTAACAAGCTAGATAATAATAAAAAGATTGATATTAAATGTGCTAACAAAAATGATTACGCGATTATAAAATCGGAGGGAGTAGGTCAAGTTAGTGGTATAACCTCACAAGATAGAACGCTAGAGTTAGAAAATGTGATTTGCGCCGAACAGCTATCCGAAAATCTTCTTTCTTTGAGGAAATTTGTCGATCAGGGTCTAGGCATATATCTAGATAACGAAAAGATCAACGTATTTCGATCCATTTACAAAAGAGTCGTTCATTACAGGAATTTATGAAAAACCTTATTGGATAAGTGAGTTAGAAATAGATAGATCGAAAAATTAAGAATTAATCAGCCAGAAATGATAATAAGTCACGCTTACATAACAACGAGAGCCAAGGCATAAAAGAACTGAAAAGGACAAGTTGACTAGAAAGGAAAGTAATGCAGACAAGATCGTTGACATCAGTACAGAAACGAGAATAATAGATGACGAGAAGTCTCGAAGTTTAATAAATTGCCATTTAATAGTCAAAGACAAAGAGCAACCAGACCGTTACAAATTATACATGCTGATACAATGGGTCCAATCAGTCCAGCTATTCATCCAAAGGGATATCGGTTCATATCCGTATTTATTGATGATTATGCTAGATTAGCGATGGCATATCCGATGAAAAATAAAAGTGAGACAGGAAACTGCTTAGAATCATTTGTTAGAAGCGCTAGAAATATCTTGGGCTCGGATGAAAAAGTATGTTATCTTAGGTGCGATCAAGGAACAGAATTTACCGGTGGATATACGCTAGAAATATTAAATAAATTAGGAGCTGAACTGCAATTAGCCCCTCCGGATACACCTAAACATAATGGTGTTGCGGAAAGATTCAACCAGACGATTCAAAAGAAAGTTAGAACTTTAATTTACGATACGCGATTGCCCGAAAATATGTGGGATCTTGCTTTAGGCACGGCGGTATACGTATATAATAGAACCCATGATAATAAAGTCATCGCTTACATAACAACGAGAAGCCAAGGCAGTAAAAGAAAGCTAGAAAAGGAAAATGCCAATGTTGACGATGAGGAAACCGGAAGAGTAGATACGCTAGACATAGATCGTGAAACTCCTCAGTCACAGTCTTCAAACTTTGAGAATACTATATACGATAGAAAGATCAGCCAAATAGATAATCTATTAACTGACGAAACAACAAAGTTAGATTGTAGTTTAGATACAATTTCAGAAAACAAAGCTATTTTATGGCATATTAGACTTGGTCACGCATCGCTAGAATATCTAAAATCATTTCAGAAACGGTTTCCGAATCAGAAAGATTTAAGTAATGTAAAGTTCGATAAATCAATACAAGATTGTGAAGTTTGTATCGTCTCGAAGTTTAATAAATTGCCATTTAATAGTCAAAGACAAAGAGCAACCAGACCGTTACAAATTATACATGCTGATACAATGGGTCCAATCAGTCCAGCTATTCATCCAAAGGGATATCGGTTCATATCCGTATTTATTGATGATTATGCTAGATTAGCGATGGCATATCCGATGAAAAATAAAAGTGAGACAGGAAACTGCTTAGAATCATTTGTTAGAAGCGCTAGAAATATCTTGGGCTCGGATGAAAAAGTATGTTATCTTAGGTGCGATCAAGGAACAGAATTTACCGGTGGATATACGCTAGAAATATTAAATAAATTAGGAGCTGAACTGCAATTAGCCCCTCCGGATACACCTAAACATAATGGTGTTGCGGAAAGATTCAACCAGACGATTCAAAAGAAAGTTAGAACTTTAATTTACGATACGCGATTGCCCGAAAATATGTGGGATCTTGCTTTAGGCACGGCGGTATACGTATATAATAGAACGCCGCACAAATCGAATAATATGGAAATACCACTAGAAAAATTCTGCCCCAATTACAAGATAGATATAGAAAGATTTAAAAGATTTGGTTCAATAGCTTATATGAAAATACAAAGAAAGGTTGGAACGAAGTTCGATCAGCTAGGAAAACGAGTAGTTATGATAGGATATACTAATACGGGATATTTACTTTTGAAACCGGAAGAAGGTAAATTCTATGAAAGTAGAGATGTTAGATTTTGTGAAAAACTGGTATTCGGAGATAAGTACAACAAAGCTAGTATTAAAGACTGGGCTAAATCGGCAGAGGAAATAAATAAAGAAAGTTGGTTTTTAGAATTTGAAAAGGAAAAAGAAATTTTAGAAACGGAGGGAGTAAAACGCAAAAGAGGTCGTCCTAGAAAAATTGTCGAAACTATAAATCTAGAAGGAGAGTTAGAAACGGTTAAAGCAACCGAAACGACGCAACAGATAGAATCAAATATCAATATGTTAGAATTAGAAAATTGTCAATCTCTATTAGCTATCATAAGAAAAGAGCCAACTTCGTATAAAGAAGCTATGTCAGCAAACGATAAGTTAGAATGGAAAAGAGCAATTGATAGTGAGCTAGAATCGATGAAAAATAATAATGTTTGGACTTTAGTAGATCGACCAAATTATTCGATAGATGGAAGCAAAGCAAATATAATTGACTCTAAATGGGTTCTAAAAAGGAAAATACTAGCAGGGAATGAATATAAATATAAAGCTAGATTAGTTATTCGCGGATTCAAAGATAAGAATAATTATGATCTAAACGAGACATATGCACCTGTTTCGCGATTGCAGATTATTAGATCAGCCTTTGCAATTATTAATAAGCTAGATTTAAACGTTTGTCAGCTAGATGTAAAGACAGCATTTTTAAATGGGACAATTGATAATGAAATTTACATGGAGATACCAGAAGGTATAGAATGTTCCGAAATTGATAGAAAAGTTAAAGTTTGTAAAATCAATAAAGCCCTGTATGGACTGAAGATAAGTCCCAAACGATGGAATGAAAAGTTTACAGAGGTGGCAATAAAGTTAGGATTAAAATCGCACGAAAGGGAACCATGTCTGTTAACTTGGAAAAATGAAAATAAATTATTAATCTTAATAATATATGTCGATGACATGTTGATAGCTAGTAATGACTCGATGAAGCTAGAAGAAATTAAAACAAAATTTCAGTTAGAATTTGAAATGACAGATTTAGGAGAACCGAAAACATTTTTAGGTATTGAGATAGTCCGAGATAGAAAGAACAAAGTAACGATATTAAAGCTAGAAAACTATATAGAGAAAATGTTACAAAGATTCGGTTACAGTGAAATGCACCCTCAAAGAACTCCTATGGTTACTCAAGTCGCGAATCAAGCTAGAAGAGATAGAGAAGAAAGTGACGAAAAGGCTAGTCTAGAGTCAACTACCAATAAGGGAAATTCGTCATATAGGGAAATAGTTGGAACTTTATTATACCTAGCTAACACAGTTAGACCAGACATTTCATACGCGGTAAATGTGTTGAGTCGACATCAAATAAATCCGACTGATGATGAATGGAAAATGGTAAAACGATTATGTAGATATTTAAAATATACTAAGAGTTTACGTTTAAAGTTCGAAGGGAAGCTAAACGATTTACAAGCTTATTCGGATGCTAGTTTCGCTGATTGTAGAGGTAGCCTAACTACCTGTGGATATGTGATAAAGTTATTCGGTGATACTATATCCTGGAGAACACACAAACAAGCGTACGTCTCCCTATCAACATGTCAAGCAGAGTATGTGGCCATGAGTGAAGCGTGCCAAGAGATAGTATCTCTACAATGCTCGATCTATTTAATGTTAGAAAACTCGTTTGCGCCCGTGACACTATGGTGTGATAATATGGCTGCCATACAAAGCACAAAAGTTAGTTGTAGCAATAAACTCATACATATGACAGAGGTTAGAGAGCACTATGTTAGAGAATGCGTTGTCAGGAACCTAATTGAAAGTAAATGGATAGCTTCAAAGGAACAAATAGCGGATATATTCACAAAGCCACTGGCTCATGATTTGCATGTTAAATTAGCTAGAGAAATTCTGAATTGTTATTTAGAAAATTAATAGATTGATGTTTCGTTACAGAAAATAAAAGCTAGATGGAGCAGATAAGTTAGAGCTGGATATAGCTGGATAAGAAGCTAGAAGTTTAACTTAGAAATTGCAGCTAGAAGAGATCAAGACAACCACGGGAGGGAGTGTTGGAAATAAGACGTGATAGTCTCTCTCTCTCTCTCTCTCTCTCTATCGTTACCAACTGAGTAACGAGGAGTGGGGAGGACCCCGGAGGGAGCGACGCAAGCGGCGGCGCGGTGAGATCGGTTTCTCCCGCTAAAGCTCTCGAGCCACGGATCCCGACCCGGTCGGATGTACCAAGGCCTTCCCCAGTGTACATACATATTATTAATATATAGAATAAATTAGTTTATTATTTCATAATATATAACCGGTGAGTTTATCATTGAAGCCAAGCCCTTCCTCTCCTGTTTTTATTCCAACAATAATAATTTATCGATATCCTCTTTTCCGTATCCTCTCTACCTGATCTTTTGCGCGATTGGTGGGAGCGGTGAAGCGATTCTGCTCTCTGATTTGCGGGAGCATTAACATTTGGGAGTGTCACGTCCAAACTCGTACCAACTACTATAAAAATATTACAATAAGGCAAATGGTTAATAAACCGTTCGCGTTCTTTTCGCTCTTGTTTGACTAGGACTACCCTTACGTCTCCGGGAGATAAATGTAATAAAATTAATGAATCTGATTGGTCCATAAGAGAGAAATCAAAATCAATGATAAATATTGCCCTATTTGCTAGAAATAATGAATGCCTCATATAACACGTAAACTATAAATACCATTAGTCAATGACTCATATGTCCCTATAAACGAAAAATGCAACTAAATCAATGACTCATATTACACCAAGAACTACAAATAAGAAATGAAATATGCATATTATCCCGTACAACTTAACAATGCAATAAGATCAATGTCTCATATGGCCCCAAAACCAAAAAAAGCAATAATATAAATGTCTCATATTGCCCTGCATGCTAGAAATGTACTAGAATTGATGTCTCATATGGTCCCATAAGTGAAGAATACAAAATTTTATTTTCCATACGAAATAAATATCTCATCAATTTACTGATAACTGTAATTTTTTCTTCGGTTTCGAAAGATATTTGGAATTTGAAAAAGCAATGTATAATATGGTAGGGCTACCACTACAATTTAAGTTGATTGAATGCCTCCCAGATAGCATCTTCTTTAAGCGGACTGCGAGATAGCACCTTCTACCTTTTAATCGCTGATATGTACATCACCGATACATCCATTCAATCCAAATATGCTAATTCAAAACATTGAGCTGCTTGTACAATGTTTAAGTTTTTATAAAACATTTATAAAACATTGAATGAAAAAATCAATTATGGCAAAGTTACAATTTTTACAAGTTTAATATTGACATATAGCTTATGAGACATTGACCTTGAGATTGGAAATACTAACCCAGAAGGATAACTTCTAGACATAATTAGCACCGTATGTTACATGTAATCTTATATAGTAAAAGTTGATAGATTTTGGGATAATGAGCTATAAACACAGCGGGTGTTGAAAAAACTTGAAAATTGAACATTTTGAGGTTAGAATAACTTTTGAACATAAAGATTCCAATATCTAAAAATGTTTCTATTTTCTGAAAAACTTTTTCATTTGGGAACCATGCTTTCTATGTGCGTTCTTCATATATTCTTTCTGCAGGAAGTAATTTAAATATAAACTTTCCAATCAATCATTCTTACAGGTATTAGAGCGGGCAATGTTTCATATTGAAAATTCATATAAAATATCAGCTATTAGAGTGTTTGGATACGTATGCAAAACTAATCTACCATCGAATACTGCATTTCGAGGCTTTGGCGGACCTCAAGGTATGTTTGTTGCTGAAAATATTATTCGCCATGTTGCAGATTATCTTGGTCAAGACGCGATAGAGGTAAATATAGTTTATGTAGAATTATATAGATAAAAAGAATCAATTGTATAAAATATTCTTTGAATTTATTTATATAATGTTTATTGCACAGTAAAACATTTATTTTACTTAACTTAAATCTGATATTATATACACAGTGTAGCCTGATAGGGAAACCGAAAGGCCATCGAAATTTCGTTAATTTAATTTGGTACTCAAACAAATAAATACAACAATTAAATGTATTACGAAACATATTTTATAAGCAAATATCTGTTAACAAAATAATATAAAACATGATATTTACATTTCAGATTTCAAATAAAAATTTATATCATGAGAACGATGTAACACATTACAATCAAATACTAGAAAATTGTACACTCAGACAATGTTGGAGTGAATGTCTTCAAAATGCAAATGCTAAAGATCGTTTAGAAAATATTAAAATATTTAATCAGTAAGTTAAATAAGTTATTATATTTGTATTAAAAATAAGGATAAAAATGTTGTCATATATAAATCATGAAAAAAATTACTACTAACATTGTTAGTTGACATAAGTACAGTTAAACAATAAATACATAAATAAGTAAAAAAAATGGTTTTTGTAAAAAATTTAGGAAATAAAATTATGGAGTATTGTACAACACTCTGCTTTTTACGAGACTAATCAATGGGCACCTGTCGCGCACCCAAGGCAATTATTGGTACGCAATACTAGCCTTGTATACAGGTAGAACAAAGGTCCGGTCGTTACATTTATTAATTTTTAAAAAAACAATTTTTTTGTATGTATAGTAGACAACTAAGAAAATTATATACGGGACAGAACAATTCCTATTATATATATATATATATGGGTGGTTCTCTGTGACATCGAAGATGAAAAAAATAAATATTGCTATAACTGTGGGAATATGTTTTAGAGGTATCCAGTAGTTCTCCTGAATTTTTTCAGATTTTTTCTGGGCCATTATTTTAAGTTACAGAGAGTAAAAGTTGACATTTTAGCACTTTTTTGCATTATATGCCCATTTTCATGAATTTTTAGCTCCCAGGGGATGCATTTTTCACTAAAAACATAAGTATGACTTTTTTTGTAAAATTTTCCGAAATTTTCATTAAAAATACTTTTAAAGACATAAATGTAAGCTGTCACACTCTTGTAAGCCATTTAAACCTTAAATAGTGAAAATCAGCAATTCTGCTCCGGACTCTGGTAACCTAATACTGTCTAAAAGATGTCTTTTTATAGTCAGAAACTGCCTAAAAATTTCCAGAGTGGGTCTAAATCATTAAGATCACTTATGGTCAAAATATCCGGGAAAAGTGCCCGAAATATTTTTTTTTTTTTTTTTTTATGTTATTTAACGTCGCTCTATTTATGCTGCCAGGGCTAATCAGCGACGGAGGTGAACGGTGTGTCTGTAAACAAAGCACATGTAGTTGAAACAGTGGTGCTTGTGTCCATCGGAAGATATCATCGGTCACTGTAATTAGTCTAATAATTACAGTTTCCTGTCCTCCCGATGGAACCACCGCGATCCTCTTTACATCTTCGCGTCCCTAACGTTCCCTATAGTTCAGATGCCCGTGCCTCTCATGCACTGAAAAATGCACGAAACGCACGCGCACCCGAACTGGCGTCACATTATAGTGACACGCCGAGCCACTGAGTCGCGGTGTTCGAAAAATGCACATGAAAAAAATTTTTCAGAGGTACACGTCTGGGATCGAACCCACGACCCTCGGTGTGAGAGTCGGGAGCTCTACCCATGAGCCACCGCGGCTCTTAGCCCGAAATATTAATAGAAATGTATATTTGTTGCTTTATATATTTGTTGCTTTATAACGAAGAATCTATTAGCATGATCATTGCAAAAAAATTTGTGCACTTACCTTGAAGTGGTAGAAAAGTATCTTCACTTGTTTCAGTATCCATCTAATTCCCTGTAAGCTGCTAAAAATACAAATATTATTATACAAATGTAAAAAATTAATTTTTGAACATTTATAATGCTGAATTTTTAGTTTTACATCCCTTACAAGAATTATAATACTAATCTGAAGGATTACTATAAATATATAAACATCATTATTACAATAACTGAATATACGTATTTAATACAAAAGATATATAAATAAATCGGATATATAATTATAATGAATAATATGATAACGTGACAGTGACAAGTTTGTGAAATCTAAACAATGTATCGCTGAATAATAATAATAATAATGTTGATACTTTTATAGTAATCCTTCAGATTAGTATTATAATTCTTGTAAGAGATGTAAAACTAAAAATCCAGCATTATAAATGTTTAAAAAATAATTTTTTATAATTTTATAATAATATTTGTATTTTTAGCAGCTTACAGGGGATTAGATGGATACTGAAACAAGTGAAGATACTTTTCTACCACTCCAAGGTAAGTGCATAAATTTTTTTGCAATGATCATGCTACTAGATTCATCGTTATAAGGCAACAAATATACATTTCTATTAATATTTCGGGCACTTTTCCCGGATATTTTGACCATAAGTGATCTTAATGATTTAGACCCACTCTGGAAATTTTTAGGCAGTTTCTGACTATAAAAAGACATCTTTTAGACAGTATTAGGTTACCAAAGTCCGGAGCAGAATTGCTGATTTTCACTATTTAAGGTTTAAATGGCTTACAAGAGTGTGACAGCATTTATGTCTTTAAAAGTATTTTTAATGAAAAGTTCGGAAAATTTTACAAAAAAAGTCATACTTATGTTTTTAGTGAAAAATGCATCCCCTGGGAGCTAAAAATTCATGAAAATGGGCATATAATGCAAAAAAGTGCTAAAATGTCAACTTTGACTCTCTGTAACTTAAAATAATGACCCAGAAAAAATCTGAAAAAATTCAGGAGAACTACTGGATACCTCTAAAACATATTCCCACAGTTATAGCAGTATTTATTTTTTTCATCTTCGATGTCACAGAGAACCACCCATATATATATATATATATATATATATATATATATATATATATATATATCTCAATAAAAGAAGATATATATCAATAAAATTACGATATCCACGAATTTAACTGTGAACCGATTACTAAGGAAAATTATAATGGCGAACATTTTACCTTGCACGAAAACTTTCCAAAAGATTTCATATGAAAACTGAAGTTAGTATGTTTCTTATCGTGACAAATCAAATAAATGGATATCGTAATTTTATCTTACTAATATATAAAGAGAAAAGGTTTGTTTATATGTAACCAATAAACGCAAAAACTACTGAACCGAATATTTTGAAACTTTGCATATAGATTTGTTATAACATCTGGAGTGACATAGGCTATATAAACATTCATTTTTTTAATGCATTATTTGTGAAAAAAAACATGGGACTATATTGCCATAGCGTAGTACTTTGCGTATGAAGGTGTTCTGCGGTCGGCGCTATACAATGTGCATGCTTCGCTCAATGACCGATAGGTGGCAACCGGTTTTACTATTCCCATTACAAAATTTGCACGCAGACAATATTAATACGCCTCGAGCCATTGATGTATTCGTCATTTCGGCATTATTTTTACTTGCGTTTATTGCAAAAATCAAAATTCCTAAATATATTAAAACTTATTTGTCGAGAAGAATTGCTCGAACTAGAGCAATGAGAGATCGACGACTTAATGAATGTCGTGATGATCGTGAATCTCGATTGTCGCAAATGTCTTCACAACAAACATTGCGACTTTCTCGAGAAACAGATTCTCAAAGAGAGTTACGTTTGTTAACTCAACGAATGCAAACTTCTGTTAATAGACGTCGAGAGTCTATTGATGAAAGAATTCAAAGGCTTGCAAATCAACGATTGCGTAATACTAACAATCGACGTACCTTACAAAATATTTGTGGTCAAAGATCTGCATTTGAATATCAACCTGAATTAGATTTTGCAGGTTTTAAAGATATTCAAATAGGTGAAATGAATAAGATTTGTATTCACTGTGATGCAAAAAAATGGAAAGACGAAGCACCTGGACTTTGTTGTGCTAATGGTAAAGTACATCTTCCACTATTAGAAGAGCCTCCGCAGTTTATGAAAGATTTAATATTAGGTATTCATAGGTATTCAGCACATTTTCTGGATAATTGCAGGCAATATAATACATTATTTCAAATGACTTCTTTTGGCGCTAAAGAAATCAAAGAAGGAAGCTTTATGCCTACATTTAAAACTCAAGGCCAAGTTTACCATTTAATTGGGAATATGTTACCAAATCCTCATGAAAATCATCAATTTTTACAAATTTATTTTATGTCTGAAAATGATCAAATTTCGGCACGATTGCATATTAATCCAAATTTAACTGTAGAACTTATATAATCATTGCAAAGACTACTATTACAAAATAATAATTTAATAGAAAGTTTTAAATACAATCTTGAAAATAATTCTTTACAAAACTTAAATAATTTTAAACTGATTATACATTCAGATCGTGTACCTAATAATGAACATAGGAGTCGATACAATGCTCCTACTTGCAACGAAGTTGCGGTTTTATTGGTTGACGAAGACAAAGGTCCTAGAGATATTGTCTTACATCGTAGAGGTGGTCATTTACAACGTGTATTTGAACTTCATCGTTCTTACGACCCTTTACAATATCCTTTAATGTTTACTAAAGGAGAAGATATATTACTGGACTATTCAACAACGAACTAATACTATTAAAACAGTAACTTGCATGCAATTTTATGCTTATAGATTAATGGTGAGAAAAAATAGTATCAACTATTTACTGTATTTTAAAAATTTATTAAATCAATATGTTGTAGATAATAAGGCAAAAATGACAACCAAAAGGCTACTTTTTATTCGTAGAAATAAAAAAAAATTACGCACAGATGACTTTATACATCTTCGAGATGCTATTAATAATGATGCTAATATTAACCCTGGAAATATTGGGCAATGTGTTATTTTGTCATCTTCATTTACAGGTTCACCCCGTTACATGCATGAGAAAACTCAAGATGCGATGACATACGTACGTAAAAAAGAACGCCCGGATTTGTTTATAACTTTTACATGCAATCCTGAATGGCCTGAAATACGCAGAGAGTTATTTCCAAATCAAAAATCGTTTGATAGACACGATATCATTTCCAGAGTTTTTCATTTAAAAGTTAAGATGTTGATGCACCTACTAACTAAAAATTGTATATTTGGTTCTGTTGATTGTTATATGTTTAGTATAGAATGGCAAAAACGAGGTTTGCCACACGCGCATATACTATTATGGCTTCAAATAAAAATTCAACCAGATGAAATTGATAAAATTATTTCTGCTGAATTGCCAGATAAAGACATTGACCCTGAATTATTTCAAATTGTTTGCAAAAATATGATTCATGGCGCATGCGGTGAATTTAATATGAACTCACCTGGTTTAAATAATGGAAAATGTACAGACAATTATCCAAAACATTTTTTAGAGAATACTGTAACTGGTGAAAATGGCTATGCAATATACCGCCGAAGGTCTCCGCAGAATAGTGGGCACACTACTCAAATTAAAATTCGCAATCAAATGGTACTAATTGACAATAGATGGGTTGTCCCATATTCACCATTGTTATTAAGATGTTTTAATGCTCATATTAATGTTGAATACTGCCATTCAGTACAAGCCATAAAATACATATGCAAATATATAAATAAGGGTACAGATGAAGCAACATTTTCTATCAATAATAATGATGAAATTAGTAATTATATCAATGGTCGTTACATATGTACTTCAGAAGCAATGTGGAGGTTTTTCGACTTTCCAATACATGAAAGGTATCCAGCTGTAGTACATTTAGCTGTTCATTTAGAAAATTGTCAACGTGTTTGTTTTACTGAAGATACCATTCAACAAGTCCTTGAACATCCGCGGAGTACAACACTCACTGCTTTCTTTGATTTGGCTTCTTCGGATGATTTTGCTAATACATTACTATAACACGAGGTTCCTACATATTATGTATGGAATAATAACAAATTTTCTAGAAGGAAACGTGGCCAATACGTTGAAGGATATCCTGGTATTAAAAAAGATGCTGCTTTAGGTAGAGTTTATACAGTTCATCCTAATCAAGTCGAATGCTTTCACCTAAGGATGTTATTACACCATATTCGTGGACCAACTTCATTTGAAACACTTAAAACAGTTAATAGTGTAATATATCCCACTTTTAAAGCAGCATGTCAAGCGCTCGGACTATTAAAAAATAATGACCAATGGAAAAACACATTAGCTGATGCTGCAATATCACAAACATCTTTAAAGATGAGGGACTTATTTGCTATTATTTTAGTCTTTTGTAAACCATCTCAACCTATTTTATTATGGGAAAGGTTTCAAAAAGATTTATGTGAAGATATTCTTCACAAAGAACGTCAACGTAATGACCATATCACGTTAACTTACTCTGATAATATTTTTAATCAAGGTTTAATTGAAATAGAAGATAGAGTTGTGAAACTTTCTGAAAAATATCTACAGGAATTTGGAATGCAATCTCCAGTTCGTGAAGAACAACCTTCTAATAGTCCTTTCACAGAATCTTTTACACGCTTCAATATCGATGACTTAATAAATAATGTTCAAGTTAATTTATCTAAATTAGTACCTGATCAAAAATACGAATATGATGCTATTATCAATAATGCTGCTAACGAATGTGGAAAAGTTTTTTTTATTGATGCCCCTGGTGGAACGGGTAAAACATTTTTATTTAATTTATTATTGGACAAAATACGATCAACGGGTAATGTAGCCGTAGCTGTTGCATCTTCTGGCATTGCTGCAACTCTTCTTAAAGACGGTAGAACAGCGCATTCGACTTTCAAGTTACCATTGAATGTATTTTGTGATCAAGATTTTGTATGTTCCATTCGTAAAAATGGTCCTTTAGGCCAAATTCTCCAAGAAACGATCCTTATTGTATGGGATGAATGTACTATGTATATATACTATATGACTCATACAGCACATATAGAAGCTATTGATAAAACTTTACAGGATCTCAGATCTGTTAATTTGTTAATGGGTGGTGTAACATTTGTTTTTTCTGGCGATTTTCGTCAGACTTTACCAGTTATAACAAAAGGAACAAGAGCTGATATTGTTAAAGCATGTTTAAAATCATCGCAAATATGGAATAATGTTGAAACTTTACATTTGCGCACAAATATGAGAGCGTATCTTGGTGGGAGTAACCCGGACTTTTCCGAGCAATTATTAAAAATGGGAAATGGTACTATAGATAATAATAATAGTTACATTCACATTGAAGATAATCTTGGTCAAGTTGTTTCAACTCTGGATGATCTTATATCGAAAGTTTATCCTGATATTGAAATTTATTACAGAAGTCTTATCTTTGGCTGTGTGAAAGAGCAATTATTTCACCACGAAATGCTCTTGCTGAATAAATTAATCATTATATTTTAATTAAATTTAATGGTGATATAAAAGAATACTTATCTATTGATACAATTGTCAATACTGAAGACGTTGTACATTATCCTCAAGAATTTCTTAATTCATTACATTCGGCAGAATTTCCTCCACATAATTTAAAACTTAAAATAGGAACTCCAATAATATTACTACGCAATCTTCAACCTCCTGATTTATGTAATGGTACTAGATTACAAGTCAAAGTGATGCGTAATAACATTATTGAAGCCATCATATTGACTGGTCCTGCAGCTGGAGAGACTGCTTTTATTCCGCGCATTCCAATGATCCCTTCAAATTTGCCGTTTCAATTTAAACGTTTACAATTTCCCATAAAACTTTCATTTGCAATTAGTATCAATAAATCCCAAGGTCAAACTTATAATTAGGTCTGAATTGATTTACGGTCAGAATGTTTCTCACACGGGCAACTATATGTTGCATTTTCACGTACTGAAAACCCAAAGAATCAATTCATTTTAATAACTTCACCCACAAAAACTACTAAAAATGTTGTTTATCCGGAAGTTTTATAATAATTCGATTCGACATTTAAAAAAATATTATTTTCTAATACGAATATCCATCAAACTATTTAAATTACAGCATACTAAAATATCTAACAATATAACAATATACCTCCAACTGCAATATCTAGCGATATGACCGTTTGAACTATCAGTCTGAGATTAACGTGTACTAGAAACTGAATACTGATTAAG
This sequence comes from Theocolax elegans, assembly GCA_026168455.1. Classification (NCBI taxonomy): domain Eukaryota; kingdom Metazoa; phylum Arthropoda; class Insecta; order Hymenoptera; family Cerocephalidae; genus Theocolax; species Theocolax elegans. Next base: position 10,253,542 of record CM047430.1, on the reverse strand, counting down.
TTTAGTGAAGGACAAAGGCTTTCTGGTAAACTAACATATCCTCGAAACTGACTTCACTACACTATAGCTTTTCTTCGATATACTTATTGTAAACTGTACGTAGTGCTACTGCCACGTGCTTTCCGCTACTGACGTATTTCGCGACTGTCTTTAAAAATGTATCTGCATTAAAGTTTTAAAACTAAGATAGTTCTAAAGCTTTATTTCGGGCACGTTCACGTGTGCAATGAGATGAGTTACAATAATCATAGTTGATCTTTCTGCTTTATTTGTCGGATAATACTAATTTTTAATGGTCAATATTCGATCAAGTCAGTCGAAACAATTGTAAAAACTAATAAATATTCAATAAAGATACGGTAAAGACAACGACATTAGAACGCGGGGAGAATTTTTTGGTAACCTTTACTTGCTTGGACATTTATTAAATTGATGAAAAATAATTGGTGGTAAGACAGTGCATGGATAAACAATACCGGGGGGGTGTAACAGCCAGGTTTAATTGAAATTTTACTTTAAGTATTTTGCACTTGAAATAAAAAACAATTTTAATGAAAAATATGTTTTTGTAAACGGGAGAATAGGTGATTAGCTATCGGGGGGGGGGGGGGGGGGGTTGATAACCCGATTTAAATAGTAAAAAATAAACCTATTATAACTATAGCGTGGGCGAAGCCACGCCGGGGGATGCTAGTTAGTTTTATATAATGTGTCCCTTCTGACAGTTAAGCTTTTTAATAAATATAATTTAAAACTTGTTTCATGGATATAAGTTAATTATGTTTGTTATGATTTTGTATACAACGCGAAGTACGTGACAAGGAATATCATACGCACACACACACACAAACATTATACACACCGTATCACTATAATATGTCTATAAAAAAGAAGTTAATTACCGATAATATAACTGTATTATATGATATTTATAAAATAATAATATTACTATCTATAATGTAGATCGTTTTACTGTATTTTGTATGTCTACAAAAATAAGAAACAAACTTATACCTATTTTATAGACATAAACTATCGATTTCGATAGTCTATATTTAATAGCTTATTTAGTTTCCAAAAAACGTTACACTAAAAGGAATAAAATCGCTATTTTTGATACCTACAATATAGGTAGTATGGTATCTAAAATTTCTATTTTATCGGTAAAAAATTTTTCAAATGTCCACTAGGGTAATTTTCCCATTATCATTAATTAATTTTAATACTATTAAGTTAATAATTTTATCCTGTTCACATTCAAAAGTAAATTGTAGTTTTTTATTATAAGAATTAAATGTATTTATAATTTCACAAAGCTTAGTTTTTGGTATAATGGCTAATATATCATCAACGTATCTGTAATAAATTAGAGGCTTGAAACATAATTTTTTAATACTTTCTTCCTTTAAATCAATCATAACTATATCTGAAAAAAATAGGCGAACATGGACTACCCATAGGTGTACGATGTACTTGCTGATAATATTTACCATCAAACTGAAAATAAGTGTTATTCTTTAAAAATTCAACAACATCCAATAATTCATTTAGCGGAATTTTATATTTTTTATATATAGAAGAGTGACTTTTTTCAATACCTTTTTTAATTAAATCGTAAGGAGTATTAGTAAGTAATGACACAACATCTAGGCTAATCATCATATGATCATTAGGAATTACAATATCTTTCATTTTACTAATCAAATCAACACTATTTTTTACCTATAATTCTTTAAACTGTTGGCTAAAATGTAATTAATACTTTTAAATCAATCATATGTTGGAATCCCTATACAAGATACAATCAGTCTACAAGGTACATTATTTTTGTGAATTTTAGGAAGTCCATATAGCTTAGGTAAATTTATATCAGTTTGTGTAATAGAATTCTTATATTTTTTATCTAAATAGTCATACTCATTCCAATGATTCATAATACTTTCTGTTAATTTTTGTAAATTCTTAAGTGAATTTTTCTTAATTTTTTTGTAAATATTAGTATCTAATAATAATTTATTCATTTTTGTTTTATAATTTGTTTTGGTTATGGCTACTGTAACATTACACTTATCGGCCATTGTGAATAAAATGTCATGATTATCTGAGAACATTTTTGCATTCCTTAACTTCTGCGAGAACACTCTATCTTTAAATTTTATATGTTTAACTTTTTTAAATTGGTTATGAACGCTGTCTATAATATTTACTCTAATATTATTTTTAACATTTTCTGGTAACTCATAAATAATTATACTTGTTCAACATTTTTAATTACAGCAACTACCGTTGCTACAACGTTGTGTGCTAGTAGGGTTGTTAATAACTTGGCCAATAACAATAGGATGAGAATGTCTATGTCATTACCTTATATACCTAAATTAGTTGTGAACATTTCAAAGAAAGTAAAAAAATATAGTATATGTACTGTACCAAAACTTGTCAATTCTTTTAACCAATACATTCACAGAGGTAAAGACAAAACAGAAAAAAAATAACAATCCAATGTAATCTACCGAATTCGATGTAATGATTGTGATGCATCTTAGGTAGGAGAAACAAAAAGAACAGTTTGTACTAGAATTAAAGAACACCAGAAAAACAGCTTACAAACTGAAAAACAATGTGTTATTAATGAACACATTGATAATTTAGGGCATAATTTTCATTTTAGTAATATAAGTATTCTTGACAGGGAAAGAAATTGGAGAAAAAGAATTATTTCAGAAACGATACACATTAATTTACAAAAAATCCAATTAATAAAAAAGAAGATACTGATAAGTTACAATCGGTTTATGCTACATTGGTTCATAAATTTAAATATAATTAGTTATTAATCTAGGCAAAGGTTTTTCCTCAATTTCTAATTTTATCATTTTTAAAACTCAAAAGTTTCGAGCTTTACTGTATTATCGATTGTTGATCCTTTGATTATATTCTAACGTATATCAAAAATATTTACTAGTCAGTTTTTAATATAAAATTTTTTAGCACCCGAAGAAGGAGATAAATAGTCTCCGGAACGTTGTGCAATTAATAACGCATATTTAACGTCGCACTTTTCATGCTCCCAAATCGGTGCTAATCAGCGACGGAGGTCATACGATGTTTTTGTGAAGAAAGCACTTTTTGAAAATACATTCCCCAGTGGTGACCTGGGACCTCCAGATTACAAGCGCGACGCTCTACCGACCGAGCCATCGCAGCCCTCTGCTTTTAGTTTTATTTTTAGTTTTAAAGAGAGAGTGTGTTATTTGTAGTAAGTCGGTAGTGATGGTCAGAGTCAAATTTCAAGCTTGGTAGTGATGGTCAGACTCAAATTTTAAGCTTGCTGGCGCCGTTAGGGTTACGACTGGAAAAAGTTACTAGGAAAAAGTGTCATACTCCAACAGTGGCTATTGGGCAATTATCCGGTTCAGGAGTTTGCAGTCGAGACAGACTCACTTGACGATCATCCATGGCTAACCATAATGCGGAGATTCAGGACACGGATTCGCACCCAGCTGTAGTAGAGGATCTAGCAGGAGACGATTGCTCAGGAAGTAGAAGATGAGAACGAGTGAGAGAAGGTGGGAACTCGGACACCTCGACCAAGAAGCTGACAAGAAGGAATAGATAACTTTCGTATCCGAAGCTAGTTAGTACAAGATACCAAAAAATTTCGCTTCGATGTTAGGGAAGCAAATAAGTAAGATATTCACCTTGACGAAATGGATCAAGGAACTGGAAGTACAGGTACACAACGTCAACGGCAAGTTGAATTTGCCAAGCAGTACATTAGCTTCCAGCACTAATAATAGTATGCGTGATATACGTCAAACGATACAGAGGACAAATCATAGCAAGTGCAGGTAGAGCCTGAGAGGTCTCAAGCACCGCATACTGATGCTGGAGGAATTTATGGCAGGGGTGACACACGAAGACAGAGACAGCCTTTGTAGATTGTAGAATTCTCGACAACTTCAGCGAGGACGAGATACTGCCGTTCTTATCTGAAATTCTTACCGAAACTGCAGTGTAGTATCGAGACGAGAAGAACAAGTTTTTATGAAATATGTTAATAAATGGTACGGTATGAGTCCGGACACAGGGTAAGGATGAGACGGTGAAAGACTACATCACCTGCTCAATCGTAATTCTGCGAAAATTTAACCCGATCCCGAGCGAGCTAGGCAATTGGACCACCCGCACCATAAATGCTACTTCATCTTAAGGGACTCTTTAATAAACCTATAGTTAAAGTATATTGAAGTATACATTGGAGCTGGCGATGTACACAGAGGAAGCGCTCGAGTGGAAACAATTATATCGGCTACTTTTCGCAGAATAAGATTCGATGCTGCAAGAAGATTATTACAAGACAATATCCAAGAAGCATCCGAAAGCTAAGTCCAAGGTAGCAAGCGTGACAAAGGAAGCCAATAACCTGAGCCGGGAAGGTCCGAATGAACGGCTTACAATAGTCCTAGAGGATACCCTTACGACTATATGAATGACTAGACAGCTAGAGTAAAGAAGGTTAAAGTTGCGCCATCTAGGAAGAAAACTCACAAGTCTCCTCCGCAGCTTAGAAAAAGGAGGAAGGAGACACGTAGAAATGTAGATTGATTGTCATCGAGTGGTTTATCCTCGAGGCTTAGAGAAAAGACGGACGTAAAGAAGAAGAAGATCAGGAAGAAAGAAGATTTTCCCAAGCCGATTAAGTGGTACACTTGTGGTGGGTTTGGGTACATTGTGAGGACGTATCCTGACTGCACAAAAACCTCGTGGAAAAGCGATCGGAGAGAGCAGCCGTACACCCAAAACACACCTTAAAGACACCCCAAGGGACAGGAAGTCCCCAAGGAGAATTAAGGTGTGACTCCCAAAGACCGAGTAAGTGCAGCTGCAGTTTAGCAGAAGCGGAAGGACTGATTCCTGATATATCTTAGGAAGTCAGAATGGATCCGGAGACCTGCATTGTCTTAAAGTTGACATGGAACCCTAGCCGATGGCGTTACCCAAGAACGAGACGTACCGATAGTGTTAGGTCGACGTAGGTAGATTCCGGATTTGAGCGTGGTTTAATCCAGGTGCTCACAAAGTGATTAAGTTTACGACTAACCTCACGTGTGGTTACGAGAAGGTTACGGTCAGGATTAATCACTACGTGTGTTTACGAGGTGACTACGGCAGAAATATGGTTTGGGTTACTGACGTGCTTGTTGTTTCACTACACTCTATTAAGGTATTGATATCTGTTTTTTCCATTTCCGTTTTTGCTAAATAGTCTCCTCAACCATTTGCACATCGTTATTCATGATTGTCGTTTTTCGAAGCAGTTTCATGCACTGCAACTTATGCATCGCAACTTCAAGCGATTCATTAATCTCATTCATTGGGTTAGTCATAACGCGACTCTTATTATTTTGTACGTCAGTTCATTAAATTATTATAGTCATGTTGCTGCGTATATTAAGCAGCTATTTGTATAGTTTGCTTTCGGTAGCCTCCCAACTATTCTAACTATTACCTGCAAAATCAAAACAATTAGCCATTTTTGGAAGAAAAAAAAATAATCCCTGGGTCCCATCCCTAAATGTATGTATGTCTGTAGTGGTCAAATATTCATAGAGCAGTTGCATCTTCATCCGTTCTAAGTTCACATGATAATTTACCTTCGTCTTTCGCTGGCATCAATTATTCCAATCCTCGCAACTCGCAACAAGGTCCCCTCTGATCGTAGTTGCTAGATAGAGGTATTTTTTCTTTTTTACTCTAATACAGTATAACTTCATTTATATAAGATAGTAAAGAAGGTAATAAAATCCTAAATGGTAACCCTGCCTCCAATTGGTATTACTACGAGAAACTAGATTTACGTAAGCATTACCATAGTAAAGATCAGTCTCCCATGTTAGCTAAGCTGAATTTGAGCTTAAAAACTAATGATGTCCCATAAGTGCAAGTTTGGTATTAACAGCTGCAGCTACCAGAAATAGCCATCCAAATTAGCCTCGGGTAAACCCTCTCTTGATCTAATAATATTGAATGAATGACCTTTTAAGAAACCTTTGTATACTTCCAAGAAACTCTTGTATACCACAGACATAGTCCTTGCGGAGAGATCTCGTTTATAGTGGTCTCCTCATTCATGAAGGAAGGATCCATTTATAAAACGGCCTTACTGACATAAATCGCTTGGAAAGTAATCCGTTTGGAGGGTCTCCTACTTTACTTTACCGCACTGAGAAATATTAAAAGTTATCTTTACCAATCGACTAAAGTAATATTTACTTCACATCTACTATTTACTTCACTCTATTTAGATTCATTTACTATCGTTCTTAAGTAAAAAATTACCTGATTCTTCGTTCCTATTAACTGTATCGATCTGAATTAATCTTTAAAAGATCGATCTGAATTAATCTTTAAGAAATTATGAAATTTTTAACATTATACACCATACCCGGCCGGGATAAGCCTCTAGGCGTAAGGGGTCTGACTCGCCAACATCTTTACTTAGTTTGGCCCAAACTTAGGGACCTTAGACCATAGTTCTATAGAAAAATGCGATTTGCAAATTTTTCAAACTCCCGCCGCTCTAAGGGTTAATAATCGCGTGTCAGTAGCAAATATAAAAGTACTTCACTAACTCAAGTAAAAACAACCTGAGTAACCGAAGTTTGCGTAACCTTACATCTTAGTTAAGCGGTCCAATAAACATTACTTGAGTCTTCCGCCAAAATTACTTTTATTTTCTCTCAGTACAGGATCCCAACAACAGTATAAGCAACGTTTACATATCCTGTATAAGTCGTTGTATTATCAGCTATCTACCATTATCAATAGCCAATAGCCGAAGCTTCTTTTAGCCGACTTTGTTAATATTACCACACAGGGCATGCGATGAATGCCCTATTATCGCTCTTGCAAGATGACAACAGCTGCTTGCCATGATTATTCCTACTATTGTTATTAATAATGTTTTTATTATTATTTTCATTGTTAAAGTAAAGCTTTTTGCAGTTTTAAAACTGAATGAATAGTCTGTATCGAAGGAGCACAATAGCACTACTTCGTTCGGGCTTCCATTATGCAATTGTGGCAAATATCTATTTCGATATTTAGTTGCATAATGTACTAGACACGTTATTAATTATATTGATCAATTTTATTGCGTAGGCAACACAAATACAGAAAAAGAGGATTTGCTGCAGTTCCAACAAAATTTGGCATAGCTTTTACAGCATTGTTTTTAAATCAAGCTGGAGCACTGATCCACGTGTATATTGATGGATCTGTTTTGCTAAGTCATGGAGGAATAGAAATGGGGCAAGGGTTACATACTAAAATGATCCAGGTATTTATGATTATATTATGTTAGTTTGTAGGTGCTAATGTAGATATCATACATACTATGTAAACTTTTTTTAACGTAGATAACCAGCAGAATATTAAAAGTGAATCCAGATAAAATATGTATTAGTGAAACGGCAACGGATAAAGTTCCAAATACTTCAGCAACTGCAGCTAGTGCTGGTTCAGATTTAAATGGAATGGCTGTTCTAGTAAGTATCTTTAATAAACAAATAATATAGACCTACATGAGTTAGCAAACCGAAACTGTTAATTCTTCCAGAGGATTTTGATGCGCTATACCCGAATCTGGTCACAAAAATGGTATATTACGTCCGGTTTTTGAGATACCCTTCCCTAAAAAAACAGTTTTTGGACATATTTAGGTCTACGTAGCACTATCAATTTAGTATTCTAAAAAAATTGTTCAAGACTTCCTAAACTATAAGTCTTTTTCTCCAAAGTGCCGTTGAGTTTATCCAAATATCTCTTTCTCTGCTGAGATAGTTGGTTGAAATTTATCAATTTTTTTCAATTCCCTGTGTCACGTCCAGACTTACACCAACTACTATAAAAATATTACAAGAAGGCAAGTGGTTAATAAACCATTCGCGTTCCTTCCGTTCTTGTTTGATATACCAAGGGCCAGATGACATATTTTATGAGGGATTTTAAAATGTCTGCAACTGAAACCGCTTATATATAATGTTGAAGATCAGCGAATACGAGTGGTCGCAAGTTCTGAACTTATGTATAACATATTTGAACAAATTTATTTGTTTACGGAAAAATTATAATATCAAAAGTCATTTTAAAATACATAAGATGTGTACAGTTTTAAAGTTTACTTGAAAAAAAGTTGGCGGAAACACATTTGCAGACGCACTGGAGGTGTAGCAACCCTTGCAGACGGGGTTGGAGTTTCAAATTTTTCTGATAATTAGAAGTCATTTTATTATGTCTGCAATTGAATGTTATAATGTATTTTGATGATTTACCTGTGGAAAAAAATTTGCAGACGACTTGAAAATGTTTTACTATTTTTATTAAATAACAGCTGCAAATTTTATTTTATTATTAAAAGTAATGTTCTCGTGGTTTACTCTTAATGTGTTATAATCATCGTGGCACAGAAAGATGAATAACTTAATTGCAGACGATATCGGTATGCACAAGTATTTTATTTAAATTTTTGAAAATGTAATTTTTTCCTAATAGTTAAAAGTTATTTTATTTCGTCTGCAATTGAAGTTTATGATACAATTACATGCAAATTTTGAAGAGAAAATAATTGCAGACGGTTTGCATGTGCACAAGCAATTTATTTAAATTAATTAAGTTGCAAAATTGTTTCGTATGCTTAAACTTATTTTATTTTAGTTTAATATTACAAAAATTTAAATAATATTAATTGATTTTTAAGAAAATTAAATTAACTATTGTAAAATTATTTAAATTGTAATCTATATGTACAAGTAAAAGTTGTTTCCTACATTTGCCCCTTACTATTGCCTAAAAATATAGGTTCGTTGTATGGTCCTGAAAATTACCCCATTACAAACCATGTAAGATCCTGCTTAGGCACCTTATAAGGCCCCGATTGTAAATTGCAGGCACCTGGTAAGGTCCGGATGTTTGCCATACTTTCATTTCTAGTCGGGTTAACTTCGAAGATTTGCTCTCTACCAAATGAGCTACTTTATTGTTTCTGTCATTGTGTTAAATTACGGCTATAAAGTTTAAAACATATTCTAGCTGTTCATTATAGTTTCAATTTAAGATAATGACAGAAACAATAAAATAGCTTAGTTAGTAGAGAGCAAGCTTCCGGAGTTAAAAATCGGAGGTTCTAATCCCCGAACAAGAAATTTTTTTTATTTTTTTTTTTAAATTTCATATTATCTTCATCATCAAAGTAAATTATAACATTCAATTGCAGACATAATAAAATGACTTCTAATTATCAGAAAAAATTTGAAACTCCAACCCCGTCTGCAAGGGTTGCTACACCTCCAGTGCGTCTGCAAATGTGTTTCCGCCAAATTTTTTTCAATTAAACTTTAAAACTGTACATATCTTATGTACTTTAAAATGACTTTAGATATTATAATTTTTTTGTAAACAAATAAATTTGTTTAAATATGTTATACATAAGTTCAGAACTTGCGACTACTTTTATTCGCTGATCTTCAACATTATATATAAGCGGTTTCAGTTGCAGACATTTTAAAATTACTCATAAAATATGTCTTAAGGCTCCCGGTCTAATAGGACTATCACCAATTTTAAACGTATCATTCATAAACTTTCTTACACCGTACACAATGCTTAATGTTTTAGTTTCTCCTCTTCGAAGCATTGTAATGTATTTATTCTCAAGATTAAAGTTTGGAGATGTTGGTGGGGTATGTGTTAAGGTTCTATCAACATCACTAAGTGCAGACATGTAGCCTACTTCGTCATCATCATCAAAATCATTCTCCTCTACACTCTTTAATTCTTTAGTTTTAAACTCTGATTTTACTTCATTCTTTACATGTGAACTTAACTTTTTTTCTTCTGTTGGTAGAAAGGTGTTTCAGAAACATTAACTAATTTTTCATGTGTTTGAACAATAGGTTTAAATGTTTTATTTAAAATTTTTTCAGTATCAGTTTGGCTTGATTTGAGTAAATCATATTTGCGTTTGATGGCATTACGAGCTTTTTCCATTTGCTGTAGAACATTAATTTGCTCACTAAAATCAGTCATGTTGACTTTTCAAAGACTTGGACTAGAATGACTGTTTCAAACGATTAATGCTGCATTTATAAGAAATTAATCAAATCCTTTCCTATATCTACCGTCATTTATTGCTCCATCTATATCTAATACTAAGAAACCATGATTACTATTCCAACAGAATAAACACAAGTCTTTGAAACGTTGATATGTCATTTCAGTATTAACATGATCATTGTACACATGTTTTAATTTCATATTATCTTGTCGAAAAATTATTTAAAAATTTACGTTATCCCTAACTAAATGTTTCGGTACTTGTGCATATGATTGACAAAGATAGAAATAATCAACATTTTTATGTCGACCCATACAATAGAAAGCTTTTACATTACCCTGTTTTTCACAAAAATCGTAACTGAATTAGGACGTGCTGTATCGGGGGATACTACAAAATCATAATCGCTGTAAGGTAAGTATTCAACACCATTAATTGGTTTAATGAGTTTCTCTAGAAACTTATATTTCGATTGATTCAAGGACTTCGAGTATATATAAATATTATCCAATTTTAACCTTTAGACTGCCGGCATTTTTGCCTTTTAAACTGATATTTTTGATGTACAAAATTTATGCATAAAAACACCTCATATCTCTAGAGCAGTTGACAAGGTCACAGGTGGCTCATGTATGAGCCATGCCGGAAATCTAAAGGTTAAACCAGTGGGATGCGTGATTAGCGCTAGTAATGCATTAGTCTTTCCACAGTTTGACAGTCCACAAAATACAGCACGTATGGTATTCGGTAACAAATCACCATGTCGCTTAATATTTTTATCTTTTACCTCCGTAAGAGTATCAAAATTTATGACTGGAAGTTTGAGAGACTGTTTTTTGAAATCCATCGGTTTCAAAGTTTCAATCACAACTGTTGACTAATAGTATAAATGGAAGTACTTATACAATTCAGAGTCATTCATACTTGAACCTCTGCAGTGAAATAATTGTTCACAAAGGTAAAGGTGCACTAAACAAACTTATTAATAAATTACCATTCGAACTGCATGTACCAGGCTATCAATATTGTGGACCAGGTACTAAATTAAAAAAGAGGTTAGAACGTGGAGATCCTGGTATTAATCCATATACGCTTCTTGTAAGGAACACAGTATTGCTTACTCACAGAACCGGGAAAATATTGCTGCTAGAAACGCTGCCGATCGAGTTTTAGCAGAGAAGGCGTGGAATCGTGTGTTTGCAAAGAACGCTAATTTTGGTGAAAAAGCTACAGCTTATGCTATAACAATCGTTATGAAAATGTAATCTAAACTTGGTATGGGAGTGTAAAACGTAAAAATAAATAGAAAAAAAATTTTCATTAAAAAAAATAATTAATAAAACATCAACGTTTATTACATCTAGTAGTAATTCAAAAGTAGTTATTAAATCAGCGTTAAAAGCTGCACGAGATGGCGTCAAGAAGGTGGGAGGAAAACGTAAAATAATATTATCAAGAATACTACCCATTCCAAAAATGGGATGGTTTTTTACCAGCGCTCATTCCAATATTTGCAGGTCTCAGTGCGGTTGGTTCTTTGGCAGATGACGCTGCAGGCATAGCAAGTGCTGCTAATAAAGCTAGTGCTGCTAAGAAACAATTGGAAGAGCAAAAAAGACATAACCTGCATATGGAATCACTAGCTATTGGAAAAAGTTTATATTTGAAACCACATCAAAAAGGTTTCGGTATAGTCGTTAATAATAGTAATAAAATATGTAAGAAAAAAAAGATGTCCAAGAAAAAAAAAACTTTATCAAAATAATACTTCCTCATCGATATACTTAAATATGTTCAGAAATTAAAAATATCAAATTTTTAATTTCTGAACATATCTCCTCGCAGAGGTCCATGGTATAAGGAATCAGCTATTGTAAATCTCAATAACAAAACTGGTCCTGGTACTCATAGGGTGGCTTATGGCAAAGATGGTAACAACGTTTCCTATTTCGACAGTTTTGGAGATTTGAGACCACCCACAGATATTATTAATTACTTAAAAAATAATAAAATTCAATATAATTATAATAGATATCAAGAATTTATTTCTTTTATTTGTGGACACCCCTGCTTAAATTTTCTAGCAAATTTGTTGAACCATTCAGACAATTATAATCTTTATAAATAAATGTTGCTGCTGTTAAGATTTTAGTAATAGATGAACAGTCAAGATGATTGAATCTCTGACTCTCAGCGTATTAGGTACTTCCTCTGTATTGGTAACTCACTATTTTCTACCTATTGAATTAGATCATGACAAGACATACGCTTTAGGTCTCGTTGAACTGTCACCATTCAACTCAATTCCAAACATTGATTTTGGACACAATAAATTCTACATTGGAAATGAAACTATTGAATCAGCAACAGGTAGTTATAAGATAGAAGATCTTGAGAAAAAAATTAGAAATTCTTAATTAAAAAATATAAAAATTAGTATCAAATCAAACAACAACACGTTGCGCAGTATTATTACATCCAGTCATCAGATTGATTTTCGTCCACATGACTCGATCGGACGTGTGCTAGGTCTTACAAAACGTCTCTTACCACCCTATGTAAGTCATACATCTGACTTACCAGCCATTCTCAAAGTAAACGCGCTGCGAGTTGAATGTAATATCACTTCAGGAGTGTACATTAACCAAAATAAAATTCATACAATTCATGAATTTTTTCCTGCTGTACCACCAGGATATAAAATTATTGTGGTTCAAAGCAAATTATTTACTTACCTATATCTGTAAAAATTATCGACTACTTGCAATTACGTATCATAGATCAAGACGGTGACTTAGTAAATCTTCGTGGTGAGGTTATCACAATTCGAATACATTTATAAAAAGTGACGTGATGGGAATTGTTTTTAATGCTGAGGTTGGTAGAGGGTATTTTAACTCGTCACCATGCCGTCAAACGATCAATCGTCCTCAGCCAGTCAACATACTAACACGTCAAAACATTCAATTTCTAAGAAGCTTGGGTCTCAGAATCGTCGACATAAGGAAAAGAAGACTAAACAACAAAAAATAACTTGCATTTTAATTTGCTGCTGTCGTCAACAAAATGGAAGAAATACTAAATGTACAGTCACCAGTTGTCTATGATGAATCGATAGCACATCAAGAAATACATGCGCATCACCCATACACTTCACTAGCAATCAACAATAGTGATGAGGTTCGTATATCCATACAACAGCAAGATCAATGCCTTTTACCATACAGAAGTTCACTTCACATTTGTGGAAAAATAACAAAAGCTGATGGAACTGCATTATCTCACACAACTTTAGTAAATAATGCTATTTGCCATTTATTCGAAGAAACTCGATATGAAATTAATGCGATAGAAATCGATAGATGTAAAAATGTAAGAGTAACTAGTCTTGTGAAAGGTTACATCTCCTATAATCCCAATCAAAGCAAATTTTTAGAAAGTGCTCGGTGGATAGATTGTAACGGTCACGCTGGGGATTAGGGCGTGGCGTCAAAGGCGAAAGAAATGAATAAAATATATAAAATATTAGTGATTTATTTTAATAATTAATATCTATTGGGCGCCAGCCGCGTACGATCGCGGCGAATTCTTTTGTAGTCAAGCTCGTCTGCATACGAGCCGCTGCTGCTTGCTGCGCGAAGGGAGGGGAGGGGAATAACGGGGAAGCACACTTACACGTTAGAGGAAATGCCGATATCCGATGCAGGCATGCACCCACCTTATTAACGTGGAGATCGTCTCCTCGGATTTTGCTAGGTTCGGTAGGTTGCTCTCTGTCGTGCACACACACACACTCGAAATCTGTATATCACGGTTTGCCGGTGTAGCCTCAATGGCGTCCCGATGAGCTCTCTCGAGCTCGGGCTCGTTCACTGCTTCGTTGCTCGGGCCCGACGAGCACGCGCAGCTTCTCGCGTCGAGTCGCCCGTCGGCCGCCGTCGTCTCGCGCGCCTCGTGTGGTGAGTACTCGCGGCCATGTTTTTCAAAGCGGACGTTATTGCCTGAGCTGCTGCTTCCCACGGAGAGGACGGTGTTCCCGGTGATGCTGTTAACCCGGTAAGTCTATATGATCGTTCCTTCGTGTTGATTTATCGGCTAATAGTTCCACTCTGTTACAGGTGCAGACGGACGGCCGATCCTCGAGTATTCTATCTCACTCGCTCTCACGGTGGCCGCTCAGCTGGTGCGCGTCGGGTCAATTACTGCTGCTCTTAGTCGGTGCTGCGTTGCTGCGGGGATTCTGGCTGCTTCCTAGGTAAATATCTATCTCCCGAGGGAGTGCTGCGTATATTATACTAGTTATTAATTGAGAGTTATGGTAATGTTATGATTACCATAACCTCACTTTCAATCCTCTCCTAGCATGTAGTTGTCAGTTACTGTGTGCAACTATATGCTTCCTTGTCTCCTTCTAATTGGATTATTATTGATTATTTAACGTGTTACAGCTTTCTGGAATTCATGTTGCTGCTTATGCTGCTCCGTCTGGCACCTTGGGCCATCGTAGGCTGCTTCATGATCCTGGTGCGAAGCCTCCTGGAAGTTGTATCGCCTCTCCTGACATGCTGCTTCCTTGTGCTACGTGGAGGGAACTAAGAGAAGTATTGGGGATTTGGAGAGCTTCGGTTAGGTTAGGTAGGCTTAGAGATGTGAGGATAGGTAGGCTAGTTTGTGTTGGGACTCGCTCACTTATTATTATGACAGGTATTACATACTTTGTCACAACTCCCCCCCACCAAACTGAAGTTACGCGGAAGTCGTAACTGAATTTTAAAACTAACTAACTAAAAGACAAAAAATTAAATAAATACTTATTTTACTAAAATAAAAAAAAATGATTTGCCATTATCGCTGCTAGTAATGGTGGGGAGAGTAATGCTGCTTCTTAATTAACTTATTTCTAACAAGTAGCCGGTGCTACTGTTGCGGTGTGCTCGTGTTTAGTCTCCATGACTATTCTGCTTGGCTGCTATCTGTGTTAGTGTACCCGGTGTATGTGATTCGATTTTGCTCTTATTTTGCGCTTATAAGTACGATTGGCTGGGCTCTTACATTATATTTAAAATATCTTACCGCTTTGAGAGCTCATTTAGCGTTCGCAACACTCCCATACTGTATACTTACATGTTTTCTCTCATTCCTATTAAACATTTTACTTAATAACAAAAATTAAATTTTTAAATGCAATTAAAATATCGATTATATATATATATATATATATTATGCTGCTATTACATTAAAAGATTGGTGCATGCCTTGCTGCTTTGCCATATTGCTGCTATTGCGTCATTATTTTGCTTGCTCATTAAATCATTTAAAATATTTGTCTCTTAAGACAACGTAATTGACAAGAATTTTGTGCATATTATTTCTTGGCTGCTGGGTTTTGTTAGTACTGTTAGTACATTAAGCTGCTGTTAGTAAAAGGTAAATAGGAAGAGGGAATGTAGGATTAAATGATTACCCAAGTTTGTTTGGTTTGCTGATCATTTATTAAAAAAAAATAATAATAAAATATATATTCCTGCTCTTGCTGCTGCTGCTGCTGCGTAAGGGTGGGATGAAAGGGGAGGAAGGAAGATTTATAGTCTTCCGTGCTTCCGTTGCATCTCCCAGAAGTGTTCGCTGCACCGCGGACAGTCCTTAGTGTGGAACCCTCTCATCCCACAGTTTCGGCAAAATAAAATGGCGGGGCTTACGCAGGCCCGCCAACTATTCCCTCTTCCGCCACAGTTCCAGCACCCAGCTGAACATGTGGATGGTGATTGCGAGGCATACGCACGAAGCTGGGGGAGGATGGGTCCACCCGCTGCTCCCTGGGGGATGCTCGGGAAGGCGGGAGATTTGGGGTAGGGTTTGGGAGGGTTGGGATTGGCTGCGGTTGGGGTTTTGATATTTTTAGGGACATCAAGGGTTCGGGTTTGGCTGCGGGGGCTGCTGCGGTTTCTTCGGGTAGAGATGGCGAAGAGAAAGGTTCGGATGCTGCGCGAAGGTTTGAGGATAGGAGGTGTTGGGTATTTGGGAGTAGGGGCATTGGAGGGTGAACAGTCACCGGGACATGGATATACGTATACAACCCGGTAACTGGATGGGTGGTATACGGGATGGGTCAGGACGGGTTGTGGAGGGAATTCTGGGGAAAAGGAGGGCGGACGGATGACGGGTGGGGATGTTGTTTTTGGGCGGCGAAGGGATTTTGGGGTAGCTGCGAGACGGGAAGTGGAGGGTATAGGGGACATTGGGGTTGCGGAGGTTGTTACTGTTGCTGGGGTCGTGGCTGCTGCTGGTGTTGTGGCTGCTGCTAGCCAAGAGGGGTCTTCGCAGAGGTGTCTCCCTCCTCTTATGCAGCTCCGAGTTCCCGGACATGTTGATGGGTGCGGAGGTATCTCCTCCGCCTTGGAGCTGCTACGGCTGCTGCCGCTGCTGCTATTATCATTGGCGGTTTCCGCCGGTCGGTTGATTGGGTTCTGGGGTAGAGCCAATCTCTGGAGCACTTGCTCCAGATCTCTAATAACTAGCCGGCGCTCGCCAAATATTTGGGCACGGCCTCTGCCCCGTCCTCTGCGTAATGCGGACGCCGTTCCGCTCGTACGATCCATTCTGCAAGGATTTATTTATATTGTTTTTGCATTTGCTCTATTTAATTCATCGCTGCCATCCCATTCATTATCTGATAAGCCTCGATTATTTCCCGGTCTAAGCTGACGTTTGGGTGGGCTGCTAGGGGACATATGGGGGTCAGGTATAATTTTCTTGGGACGACCTCTTTTACGGGTAAGTGGATTAATGGGCGGGTTCGTGATTCGAGTGCTTTGCGATAATTGTTGCTGCTGCGTTTGCGGACATTGGGGTGGAATTACATTTCGGGGAGGGACATACCGTTTTAGATCGCTAATGTGAACCTTAGTTTGTCGTTTGCTGCTCTCATCCTCCACTAAATATATACTAGGGGAGAATATTTGAATTATTTTTGCGGGTCCTATATATTTGGGTGCGTGCTTAGCTGCGAAATTACCGTCGGCTGACGATAGCACACGATTGCGGCGACAAACTAAATCTCCTAATTGGTACTGTATGTCTCTACGACCTCTATTATAATACCGTGCTTGCTTGGCTGTGGCTATTTCGGTATGCTTTTTTACTAGGTCGTAGATTGGTGGCAATCTATGCAATCGCTCTATCGATTGCTGCGTATCTGGGGCGGGAATTTGGGTTGAGGATTCAATGTGCTTTTTGACCAGAGCTATGGGAATAGGGTTCCTACCAAAATTCAGGAATGCTGGTGAATATTTGGTGGAGGAGTGCACGACCGTGTTTAGTACAAAACAAAATTCGCCTAGATGTATGTCCCAATTTCTATGATCATCAGCAAAATAGCTGTTGATCATTGGCTTTATATTTATATTAACCCCTTTCACAGGGTTAACTTGCGCGAGAAATTTGGAGGGATTGTAGACTGCGTAATCCCGTAATATGCTAGCTTTTCTGTGACCATCCGATTAACGAATTCTGTTCCGTTATCGGTGATCAAGTATTTGGGACATCCCCATCTATTTACTACGAGCTCGTCGAAAGCTTGCAATACGCTCTTTGCATCAGCTCTTCTTAATGCCTTCATCTCCACGTATCTCGTGAATAGGTCTTCAAATACAATAATGTATTTGAAGCCTTGTTTCGATGGTGGCTTTGGGCCCATAAGTATCTGCTGCGACTACTTTCCAGGGTGCACTGATGTTCCTGCCTTCCATAAGACCGGCGGGAGCTTGTTGGCTGCTTTTATGAGCTTGGCACTCTTGGCAAGCTTTAACATATTGGCATGTATCCATATATATTCCTGGCCAGTAATAATATGTGGCCAATCTAGCATACGTCTTGTCATTGCCTAGATGGCCTGCTTGCGGCGTGTAGTGGGCTTCGTAAAGGGCTCTTGGTCGGTCGTTTTGGGGTAAAATCAGCTTCCAGGCATCGAGGTCGGGTACCAGGGGATCTACTAGGGGATTGAGACGGTGGGCGTATAATAGATTATTCTCTATTCTTAGGTCGGGACCCTATGGGGGGTTTGGGTGAGAAAATACGGGTCCTTATTTTCTCTGGCTGCCGTTTCCCTGTTGCTTCGTGCTGCATTTAGGGCAGTCTCTAATATAGACTCCCTGGTCTCCACAACCATAGCAGAATACCTGAGAGCACTCTGCTGCCCAGTGACCCAATTGGTCACAAATAAAGCATGGCTCTTTCTGCTTCCTAGGGTGGTTGGGGATTATCGGTGGTCTTATTGCTGCTCTATAATTGCTTTGGCTCCTAGGTTGCTGCTGACTTTGGCTCCTTGGCGATTCGGGCCTTTGTGGAGTCGTTGCTGCTTTATGCCATTGCTTCTGGCTGGTGTTGGCGACTACCTTGTTCCACGGCTGCTTTGGCTGTGTGCTGCTGCTGCTACTTAATCTAGGGGGGTCGCGTTTTGCTGCTTCTTCGTACTTAAGGAAATTCGGCACTGCTCTTCTTGGTTGGGGGCTGCTGGGCTTGTTGTATCGCTGCTCTTTATTGTATTTGGGATTGGGTGTGTGCTCTTTGGGGGTCTGGGTAGGGTATGAGGATTTGGGATTGCTCGAGCTGCTTACTGCTGCTAGGCTGCGCGGTTTTTGCTGCTTCGGGTCGACGTAGCCATATTTTGCTAAGCCATAACCTTGCAATGTTGATGGTGGCTTGTATGTCTCGTCGAGTAACCGCCTAGCTTCTTCCTTTTTGCCTAGCTTTTGTAGCTGCGCAAAATTATCAAATTGGCTTCTTGCTAACTTGCATCTGTAGCTGGGATGCAAATTTCGAAATGCTCTGTCGAATCGATCTGCCAGTGGAAGCGGAGGTGTAATTTGGTCCAATATCCCTCGTAATTTTGAAAGATACGCCGAGATGTCTTCATTTGGACCTTGCGTGCGATTTTCTATTATTTGCCTTAAGTTGCTCTGGATTTCCTCCGATCCATATTGCAATCGCACTGCGTCGACAAAGTCAATGAAATTTCGCCAGCTGCTCTTTTCTCTCTTGAACCAATCCCATGCTTCATCGTCGAGCACGAATGGGAGAGCTTTGATTATGTCGTCCATCGAGAGGTTATATGTCTCCTTGCATTCTTGGAGATCGCTTAGGAATGTTTCTGGATCGCTTTCCCTTGTGCCTTTGAACTGGATATGATATCTAGAGAAAATTTCTACCGTTCTTTTTTCTTTAGTGAAAAGCGAGTCCTCTAAGTTGCTGCAATTGGAATAACAATTCCTAAAAGATGGGATCGACGTATTTGCTTGCTGCTGCTGCTGCTGGGGGTATTGCTGCTGTTGAGGAGGGGGGATGCTAAATATCGTATTTCTTTCAGGGTTTAAATTCTGGATTTGAAGCTCGTCGGCTATGCTGCTCTGATGTGCTTGTTCTCGTCGTTGCTGCTGCGCTGCTAATTCATCTTCCCATTGCACGCTGGGGAGATTCCTTCTGCTGCTGCTTGTGTGTGTGCTGCTTCTCGGGTCGTTAGGGTACGTTTGGTTACGCTCGTTCATACTTCGCTCTGTTGCTGTTTGCTGCACTGCTCTAAATGCTGAGGGTTGTATGCTGCTTATCGTTCTTGGCTGCGAGTTTGTATAAATATGTGTGCTTTGTGTTGCTGCGGGAGTTGTATTCGGTATAAAGGGGTTATTTGATAAATTTTCATCTGTCGGGATGGTTGGAGCAAGCGTGATAATTGGGTAATACGACGTTGAGTTTATTCCCAATAACGATACTGTTGTGCTTGGCGATGTATATGAGAGATTCCACAGAACTTTTGACTTTACGGTCAAAAGAAAATTGAAAATTTATTTTAAAGGCACATCTTTGAAACTTATCGAACCATTTCTAAATAACAGTAGTAGCATAAAAAACATGGGGCTCCTCATTTTTTTAAAAAATTTTTTTGTAAAAAATCAAAAACAATTATTTTAATGTAAAACATACTACTTTTCTTAAAAAAATAATTTTTCTCGCCCAGGCAAAAGTTTTTAAATTAATATTGAATTTTGTCGGTCTTGATGAGCTAACGTCTAACGACTCTAAGAACTCCAAGTTGCTCGCTCGAAAACTACTTTTCATCAGAAAAATAAAATTTTACATTTTTCTTTCAAATTTAAGGTAAAAAACAAAGAAGAATTTTATGTAAAGTATTTTAAAACATGTTTTTTAAAAGGTTAATAAAAAAGAGCAATTACTTTTATAACCATTGATAACATACTATCGATGTGCTGACGAAAAGTACGATTTTTTTCAATGGGGGGCGCATACGTGTACCCAACTTTGCGAGGGTACAATTTTTTTTCTGTAAGTAGCACACTTACAAACCAAACCCGATTTTATTTGTCTGCTCAATAAGTGTCATTTTCCATGAATAAAATTTAAGAGAATAATTTATTTTTTTTTTTTTAAGAGCTAAAAGTAAAATAAATTAGTTTTTTTTAAATAGTGGTTACGGATATTCATAAAATAAATTAATCTATGTAGGTTGAAGCACACCTCTAAAACTTTTACATTATATTCTGTGATATGTGAAGATTATATAAAAAATTATCCAAACCATTTTTAATAAAAGTTTTTTTTTATATAAACCTAATAAAGCAAAAAAGTAGAGTGAGTAACACAAAGAATTAATTAAAATGCGATAAATTATACTTTTTTTAAGTAATATATTATATATTATTAATATAATAAATAACGGTTACTATACTTTGTGACTTTTTTCTACAAGGAATGATTTTTTTAATATGATGAAAATCATCAAATAGCATTGAAAAGTGAAAGTAACAAGAAAGTCAAAAGTTCTGTGGAATCTCTCATATAATAATTCTGGAATGATTGGTTCCAATAAAAATCTTCGCTGCTCTTGCTCACTTGGCGACGGCGTTCTTAATTGCCTGCACGTTGATTGTGCTTGCGGACGATATGCTGGATGTAGCAATCTTTCATTTATTGCCTCATTGCATTCCGTTGGCTCCTCCATAGTTAGTGGATCCTGGTACCGTCCTTGCGATTGTCCACTTTGCAGTTCCACATATAACAGCCGACCAGATGTAATATTTTGTGCTCTTGCTGCTCGGGGAGGGGGAGGGAAATTCGTAATTTCGGATTGTGTTAGGGAAAGATCCATGAGAGATTCTTCTTCTATTGGGCTAAATTCCTCTAAGTGTCGTCCATCTACTTCTGGTCTCCATTCTGCTGCTGAGGGGCCATAAATTCTAATTAATTCGTACCGCGCTACGCGATCTCGAATTATGCGTATATCGTCGTCGATGTTTAAATCAAGCTGATTACAGTAAATTGTAATTTTCCCATCGGCGGTATTATTTATTGTGCACCTAATTATTGCTGCACCTTGTGCTACATTATCGATATTTATTTTACTACCTAATTTGTAGTTAGCTGCCATCTTGAATTTTAACTTAATTATTCTATCAATAATTAAGAAGGGGAGGGTATAAGTTTGGTGCAATAAATCTGCAGCTCAATACTTATCGCAATTAAACTAACAGCCCAATGTTAAAAACTAAAAATTTCAGCTGAAGTTTCTTATAAGCTGGCTATCTGCTTATATATTATTCAGGGGAGAAATAATATAAAATAAGGTAAATCAGGCAAGAGTAATAACAATATATCGGGTTTGTAGGTTTTCGGCTGCTAATAGGGAAAGGCGTAAAAAATGTATAAAGTTTGCTGCGAAATGGGGTTATTAAGTGCAATTAGTTGAAAAGCAAATGAAAAGAAGGAACGAGAAAAAAAAATTTGATTTTTTATGTGCTAAGTTGCTTATTTTGTTAATTTGTTAATAGCAAAATTAAAGTTTTATTACTGTTAATTATTTGGCTGCTAGCACGGAAAATAAGAAAACAAAAACAAAAAATAATGTTTTCAATTTGCACGGAAAAATAAATATTTTATTTATTATGTATTAATTAAATACGGGTTTGCAAAATTATTTATTAATTAAACTGCAGCTTCTGCCAGAAAATAAAATGAAAATATTAACGTATTTTACTCACTGTTGAATATATATTATTATATATAAGGGCTAAATTATATAAAGCACAAATAATATTAATTAGCACAATGCAAAATTAAAATAACAGTTTATAATAATGAATGGTATAGCTGCGATGAAAGAAGGGGGGGGGGAAGCGAAACAAAATGTTAAATTGCGTATTATAAAATAAATATAAGTATTATAAAATATATAGAAATATTGTGCACAAATTATAAAAAATTATATCAAATTATATATGTTTCTAGGTACAATTGCGTAAATCAATTTATAAAATATAAATATTTTATTGCTGTTAGCTGCTTAATTTTAATATAGAATATATTATTATCTACGCACTGTATTATACTTGAAACACAAAAAAAACAAGTTATATTGCGTCAAAATTTTGATTAACAGAAAACAAAAAATGAAATTTCACTGATTCACTGCCACGGTAAAACAGGTTCTTATCGATAAAACAGGTTCCTACTAGGGGCGCCCATCGATATGCAGGCTTTGGTAAAGTAGGTTGCGTCGGTATTACCATCGATCGGTAAGGTAGGAAACTTTTAGCGCAGATCAGAACCATGCTCTGACGGTAAGTGGCTTAGAATCCTCTTTGCCCCAGCTACTCATGGGATTCAATCGTTTTATTTTTACGCACATCTGACGGTCCAATCGGATGTAAGCACAGAAAAATGAAGAACTTAAATTACGAAAATTCCGTGTTAGCCCGCAAGTCTAACAAACATCACCTAGCCACTTGACGCCGCTACCTACATCCGAGGCAACCCTTCATTCCTTACCATATATATACATATATATACATATATATATATACAGGGTGTTAAAAAAGATCGCATTTTACATATACCACGCGATAGAGCAGAAAATTGTAAGCAAAAAAGCTGAGAAAATTTTTTGGATTTGAAGCTTAGTTGTACTAGAATTAATTGTTAAAAATTGCATAAATTAGCCAATGAGCACAAAGTGCAAGTGAGAGACCGCCGGAAGGGCCCGCTATGTGGGGAGCCTATGCGTCGAACAACAACTTCCCCGCCATCGCCTTGGTAACCGAAAATCAATAAACTCAACAAGTTAAATGTAAGGTCGCGAATATGTACTTTTGATATGTTTTAATAAATTTGAATGAATGACCGCTTACCATAGTATTCTGCAAAATATTCGTAAACAAATTAATCTCTATTAAAGATGACAAAACTTTATAAAAATATGATTAAAAATTTCATTAAAGTTGTTCCTTATCTAAGTAAGTTACAAGACGTTTTTACAAGAATTAGATCGATCGATAATTACAAAAATTGTTTTGTTCATCTTTAATAGAGTACAAGTTGTTTACGAATATTTCGCAGAATGCTATCATAAGCGGTCATTCATTCAAATTTATTAAAACATATGAAAAGTCCATATGCGCGACCTTACATTTAACTTGTTGAGTTTATTGATTTTCGGTTACCAAGGCGATGGCGGGGTAGTTGTTGTTCGATGCGAAGCCTCTCCACTTAGCGGGCCCTCCCGGCGGTCTCTCACTTGCACTTTGTGCTCATTGGCTAATTTATGCAATTTTGACAATTAATTCTGGCACAACTAAGCTTTGGATCCAAAAAATTTTCTCAGCTTTTTTGCTTACAATTTTCTGCTCTATCGTGTGGTATATGTAAAATGCGATCGTTTTTTAACACCCTGTATATTGTGACATGTCAGTTATCCCAGGAGATGCATTTTTCACTAAAAACATAAGTATGACTTTTTTTGTAAAATTTTCCGAACTTTTCATTAAAAATTCTTTTAAAGACATAAATGTATGCTGTCACACTCTTGTAAGCCATTTAAACCTTAAATAGTGAAAATCAGCAATTCTGCTCCGGACTTGGTAACCTAATACTGTCTAAAAGATGTCTTTTTATAGTCAGAAACTGCCTAAAAATTTCCAGAGTGGGTCTAAATAATTAAGATCACTTATGGTCAAAATATCCGGGAAAAGTGCCCGAAATATTAATAGAAATGTATATTTGTTGCCTTATAATGATGAGTTTATTAGCTAATATCTCCACTTGTTTCAGTATCCATCTAATCCCCTGTAAGCTGCTAAAAATAGAAATATTATTATACAATTATAAAAAATTAATTTTAAACATTTATAATGCTGGATTATTAGTTTTACAAACCTTACAAGAATTCTAATACTAATCTGAAGGATTACTATATATGTATAAACATCATATTACAATAACTGAATATACGTATTTAATACAAAAAATATATAAATAAATTGGATCTGAAATTAAAATGAGTAATATGATAACGTGACAGTGACAAGTTTGTGAAATTCAAACAATATATTGCCGAATAATAATAATAATAATGTTGATACTTTTATAGTAATCCTACAGATAAGTATAATAATTCTTAAAGTGGTTGTAAAATTGAAAATCCAGCATTATAAATGTTTAAAAATTAATTTTTACATTTGTATAATATTTGTATTTTTAGCAGCTTCCAGGATATTAGATGGATACTGAAACAAGTGCAAGATAATTTTCTACCACTTCAGGCTAAGCGCATAATTTTTTTTGCAATGATCATGCTAATAGATTCATTGTTATAAGGCAATAAATATACATTTCTATTAATATTTCGGGCACATTTTTCCGGATATTTGACCATCAAGTGATCTTAATGATTTAGACCCACTCTGGAAATTTTTAGACAGTTTCTGACTATAAAATGACATCTTTTAGACAGTATTAGGTTTACCAGATTCCGGAGCAGAATTGCTGATTTTTACTATTTAAGGTTTAAATGGCTTACAAGAGTCTTAAAAAGTATTATGTCTTTAAAAGTATTTTTAATGAAAAGTTCAGAAAATTTTACAAAAAACGTATATATGTGTTTTAGTGAAAAATGCATACCCTGGGAGCTAAAAATTCATGAAATGGGCATATGATGCAAAAAAGTGCTAAAATGTCCACTTTGACTCTCTGGGTAACTTAAAATAATGGCCCAAGAAAAATCTGAAAAATTCAGGGAGAAACTACTGGATACCTCGAAACAATTCCCACAGTTATAGCAATATTTATTTTTTTCATCTTCGGTGTCACAGAGAACCACCCATATATATATATATATATATATATATATATATATATATGGGTGGTTCTCTGTGACACCGAAGATGAAAAAAATAAATATTGCTATAACTGTGGGAATATGTTTCAGAGGTATCCAGTAGTTCTCCTGAAATTTTTTCAGATTTTTTCTGGGCCATTATTTTAAGTTACAGAGAGTCAAAGTTGACATTTTAGCACTTTTTTGCATCATATGCCCATTTTCATGAATTTTTAGCTCCCAGGGTATGCATTTTTCACTAAAAACACATATATGACGTTTTTTGTAAAATTTTCTGAACTTTTCATTAAAAATACTTTTAAAGACATAATACTTTTTAAGACTCTTGTAAGCCATTTAAACCTTAAATAGTAAAAATCAGCAATTCTGCTCCGGACTCTGGTAACCTAATACTGTCTAAAAGATGTCCTTTTATAGTCAGAAACTGTCTAAAAATTTCCAGAGTGGGTCTAAATCATTAAGATCACTTATGGTCAAAATATCCGGAAAAAGTGCCCGAAATATTAATAGAAATGTATATTTATTGCCTTATAACAATGAATCTATTAGCATGATCATTGCAAAAAAATTATGCGCTTAGCCTGAAGTGGTAGAAAATTATCTTCACTTGTTTCAGTATCCATCTAATATCCTGGAAGCTGCTAAAAATACAAATATTATACAAATGTAAAAATTTAATTTTTAAACATTTATAATGCTGGATTTTCAATTTTACAACCACTTTAAGAATTTATACTTATCTGTAGGATTACTATAAAAGTATCAACATTATTATTATTATTATTCGGCAATATATTGTTTGAATTTCACAAACTTGTCACTGTCACGTTATCATATTACTCATTTTAATTTCAGATCCAATTTATTTATATTTTTTGTATTAAATACGTATATTCAGTTATTGTAATAATGATGTTTATACATATATAGTAATCCTTCAGATTAGTATTATAATTCTTGTAAGGTTTGTAAAACTAATAATCCAGCATTATAAATGTTTAAAAAAATTTTTTATAATTGTATAATAATATTTCTATTTTTAGCAGCTTACAGGGGATTAGATGGATACTGAAACAAGTGAAGATAATTTTCTACCACTTCAGGCTAAGCGCATAATTTTTTTTGCAATGATCATGCTAATAGATTCATTGTTATAAGGCAATAAATATACATTTCTATTAATATTTCGGGCACTTTTCCCGGATATTTTGACCATAAGTGATCTTAATTATTTAGACCCACTCTGGAAATTTTTAGGCAGTTTCTGACTATAAAAAGACATCTTTTAGACAGTATTAGGTTACCAAAGTCCGGAGCAGAATTGCTGATTTTCACTATTTAAGGTTTAAATGGCTTACAAGAGTGTGACAGCATACATTTATGTCTTTAAAAGAATTTTTAATGAAAAGTTCGGAAAATTTTACAAAAAAAGTCATACTTATGTTTTTAGTGAAAAATGCATACCCTGGGAGCTAAAAATTCATGAAAATGGGCATATGATGCAAAAAAGTGCTAAAATGTCAACTTTGACTCTCTGTAACTTAAAATAATGGCCCAGAAAAAATCTGAAAAAATTTCAGGAGAACTACTGGATACCTCTGAAACATATTCCCACAGTTATAGCAATATTTATTTTTTTCATCTTCGGTGTCACAGAGAACCACCCATATATATATATATATATATATATATACTTATATATATTTGGGTACTTAAGGTATATTCTTTTCGGCTATCTATATGTATTTGTAATACTCGTAAAAGCCAATCTGATTTTTTTGTATTATTTTAGTTACTGAACCAACCGCAATTTATTTTAAATAATTATTGCTTTGAACCGTAATTTATTTATTTTAATTCTTGATTAATATCGTATTTTATTTATACTATTTCTTGTTTGAATTGCAATTCATTGATAATAATTCATACTTTAAACTGCATTTATTTATAACAATGATTAATTTAAACTGCATTTATTTATATAATTCTTATTTGTATTTTAAATAGTAATGGTTGTAATAAAATAATATGCAATTGTATATATTATTAATATATTATTAATATTAAAATTATTAATGAACTTAAATAATTCTACAGAATTGTTTGTGAAATATTGTAATCTATATATATTGTATTCTTGTTTTGTTCATTAAAAGCTAGAGAAATTTAATTATAATTATTTATTGAAAAAAGAGATTATATTATGATGTTAACACATAAATAATAAATAATAATGCACGATTAGTGCAAGTGAAAAATTATTTTTTTATAATCTCATATTATACGCTGAATCTCTACTGTCAAAATAACTTCGCTCACTACTCCCGGGGACGTAAGGCTATAGACCGGGGGCCTGATGACATATTTTATGAGTAATTTTAAAATGTCTGCAACTGTATAACATATTTAAACTTATGTATAACATATTTAAACAAATTTATTTGTTTACAAAAAAATTATAATATCAAATGTCACTTTAAAGTACATAAAATGTGTACAGTTTTAAAGTTTAATTGAAAAAAAGTTGGCGGAAACACATTTGCAAACGCACTGGAGATGTAGCAACCCTTGTAGACAGGGTTGGAGTTTCAAATTTTTTCTGGTGATTTACCTGTGGAAAAAATTTTGCAGACGACTTGAACGTGTTTTAGTAGTTATTTAAATATAGAAAGTTGAATTTTGACTTTAATTATTTGTAGTCATGTTAGCGTCTGGAATTAAGAGTTTCAGTCAATCTAGATGAAAAATTATGATAAATAATTTTGCAAACCCGTATTTAATTAATACATAATAATAAATATTTATTTTTCCGTGCAAATTGAAAACATTATTTTTTGTTTTTGTTTTCTTATTTTCCGTGCTAGCAGCCAAATAATTAACAGTAATAAAACTTTAATTTTGCTATTAACAAATTAACAAAATAAGCAACTTAGCACATAAAAAATCAAATTTTTTTTCGTTCTTCCTTCTTTTCATTTGCTTTTCAACTAATTGCACTTAATAACCCCATTTCGCAGCAAACTTTATACATTTTTTACGCCTTTCCCTATTAGCAGCCGAAAACCTACAAACCCGATATATTGTTATTACTCTTGCCTGATTTACCTTATTTTATATATTTCTCCCCTGAATAATATATAAGCAGATAGCCAGCTTATAAGAAACTTCAGCTGAAATTTTTAGTTTTTAACATTGGGCTGTTAGTTTAATTGCGATAAGTATTGAGCTGCAGATTTATTGCACCAAACTTATACCCTCCCCTTCTTAATTATTGATAGAATAATTAAGTTAAAATTCAAGATGGCAGCTAACTACAAATTAGGTAGTAAAATAAATATCGATAATGTAGCACAAGGTGCAGCAATAATTAGGTGCACAATAAATAATACCGCCGATGGGAAAATTACAATTTACTGTAATCAGCTTGATTTAAACATCGACGACGATATACGCATAATTCGAGATCGCGTAGCGCGGTACGAATTAATTAGAATTTATGGCCCCTCAGCAGCAGAATGGAGACCAGAAGTAGATGGACGACACTTAGAGGAATTTAGCCCAATAGAAGAAGAATCTCTCATGGATCTTTCCCTAACACAATCCGAAATTACGAATTTCCCTCCCCCTCCCCGAGCAGCAAGAGCACAAAATATTACATCTGGTCGGCTGTTATATGTGGAACTGCAAAGTGGACAATCGCAAGGACGGTACCAGGATCCACTAACTATGGAGGAGCCAACGGAATGCAATGAGGCAATAAATGAAAGATTGCTACATCCAGCATATCGTCCGCAAGCACAATCAACGTGCAGGCAATTAAGAACGCCGTCGCCAAGTGAGCAAGAGCAGCGAAGATTTTTATTGGAACCAATCATTCCAGAATTATTATATGAGAGATTCCACAGAACTTTTGACTTTCTTGTTACTTTCACTTTTCAATGCTATTTGATGATTTTCATCATATTAAAAAAATCATTCCTTGTAGAAAAAAGTCACAAAGTATAGTAACCGTTATTTATTATATTAATAATATATAATATATTACTTAAAAAAAGTATAATTTATCGCATTTTAATTAATTCTTTGTGTTACTCACTCTACTTTTTTGCTTTATTAGGTTTATATAAAAAAAAACTTTTATTAAAAATGGTTTGGATAATTTTTATATAATCTTCACATATCACAGAATATAATGTAAAAGTTTTAGAGGTGTGCTTCAACCTACATAGATTAATTTATTTTATGAATATCCGTAACCACTATTTAAAAAAAACTAATTTATTTTACTTTTAGCTCTTAAAAAAAAAAAAATAAATTATTCTCTTAAATTTTATTCATGGAAAATGACACTTATTGAGCAGACAAATAAAATCGGGTTTGGTTTGTAAGTGTGCTACTTACAGAAAAAAAATTGTACCCTCGCAAAGTTGGGTACACGTATGCGCCCCCCATTGAAAAAAATCGTACTTTTCGTCAGCACATCGATAGTATGTTATCAATGGTTATAAAAGTAATTGCTCTTTTTTATTAACCTTTTAAAAAACATGTTTTAAAATACTTTACATAAAATTCTTCTTTGTTTTTTACCTTAAATTTGAAAGAAAAATGTAAAATTTTATTTTTCTGATGAAAAGTAGTTTTCGAGCGAGCAACTTGGAGTTCTTAGAGTCGTTAGACGTTAGCTCATCAAGACCGACAAAATTCAATATTAATTTAAAAACTTTTGCCTGGGCGAGAAAAATTATTTTTTTAAGAAAAGTAGTATGTTTTACATTAAAATAATTGTTTTTGATTTTTTACAAAAAAATTTTTTAAAAAAATGAGGAGCCCCATGTTTTTTATGCTACTACTGTTATTTAGAAATGGTTCGATAAGTTTCAAAGATGTGCCTTTAAAATAAATTTTCAATTTTCTTTTGACCGTAAAGTCAAAAGTTCTGTGGAATCTCTCATATACATCGCCAAGCACAACAGTATCGTTATTGGGAATAAACTCAACGTCGTATTACCCAATTATCACGCTTGCTCCAACCATCCCGACAGATGAAAATTTATCAAATAACCCCTTTATACCGAATACAACTCCCGCAGCAACACAAAGCACACATATTTATACAAACTCGCAGCCAAGAACGATAAGCAGCATACAACCCTCAGCATTTAGAGCAGTGCAGCAAACAGCAACAGAGCGAAGTATGAACGAGCGTAACCAAACGTACCCTAACGACCCGAGAAGCAGCACACACAAGCAGCAGCAGAAGGAATCTCCCCAGCGTGCAATGGGAAGATGAATTAGCAGCGCAGCAGCAACGACGAGAACAAGCACATCAGAGCAGCATAGCCGACGAGCTTCAAATCCAGAATTTAAACCCTGAAAGAAATACGATATTTAGCATCCCCCCTCCTCAACAGCAGCAATACCCCCAGCAGCAGCAGCAGCAAGCAAATACGTCGATCCCATCTTTTAGGAATTGTTATTCCAATTGCAGCAACTTAGAGGACTCGCTTTTCACTAAAGAAAAAAGAACGGTAGAAATTTTCTCTAGATATCATATCCAGTTCAAAGGCACAAGGGAAAGCGATCCAGAAACATTCCTAAGCGATCTCCAAGAATGCAAGGAGACATATAACCTCTCGATGGACGACATAATCAAAGCTCTCCCATTCGTGCTCGACGATGAAGCATGGGATTGGTTCAAGAGAGAAAAGAGCAGCTGGCGAAATTTCATTGACTTTGTCGACGCAGTGCGATTGCAATATGGATCGGAGGAAATCCAGAGCAACTTAAGGCAAATAATAGAAAATCGCACGCAAGGTCCAAATGAAGACATCTCGGCGTATCTTTCAAAATTACGAGGGATATTGGACCAAATTACACCTCCGCTTCCACTGGCAGATCGATTCGACAGAGCATTTCGAAATTTGCATCCCAGCTACAATGCAAGTTAGCAAGAAGCCAATTTGATAATTTTGCGCAGCTACAAAAGCTAGGCAAAAAGGAAGAAGCTAGGCGGTTACTCGACGAGACATACAAGCCACCATCAACATTGCAAGGTTATGGCTTAGCAAAATATGGCTACGTCGACCCGAAGCAGCAAAAACCGCGCAGCCTAG
The DNA here is from genome assembly GCA_026168455.1 of Theocolax elegans. NCBI lineage: Eukaryota > Metazoa > Arthropoda > Insecta > Hymenoptera > Cerocephalidae > Theocolax > Theocolax elegans. Next base: position 10,222,134 of record CM047430.1, on the reverse strand, counting down.
CAGCAGTAAGCAGCTCGAGCAATCCCAAATCCTCATACCCTACCCAGACCCCCAAAGAGCACACACCCAATCCCAAATACAATAAAGAGCAGCGATACAACAAGCCCAGCAGCCCCCAACCAAGAAGAGCAGTGCCGAATTTCCTTAAGTACGAAGAAGCAGCAAAACGCGACCCCCTAGATTAAGTAGCAGCAGCAGCACACAGCCAAAGCAGCCGTGGAACAAGGTAGTCGCCAACACCAGCCAGAAGCAATGGCATAAAGCAGCAACGACTCCACAAAGGCCCGAATCGCCAAGGAGCCAAAGTCAGCAGCAACCTAGGAGCCAAAGCAATTATAGAGCAGCAATAAGACCACCGATAATCCCCAACCACCCTAGGAAGCAGAAAGAGCCATGCTTTATTTGTGACCAATTGGGTCACTGGGCAGCAGAGTGCTCTCAGGTATTCTGCTATGGTTGTGGAGACCAGGGAGTCTATATTAGAGACTGCCCTAAATGCAGCACGAAGCAACAGGGAAACGGCAGAGAAAATAAGGACCCGTATTTTCTCACCCAAACCCCCCATAGGGTCCCGACCTAAGAATAGAGAATAATCTATTATACGCCCACCGTCTCAATCCCCTAGTAGATCCCCTGGTACCCGACCTCGATGCCTGGAAGCTGATTTTACCCCAAAACGACCGACCAAGAGCCCTTTACGAAGCCCACTACACGCCGCAAGCAGGCCATCTAGGCAATGACAAGACGTATGCTAGATTGGCCACATATTATTACTGGCCAGGAATATATATGGATACATGCCAATATGTTAAAGCTTGCCAAGAGTGCCAAGCTCATAAAAGCAGCCAACAAGCTCCCGCCGGTCTTATGGAAGGCAGGAACATCAGTGCACCCTGGAAAGTAGTCGCAGCAGATTATGGGCCCAAAGCCACCATCGAAACAAGGCTTCAAATACATTATTGTATTTGAAGACCTATTCACGAGATACGTGGAGATGAAGGCATTAAGAAGAGCTGATGCAAAGAGCGTATTGCAAGCTTTCGACGAGCTCGTAGTAAATAGATGGGGATGTCCCAAATACTTGATCACCGATAACGGAACAGAATTCGTTAATCGGATGGTCACAGAAAAGCTAGCATATTACGGGATTACGCAGTCTACAATCCCTCCAAATTTCTCGCGCAAGTTAACCCTGTGAAAGGGGTTAATATAAATAAAGCCAATGATCAACAGCTATTTTGCTGATGATCATAGAAATTGGGACATACATCTAGGCGAATTTTGTTTTGTACTAAACACGGTCGTGCACTCCTCCACCAAATATTCACCAGCATTCCTGAATTTTGGTAGGAACCCTATTCCCATAGCTCTGGTCAAAAAGCACATTGAATCCTCAACCCAAATTCCCGCCCCAGATACGCAGCAATCGATAGAGCGATTGCATAGATTGCCACCAATCTACGACCTAGTAAAAAAGCATACCGAAATAGCAGCCAAGCAAGCACGGTATTATAATAGAGGTCGTAGAGACATACAGTACCAATTAGGAGATTTAGTTTGTCGCCGCAATCGTGTGCTATCGTCAGCCGACGGTAATTTCGCAGCTAAGCACGCACCCAAATATATAGGACCCGCAAAAATAATTCAAATATTCTCCCCTAGTATATATTTAGTGGAGGATGAGAGCAGCAAACGACAAACTAAGGTTCACATTAGCGATCTAAAACGGTATGTCCCTCCCCGAAATGTAATTCCACCCCAATGTCCGCAAACGCAGCAGCAACAATTATCGCAAAGCACTCGAATCACGAACCCGCCCATTAATCCACTTACCCGTAAAAGAGGTCGTCCCAAGAAAATTATACCTGACCCCCATATGTCCCCTAGCAGCCCACCCAAACGTCAGCTTAGACCGGGAAATAATCGAGGCTTATCAGATAATGAATGGGATGGCAGCGATGAATTAAATAGAGCAAATGCAAAAACAATATAAATAAATCCTTGCAGAATGGATCGTACGAGCGGAACGGCGTCCGCATTACGCAGAGGACGGGGCAGAGGCCGTGCCCAAATATTTGGCGAGCGCCGGCTAGTTATTAGAGATCTGGAGCAAGTGCTCCAGAGATTGGCTCTACCCCAGAACCCAATCAACCGACCGGCGGAAACCGCCAATGATAATAGCAGCAGCGGCAGCAGCCGTAGCAGCTCCAAGGCGGAGGAGATACCTCCGCACCCATCAACATGTCCGGGAACTCGGAGCTGCATAAGAGGAGGGAGACACCTCTGCGAAGACCCCTCTTGGCTAGCAGCCACAACACCAGCAGCAGCCACGACCCCAGCAACAGTAACAACCTCCGCAACCCCAATGTCCCCTATACCCTCCACTTCCCGTCTCGCAGCTACCCCAAAATCCCTTCGCCGCCCAAAAACAACATCCCCACCCGTCATCCGTCCGCCCTCCTTTTCCCCAGAATTCCCTCCACAACCCGTCCTGACCCATCCCGTATACCACCCATCCAGTTACCGGGTTGTATACGTATATCCATGTCCCGGTGACTGTTCACCCTCCAATGCCCCTACTCCCAAATACCCAACACCTCCTATCCTCAAACCTTCGCGCAGCATCCGAACCTTTCTCTTCGCCATCTCTACCCGAAGAAACCGCAGCAGCCCCCGCAGCCAAACCCGAACCCTTGATGTCCCTAAAAATATCAAAACCCCAACCGCAGCCAATCCCAACCCTCCCAAACCCTACCCCAAATCTCCCGCCTTCCCGAGCATCCCCCAGGGAGCAGCGGGTGGACCCATCCTCCCCCAGCTTCGTGCGTATGCCTCGCAATCACCATCCACATGTTCAGCTGGGTGCTGGAACTGTGGCGGAAGAGGGAATAGTTGGCGGGCCTGCGTAAGCCCCGCCATTTTATTTTGCCGAAACTGTGGGATGAGAGGGTTCCACACTAAGGACTGTCCGCGGTGCAGCGAACACTTCTGGGAGATGCAACGGAAGCACGGAAGACTATAAATCTTCCTTCCTCCCCTTTCATCCCACCCTTACGCAGCAGCAGCAGCAGAGAGCAGGAATATATATTTATTATTATTTTTTTTTAATAAATGATCAGCAAACCAAACAAACTTGGGTAATCATTTAATCCTACATTCCCTCTTCCTATTTACCTTTTACTAACAGCAGCTTAATGTACTAACAGTACTAACAAAACCCAGCAGCCAAGAAATAATATGCACAAAATTCTTGTCAATTACGTTGTCTTAAGAGACAAATATTTTAAATGATTTAATGAGCAAGCAAAATAATGACGCAATAGCAGCAATATGGCAAAGCAGCAAGGCATGCACCAATCTTTTAATGTAATAGCAGCATAATATATATATATATATAATCGATATTTTAATTGCATTTAAAAATTTAATTTTTGTTATTAAGTAAAATGTTTAATAGGAATGAGAAAAACATGTAAGTATACAGTATGGGAGTGTTGCGAACGCTAAATGAGCTCTCAAAGCGGTAAGATATTTTAAATATGTAAGAGCCCAGCCAATCGTACTTATAAGCGCAAAATAAGAGCAAAATCGAATCACATACACCGGGTACACTAACACAGATAGCAGCCAAGCAGAATAGTCATGGAGACTAAACACGAGCACACCGCAACAGTAGCACCGGCTACTTGTTAGAAATAAGTTAATTAAGAAGCAGCATTACTCTCCCCACCATTACTAGCAGCGATAATGGCAAATCATTTTTTTTTATTTTAGTAAAATAAGTATTTAATTTTTTGTCTTTTAGTTAGTTAGTTTTAAAATTCAGTTACGACTTCCGCGTAACTTCAGTTTGGTGGGGGGGAGTTGTGACAAAGTATGTAATACCTGTCATAATAATAAGTGAGCGAGTCCCAACACAAACTAGCCTACCTACACATCTCTAAGCCTACCTAACCTAACCGAAGCTCTCCAAATCCCCAATACTTCTCTTAGTTCCCTCCACGTAGCACAAGGAAGCAGCATGTCAGGAGAGGCGATACAACTTCCAGGAGGCTTCGCACCAGGATCATGAAGCAGCCTACGATGGCCCAAGGTGCCAGACGGAGCAGCATAAGCAGCAACATGAATTCCAGAAAGCTGTAACACGTTAAATAATCAATAATAATCCAATTAGAAGGAGACAAGGAGCATATAGTTGCACACAGTAACTGACAACTACATGCTAGGAGAGGATTGAAAGTGAGGTTATGGTAATCATAACATTACCATAACTCTCAATTAATAACTAGTATAATATACGCAGCACTCCCTCGGGAGATAGATATTTACCTAGGAAGCAGCCAGAATCCCCGCAGCAACGCAGCACCGACTAAGAGCAGCAGTAATTGACCCGACGCGCACCAGCTGAGCGGCCACCGTGAGAGCGAGTGAGATAGAATACTCGAGGATCGGCCGTCCGTCTGCACCTGTAACAGAGTGGAACTATTAGCCGATAAATCAACACGAAGGAACGATCATATAGACTTACCGGGTTAACAGCATCACCGGGAACACCGTCCTCTCCGTGGGAAGCAGCAGCTCAGGCAATAACGTCCGCTTTGAAAAACATGGCCGCGAGTACTCACCACACGAGGCGCGCGAGACGACGGCGGCCGACGGGCGACTCGACGCGAGAAGCTGCGCGTGCTCGTCGGGCCCGAGCAACGAAGCAGTGAACGAGCCCGAGCTCGAGAGAGCTCATCGGGACGCCATTGAGGCTACACCGGCAAACCGTGATATACAGATTTCGAGTGTGTGTGTGTGCACGACAGAGAGCAACCTACCGAACCTAGCAAAATCCGAGGAGACGATCTCCACGTTAATAAGGTGGGTGCATGCCTGCATCGGATATCGGCATTTCCTCTAACGTGTAAGTGTGCTTCCCCGTTATTCCCCTCCCCTCCCTTCGCGCAGCAAGCAGCAGCGGCTCGTATGCAGACGAGCTTGACTACAAAAGAATTCGCCGCGATCGTACGCGGCTGGCGCCCAATAGATATTAATTATTAAAATAAATCACTAATATTTTATATATTTTATTCATTTCTTTCGCCTTTGACGCCACGCCCTAATCCCCAGCGTGACCGTTACAATCTATCCACCGAGCACTTTCTAAAAATTTGCTTTGATTGGGATTATAGGAGATGTAACCTTTCACAAGACTAGTTACTCTTACATTTTTACATCTATCGATTTCTATCGCATTAATTTCATATCGAGTTTCTTCGAATAAATGGCAAATAGCATTATTTACTAAAGTTGTGTGAGATAATGCAGTTCCATCAGCTTTTGTTATTTTTCCACAAATGTGAAGTGAACTTCTGTATGGTAAAAGGCATTGATCTTGCTGTTGTATGGATATACGAACCTCATCACTATTGTTGATTGCTAGTGAAGTGTATGGGTGATGCGCATGTATTTCTTGATGTGCTATCGATTCATCATAGACAACTGGTGACTGTACATTTAGTATTTCTTCCATTTTGTTGACGACAGCAGCAAATTAAAATGCAAGTTATTTTTTGTTGTTTAGTCTTCTTTTCCTTATGTCGACGATTCTGAGACCCAAGCTTCTTAGAAATTGAATGTTTTGACGTGTTAGTATGTTGACTGGCTGAGGACGATTGATCGTTTGACGGCATGGTGACGAGTTAAAATACCCTCTACCAACCTCAGCATTAAAAACAATTCCCATCACGTCACTTTTTATAAATGTATTCGAATTGTGATAACCTCACCACGAAGATTTACTAAGTCACCGTCTTGATCTATGATACGTAATTGCAAGTAGTCGATAATTTTACAGATATAGGTAAGTAAATAATTTGCTTTGAACCACAATAATTTTATATCCTGGTGGTACAGCAGGAAAAAATTCATGAATTGTATGAATTTTATTTTGGTTAATGTACACTCCTGAAGTGATATTACATTCAACTCGCAGCGCGTTTACTTTGAGAATGGCTGGTAAGTCAGATGTATGACTTACATAGGGTGGTAAGAGACGTTTTGTAAGACCTAGCACACGTCCGATCGAGTCATGTGGACGAAAATCAATCTGATGACTGGATGTAATAATACTGCGCAACGTGTTGTTGTTTGATTTGATACTAATTTTATATTTTTTAATTAAGAATTTCTAATTTTTTCTCAAGATCTTCTATTATAACTACCTGTTGCTGATTCAATAGTTTCAATTCCAAACATTGATTTTGGACACAATAAATTCTACATTGGAAATGAAACTATTGAATCAGCAACAGGTAGTTATAAAATAGAAGATCTGAGAAAAAAATTAGAAATTCTTAATTAAAAATATAAAAATTAGTATCAAATCAAACAACAACACGTTGCGCAGTATTATTACATCCAGTCATCAGATTGATTTTCGTCCACATGACTCGATCGGACGTGTGCTAGGTCTTACAAAACGTCTCTTACCACCCTATGTAAGTCATACATCTGACTTACCAGCCATTCTCAAAGTAAACGCGCTGCGAGTTGAATGTAATATCACTTCAGGAGTGTACATTAACCAAAATAAAATTCATACAATTCATGAATTTTTTCCTGCTGTACCACCAGGATATAAAATTATTGTGGTTCAAAGCAAATTATTTACTTACCTATATCTGTAAAAATTATCGACTACTTGCAATTACGTATCATAGATCAAGACGGTGACTTAGTAAATCTTCGTGGTGAGGTTATCACAATTCGAATACATTTATAAAAAGTGACGTGATGGGAATTGTTTTTAATGCTGAGGTTGGTAGAGGGTATTTTAACTCGTCACCATGCCGTCAAACGATCAATCGTCCTCAGCCAGTCAACATACTAACACGTCAAAACATTCAATTTCTAAGAAGCTTGGGTCTCAGAATCGTCGACATAAGGAAAAGAAGACTAAACAACAAAAAATAACTTGCATTTTAATTTGCTGCTGTCGTCAACAAAATGGAAGAAATACTAAATGTACAGTCACCAGTTGTCTATGATGAATCGATAGCACATCAAGAAATACATGCGCATCACCCATACACTTCACTAGCAATCAACAATAGTGATGAGGTTCGTATATCCATACAACAGCAAGATCAATGCCTTTTACCATACAGAAGTTCACTTCACATTTGTGGAAAAATAACAAAAGCTGATGGAACTGCATTATCTCACACAACTTTAGTAAATAATGCTATTTGCCATTTATTCGAAGAAACTCGATATGAAATTAATGCGATAGAAATCGATAGATGTAAAAATGTAAGAGTAACTAGTCTTGTGAAAGGTTACATCTCCTATAATCCCAATCAAAGCAAATTTTTAGAAAGTGCTCGGTGGATAGATTGTAACGGTCACGCTGGGGATTAGGGCGTGGCGTCAAAGGCGAAAGAAATGAATAAAATATATAAAATATTAGTGATTATTTTAATAATTAATATCTATTGGGCGCCAGCCGCGTACGATCGCGGCGAATTCTTTTGTAGTCAAGCTCGTCTGCATACGAGCCGCTGCTGCTTGCTGCGCGAAGGGAGGGGAGGGGAATAACGGGGAAGCACACTTACACGTTAGAGGAAATGCCGATATCCGATGCAGGCATGCACCCACCTTATTAACGTGGAGATCGTCTCCTCGGATTTTGCTAGGTTCGGTAGGTTGCTCTCTGTCGTGCACACACACACACTCGAAATCTGTATATCACGGTTTGCCGGTGTAGCCTCAATGGCGTCCCGATGAGCTCTCTCGAGCTCGGGCTCGTTCACTGCTTCGTTGCTCGGGCCCGACGAGCACGCGCAGCTTCTCGCGTCGAGTCGCCCGTCGGCCGCCGTCGTCTCGCGCGCCTCGTGTGGTGAGTACTCGCGGCCATGTTTTTCAAAGCGGACGTTATTGCCTGAGCTGCTGCTTCCCACGGAGAGGACGGTGTTCCCGGTGATGCTGTTAACCCGGTAAGTCTATATGATCGTTCCTTCGTGTTGATTTATCGGCTAATAGTTCCACTCTGTTACAGGTGCAGACGGACGGCCGATCCTCGAGTATTCTATCTCACTCGCTCTCACGGTGGCCGCTCAGCTGGTGCGCGTCGGGTCAATTACTGCTGCTCTTAGTCGGTGCTGCGTTGCTGCGGGGATTCTGGCTGCTTCCTAGGTAAATATCTATCTCCCGAGGGAGTGCTGCGTATATTATACTAGTTATTAATTGAGAGTTATGGTAATGTTATGATTACCATAACCTCACTTTCAATCCTCTCCTAGCATGTAGTTGTCAGTTACTGTGTGCAACTATATGCTTCCTTGTCTCCTTCTAATTGGATTATTATTGATTATTTAACGTGTTACAGCTTTCTGGAATTCATGTTGCTGCTTATGCTGCTCCGTCTGGCACCTTGGGCCATCGTAGGCTGCTTCATGATCCTGGTGCGAAGCCTCCTGGAAGTTGTATCGCCTCTCCTGACATGCTGCTTCCTTGTGCTACGTGGAGGGAACTAAGAGAAGTATTGGGGATTTGGAGAGCTTCGGTTAGGTTAGGTAGGCTTAGAGATGTGAGGATAGGTAGGCTAGTTTGTGTTGGGACTCGCTCACTTATTATTATGACAGGTATTACATACTTTGTCACAACTCCCCCCCACCAAACTGAAGTTACGCGGAAGTCGTAACTGAATTTTAAAACTAACTAACTAAAAGACAAAAAATTAAATAAATACTTATTTTACTAAAATAAAAAAAAATGATTTGCCATTATCGCTGCTAGTAATGGTGGGGAGAGTAATGCTGCTTCTTAATTAACTTATTTCTAACAAGTAGCCGGTGCTACTGTTGCGGTGTGCTCGTGTTTAGTCTCCATGACTATTCTGCTTGGCTGCTATCTGTGTTAGTGTACCCGGTGTATGTGATTCGATTTTGCTCTTATTTTGCGCTTATAAGTACGATTGGCTGGGCTCTTACATTATATTTAAAATATCTTACCGCTTTGAGAGCTCATTTAGCGTTCGCAACACTCCCATACTGTATACTTACATGTTTTCTCTCATTCCTATTAAACATTTTACTTAATAACAAAAATTAAATTTTTAAATGCAATTAAAATATCGATTATATATATATATATATATTATGCTGCTATTACATTAAAAGATTGGTGCATGCCTTGCTGCTTTGCCATATTGCTGCTATTGCGTCATTATTTTGCTTGCTCATTAAATCATTTAAAATATTTGTCTCTTAAGACAACGTAATTGACAAGAATTTTGTGCATATTATTTCTTGGCTGCTGGGTTTTGTTAGTACTGTTAGTACATTAAGCTGCTGTTAGTAAAAGGTAAATAGGAAGAGGGAATGTAGGATTAAATGATTACCCAAGTTTGTTTGGTTTGCTGATCATTTATTAAAAAAAAATAATAATAAAATATATATTCCTGCTCTTGCTGCTGCTGCTGCTGCGTAAGGGTGGGATGAAAGGGGAGGAAGGAAGATTTATAGTCTTCCGTGCTTCCGTTGCATCTCCCAGAAGTGTTCGCTGCACCGCGGACAGTCCTTAGTGTGGAACCCTCTCATCCCACAGTTTCGGCAAAATAAAATGGCGGGGCTTACGCAGGCCCGCCAACTATTCCCTCTTCCGCCACAGTTCCAGCACCCAGCTGAACATGTGGATGGTGATTGCGAGGCATACGCACGAAGCTGGGGGAGGATGGGTCCACCCGCTGCTCCCTGGGGGATGCTCGGGAAGGCGGGAGATTTGGGGTAGGGTTTGGGAGGGTTGGGATTGGCTGCGGTTGGGGTTTTGATATTTTTAGGGACATCAAGGGTTCGGGTTTGGCTGCGGGGGCTGCTGCGGTTTCTTCGGGTAGAGATGGCGAAGAGAAAGGTTCGGATGCTGCGCGAAGGTTTGAGGATAGGAGGTGTTGGGTATTTGGGAGTAGGGGCATTGGAGGGTGAACAGTCACCGGGACATGGATATACGTATACAACCCGGTAACTGGATGGGTGGTATACGGGATGGGTCAGGACGGGTTGTGGAGGGAATTCTGGGGAAAAGGAGGGCGGACGGATGACGGGTGGGGATGTTGTTTTTGGGCGGCGAAGGGATTTTGGGGTAGCTGCGAGACGGGAAGTGGAGGGTATAGGGGACATTGGGGTTGCGGAGGTTGTTACTGTTGCTGGGGTCGTGGCTGCTGCTGGTGTTGTGGCTGCTGCTAGCCAAGAGGGGTCTTCGCAGAGGTGTCTCCCTCCTCTTATGCAGCTCCGAGTTCCCGGACATGTTGATGGGTGCGGAGGTATCTCCTCCGCCTTGGAGCTGCTACGGCTGCTGCCGCTGCTGCTATTATCATTGGCGGTTTCCGCCGGTCGGTTGATTGGGTTCTGGGGTAGAGCCAATCTCTGGAGCACTTGCTCCAGATCTCTAATAACTAGCCGGCGCTCGCCAAATATTTGGGCACGGCCTCTGCCCCGTCCTCTGCGTAATGCGGACGCCGTTCCGCTCGTACGATCCATTCTGCAAGGATTTATTTATATTGTTTTTGCATTTGCTCTATTTAATTCATCGCTGCCATCCCATTCATTATCTGATAAGCCTCGATTATTTCCCGGTCTAAGCTGACGTTTGGGTGGGCTGCTAGGGGACATATGGGGGTCAGGTATAATTTTCTTGGGACGACCTCTTTTACGGGTAAGTGGATTAATGGGCGGGTTCGTGATTCGAGTGCTTTGCGATAATTGTTGCTGCTGCGTTTGCGGACATTGGGGTGGAATTACATTTCGGGGAGGGACATACCGTTTTAGATCGCTAATGTGAACCTTAGTTTGTCGTTTGCTGCTCTCATCCTCCACTAAATATATACTAGGGGAGAATATTTGAATTATTTTTGCGGGTCCTATATATTTGGGTGCGTGCTTAGCTGCGAAATTACCGTCGGCTGACGATAGCACACGATTGCGGCGACAAACTAAATCTCCTAATTGGTACTGTATGTCTCTACGACCTCTATTATAATACCGTGCTTGCTTGGCTGTGGCTATTTCGGTATGCTTTTTTACTAGGTCGTAGATTGGTGGCAATCTATGCAATCGCTCTATCGATTGCTGCGTATCTGGGGCGGGAATTTGGGTTGAGGATTCAATGTGCTTTTTGACCAGAGCTATGGGAATAGGGTTCCTACCAAAATTCAGGAATGCTGGTGAATATTTGGTGGAGGAGTGCACGACCGTGTTTAGTACAAAACAAAATTCGCCTAGATGTATGTCCCAATTTCTATGATCATCAGCAAAATAGCTGTTGATCATTGGCTTTATATTTATATTAACCCCTTTCACAGGGTTAACTTGCGCGAGAAATTTGGAGGGATTGTAGACTGCGTAATCCCGTAATATGCTAGCTTTTCTGTGACCATCCGATTAACGAATTCTGTTCCGTTATCGGTGATCAAGTATTTGGGACATCCCCATCTATTTACTACGAGCTCGTCGAAAGCTTGCAATACGCTCTTTGCATCAGCTCTTCTTAATGCCTTCATCTCCACGTATCTCGTGAATAGGTCTTCAAATACAATAATGTATTTGAAGCCTTGTTTCGATGGTGGCTTTGGGCCCATAATATCTGCTGCGACTACTTTCCAGGGTGCACTGATGTTCCTGCCTTCCATAAGACCGGCGGGAGCTTGTTGGCTGCTTTTATGAGCTTGGCACTCTTGGCAAGCTTTAACATATTGGCATGTATCCATATATATTCCTGGCCAGTAATAATATGTGGCCAATCTAGCATACGTCTTGTCATTGCCTAGATGGCCTGCTTGCGGCGTGTAGTGGGCTTCGTAAAGGGCTCTTGGTCGGTCGTTTTGGGGTAAAATCAGCTTCCAGGCATCGAGGTCGGGTACCAGGGGATCTACTAGGGGATTGAGACGGTGGGCGTATAATAGATTATTCTCTATTCTTAGGTCGGGACCCTATGGGGGGTTTGGGTGAGAAAATACGGGTCCTTATTTTCTCTGGCTGCCGTTTCCCTGTTGCTTCGTGCTGCATTTAGGGCAGTCTCTAATATAGACTCCCTGGTCTCCACAACCATAGCAGAATACCTGAGAGCACTCTGCTGCCCAGTGACCCAATTGGTCACAAATAAAGCATGGCTCTTTCTGCTTCCTAGGGTGGTTGGGGATTATCGGTGGTCTTATTGCTGCTCTATAATTGCTTTGGCTCCTAGGTTGCTGCTGACTTTGGCTCCTTGGCGATTCGGGCCTTTGTGGAGTCGTTGCTGCTTTATGCCATTGCTTCTGGCTGGTGTTGGCGACTACCTTGTTCCACGGCTGCTTTGGCTGTGTGCTGCTGCTGCTACTTAATCTAGGGGGGTCGCGTTTTGCTGCTTCTTCGTACTTAAGGAAATTCGGCACTGCTCTTCTTGGTTGGGGGCTGCTGGGCTTGTTGTATCGCTGCTCTTTATTGTATTTGGGATTGGGTGTGTGCTCTTTGGGGGTCTGGGTAGGGTATGAGGATTTGGGATTGCTCGAGCTGCTTACTGCTGCTAGGCTGCGCGGTTTTTGCTGCTTCGGGTCGACGTAGCCATATTTTGCTAAGCCATAACCTTGCAATGTTGATGGTGGCTTGTATGTCTCGTCGAGTAACCGCCTAGCTTCTTCCTTTTTGCCTAGCTTTTGTAGCTGCGCAAAATTATCAAATTGGCTTCTTGCTAACTTGCATTTGTAGCTGGGATGCAAATTTCGAAATGCTCTGTCGAATCGATCTGCCAGTGGAAGCGGAGGTGTAATTTGGTCCAATATCCCTCGTAATTTTGAAAGATACGCCGAGATGTCTTCATTTGGACCTTGCGTGCGATTTTCTATTATTTGCCTTAAGTTGCTCTGGATTTCCTCCGATCCATATTGCAATCGCACTGCGTCGACAAAGTCAATGAAATTTCGCCAGCTGCTCTTTTCTCTCTTGAACCAATCCCATGCTTCATCGTCGAGCACGAATGGGAGAGCTTTGATTATGTCGTCCATCGAGAGGTTATATGTCTCCTTGCATTCTTGGAGATCGCTTAGGAATGTTTCTGGATCGCTTTCCCTTGTGCCTTTGAACTGGATATGATATCTAGAGAAAATTTCTACCGTTCTTTTTTCTTTAGTGAAAAGCGAGTCCTCTAAGTTGCTGCAATTGGAATAACAATTCCTAAAAGATGGGATCGACGTATTTGCTTGCTGCTGCTGCTGCTGGGGGTATTGCTGCTGTTGAGGAGGGGGGATGCTAAATATCGTATTTCTTTCAGGGTTTAAATTCTGGATTTGAAGCTCGTCGGCTATGCTGCTCTGATGTGCTTGTTCTCGTCGTTGCTGCTGCGCTGCTAATTCATCTTCCCATTGCACGCTGGGGAGATTCCTTCTGCTGCTGCTTGTGTGTGTGCTGCTTCTCGGGTCGTTAGGGTACGTTTGGTTACGCTCGTTCATACTTCGCTCTGTTGCTGTTTGCTGCACTGCTCTAAATGCTGAGGGTTGTATGCTGCTTATCGTTCTTGGCTGCGAGTTTGTATAAATATGTGTGCTTTGTGTTGCTGCGGGAGTTGTATTCGGTATAAAGGGGTTATTTGATAAATTTTCATCTGTCGGGATGGTTGGAGCAAGCGTGATAATTGGGTAATACGACGTTGAGTTTATTCCCAATAACGATACTGTTGTGCTTGGCGATGTATATGAGAGATTCCACAGAACTTTTGACTTTACGGTCAAAAGAAAATTGAAAATTTATTTTAAAGGCACATCTTTGAAACTTATCGAACCATTTCTAAATAACAGTAGTAGCATAAAAAACATGGGGCTCCTCATTTTTTTAAAAAATTTTTTTGTAAAAAATCAAAAACAATTATTTTAATGTAAAACATACTACTTTTCTTAAAAAAATAATTTTTCTCGCCCAGGCAAAAGTTTTTAAATTAATATTGAATTTTGTCGGTCTTGATGAGCTAACGTCTAACGACTCTAAGAACTCCAAGTTGCTCGCTCGAAAACTACTTTTCATCAGAAAAATAAAATTTTACATTTTTCTTTCAAATTTAAGGTAAAAAACAAAGAAGAATTTTATGTAAAGTATTTTAAAACATGTTTTTTAAAAGGTTAATAAAAAAGAGCAATTACTTTTATAACCATTGATAACATACTATCGATGTGCTGACGAAAAGTACGATTTTTTTCAATGGGGGGCGCATACGTGTACCCAACTTTGCGAGGGTACAATTTTTTTTCTGTAAGTAGCACACTTACAAACCAAACCCGATTTTATTTGTCTGCTCAATAAGTGTCATTTTCCATGAATAAAATTTAAGAGAATAATTTATTTTTTTTTTTTTAAGAGCTAAAAGTAAAATAAATTAGTTTTTTTTAAATAGTGGTTACGGATATTCATAAAATAAATTAATCTATGTAGGTTGAAGCACACCTCTAAAACTTTTACATTATATTCTGTGATATGTGAAGATTATATAAAAAATTATCCAAACCATTTTTAATAAAAGTTTTTTTTTATATAAACCTAATAAAGCAAAAAAGTAGAGTGAGTAACACAAAGAATTAATTAAAATGCGATAAATTATACTTTTTTTAAGTAATATATTATATATTATTAATATAATAAATAACGGTTACTATACTTTGTGACTTTTTTCTACAAGGAATGATTTTTTTAATATGATGAAAATCATCAAATAGCATTGAAAAGTGAAAGTAACAAGAAAGTCAAAAGTTCTGTGGAATCTCTCATATAATAATTCTGGAATGATTGGTTCCAATAAAAATCTTCGCTGCTCTTGCTCACTTGGCGACGGCGTTCTTAATTGCCTGCACGTTGATTGTGCTTGCGGACGATATGCTGGATGTAGCAATCTTTCATTTATTGCCTCATTGCATTCCGTTGGCTCCTCCATAGTTAGTGGATCCTGGTACCGTCCTTGCGATTGTCCACTTTGCAGTTCCACATATAACAGCCGACCAGATGTAATATTTTGTGCTCTTGCTGCTCGGGGAGGGGGAGGGAAATTCGTAATTTCGGATTGTGTTAGGGAAAGATCCATGAGAGATTCTTCTTCTATTGGGCTAAATTCCTCTAAGTGTCGTCCATCTACTTCTGGTCTCCATTCTGCTGCTGAGGGGCCATAAATTCTAATTAATTCGTACCGCGCTACGCGATCTCGAATTATGCGTATATCGTCGTCGATGTTTAAATCAAGCTGATTACAGTAAATTGTAATTTTCCCATCGGCGGTATTATTTATTGTGCACCTAATTATTGCTGCACCTTGTGCTACATTATCGATATTTATTTTACTACCTAATTTGTAGTTAGCTGCCATCTTGAATTTTAACTTAATTATTCTATCAATAATTAAGAAGGGGAGGGTATAAGTTTGGTGCAATAAATCTGCAGCTCAATACTTATCGCAATTAAACTAACAGCCCAATGTTAAAAACTAAAAATTTCAGCTGAAGTTTCTTATAAGCTGGCTATCTGCTTATATATTATTCAGGGGAGAAATAATATAAAATAAGGTAAATCAGGCAAGAGTAATAACAATATATCGGGTTTGTAGGTTTTCGGCTGCTAATAGGGAAAGGCGTAAAAAATGTATAAAGTTTGCTGCGAAATGGGGTTATTAAGTGCAATTAGTTGAAAAGCAAATGAAAAGAAGGAACGAGAAAAAAAAATTTGATTTTTTATGTGCTAAGTTGCTTATTTTGTTAATTTGTTAATAGCAAAATTAAAGTTTTATTACTGTTAATTATTTGGCTGCTAGCACGGAAAATAAGAAAACAAAAACAAAAAATAATGTTTTCAATTTGCACGGAAAAATAAATATTTTATTTATTATGTATTAATTAAATACGGGTTTGCAAAATTATTTATTAATTAAACTGCAGCTTCTGCCAGAAAATAAAATGAAAATATTAACGTATTTTACTCACTGTTGAATATATATTATTATATATAAGGGCTAAATTATATAAAGCACAAATAATATTAATTAGCACAATGCAAAATTAAAATAACAGTTTATAATAATGAATGGTATAGCTGCGATGAAAGAAGGGGGGGGGGGAAGCGAAACAAAATGTTAAATTGCGTATTATAAAATAAATATAAGTATTATAAAATATATAGAAATATTGTGCACAAATTATAAAAAATTATTATCAAATTATATATGTTTCTAGGTACAATTGCGTAAATCAATTTATAAAATATAAATATTTTATTGCTGTTAGCTGCTTAATTTTAATATAGAATATATTATTATCTACGCACTGTATTATACTTGAAACACAAAAAAAAACAAGTTATATTGCGTCAAAATTTTGATTAACAGAAAACAAAAAATGAAATTTCACTGATTCACTGCCACGGTAAAACAGGTTCTTATCGATAAAACAGGTTCCTACTAGGGGGCGCCCATCGATATGCCAGGCTTTGGTAAAGTAGGTTGCGTCGGTATTACCATCGATCGGTAAGGTAGGAAACTTTTAGCGCAGATCAGAACCATGCTCTGACGGTAAGTGGCTTAGAATCCTCTTTGCCCCAGCTACTCATGGGATTCAATCGTTTTATTTTTACGCACATCTGACGGTCCAATCGGATGTAAGCACAGAAAAATGAAGAACTTAAATTACGAAAATTCCGTGTTAGCCCGCAAGTCTAACAAACATCACCTAGCCACTTGACGCCGCTACCTACATCCGAGGCAACCCTTCATTCCTTACCATATATATACATATATATACATATATATATATACAGGGTGTTAAAAAAGATCGCATTTTACATATACCACGCGATAGAGCAGAAAATTGTAAGCAAAAAAGCTGAGAAAATTTTTTGGATTTGAAGCTTAGTTGTACTAGAATTAATTGTTAAAAATTGCATAAATTAGCCAATGAGCACAAAGTGCAAGTGAGAGACCGCCGGAAGGGCCCGCTATGTGGGGAGCCTATGCGTCGAACAACAACTTCCCCGCCATCGCCTTGGTAACCGAAAATCAATAAACTCAACAAGTTAAATGTAAGGTCGCGAATATGTACTTTTGATATGTTTTAATAAATTTGAATGAATGACCGCTTACCATAGTATTCTGCAAAATATTCGTAAACAAATTAATCTCTATTAAAGATGAACAAAACTTTATAAAAATATGATTAAAAATTTCATTAAAGTTGTTCCTTATCTAAGTAAGTTACAAGACGTTTTTACAAGAATTAGATCGATCGATAATTACAAAAATTGTTTTGTTCATCTTTAATAGAGTACAAGTTGTTTACGAATATTTCGCAGAATGCTATCATAAGCGGTCATTCATTCAAATTTATTAAAACATATGAAAAGTCCATATGCGCGACCTTACATTTAACTTGTTGAGTTTATTGATTTTCGGTTACCAAGGCGATGGCGGGGTAGTTGTTGTTCGATGCGAAGCCTCTCCACTTAGCGGGCCCTCCCGGCGGTCTCTCACTTGCACTTTGTGCTCATTGGCTAATTTATGCAATTTTTGACAATTAATTCTGGCACAACTAAGCTTCGGATCCAAAAAATTTTCTCAGCTTTTTTGCTTACAATTTTCTGCTCTATCGTGTGGTATATGTAAAATGCGATCGTTTTTTAACACCCTGTATATTGTGACATGTCAGTTATCCCAGGAGATGCATTTTTCACTAAAAACATAAGTATGACTTTTTTTGTAAAATTTTCCGAACTTTTCATTAAAAATTCTTTTAAAGACATAAATGTATGCTGTCACACTCTTGTAAGCCATTTAAACCTTAAATAGTGAAAATCAGCAATTCTGCTCCGGACTTTGGTAACCTAATACTGTCTAAAAGATGTCTTTTTATAGTCAGAAACTGCCTAAAAATTTCCAGAGTGGGTCTAAATAATTAAGATCACTTATGGTCAAAATATCCGGGAAAAGTGCCCGAAATATTAATAGAAATGTATATTTGTTGCCTTATAATGATGAGTTTATTAGCTAATATCTCCACTTGTTTCAGTATCCATCTAATCCCCTGTAAGCTGCTAAAAATAGAAATATTATTATACAATTATAAAAAATTAATTTTTAAACATTTATAATGCTGGATTATTAGTTTTACAAACCTTACAAGAATTATAATACTAATCTGAAGGATTACTATATATGTATAAACATCATTATTACAATAACTGAATATACGTATTTAATACAAAAAATATATAAATAAATTGGATCTGAAATTAAAATGAGTAATATGATAACGTGACAGTGACAAGTTTGTGAAATTCAAACAATATATTGCCGAATAATAATAATAATAATGTTGATACTTTTATAGTAATCCTACAGATAAGTATAATAATTCTTAAAGTGGTTGTAAAATTGAAAATCCAGCATTATAAATGTTTAAAAATTAAATTTTTACATTTGTATAATATTTGTATTTTTAGCAGCTTCCAGGATATTAGATGGATACTGAAACAAGTGAAGATAATTTTCTACCACTTCAGGCTAAGCGCATAATTTTTTTTGCAATGATCATGCTAATAGATTCATTGTTATAAGGCAATAAATATACATTTCTATTAATATTTCGGGCACTTTTTCCGGATATTTTGACCATAAGTGATCTTAATGATTTAGACCCACTCTGGAAATTTTTAGACAGTTTCTGACTATAAAAGGACATCTTTTAGACAGTATTAGGTTACCAGAGTCCGGAGCAGAATTGCTGATTTTTACTATTTAAGGTTTAAATGGCTTACAAGAGTCTTAAAAAGTATTATGTCTTTAAAAGTATTTTTAATGAAAAGTTCAGAAAATTTTACAAAAAACGTCATATATGTGTTTTTAGTGAAAAATGCATACCCTGGGAGCTAAAAATTCATGAAAATGGGCATATGATGCAAAAAAGTGCTAAAATGTCAACTTTGACTCTCTGTAACTTAAAATAATGGCCCAGAAAAAATCTGAAAAAATTTCAGGAGAACTACTGGATACCTCTGAAACATATTCCCACAGTTATAGCAATATTTATTTTTTTCATCTTCGGTGTCACAGAGAACCACCCATATATATATATATATATATATATATATATATACTTATATATATTTGGGTACTTAAGGTATATTCTTTTCGGCTATCTATATGTATTTGTAATACTCGTAAAAGCCAATCTGATTTTTTTGTATTATTTTAGTTACTGAACCAACCGCAATTTATTTTAAATAATTATTGCTTTGAACCGTAATTTATTTATTTTAATTCTTGATTAATATCGTATTTTATTTATACTATTTCTTGTTTGAATTGCAATTCATTGATAATAATTCATACTTTAAACTGCATTTATTTATAACAATGATTAATTTAAACTGCATTTATTTATAATAATTCTTATTTGTATTTTAAATAGTAATGGTTGTAATAAAATAATATGCAATTGTAATATATTATTAATATATTATTAATATTAAAATTATTAATGAACTTAAATAATTCTACAGAATTGTTTGTGAAATATTGTAATTCTATAATATATTGTATTCTTGTTTTGTTCATTAAAAGCTAGAGAAATTTAATTATAATTATTTATTGAAAAAAGAGATTATATTATGATGTTAACACATAAATAATAAATAATAATGCACGATTAGTGCAAGTGAAAAATTATTTTTTTATAATCTCATATTATACGCTGAATCTCTACTGTCAAAATAACTTCGCTCACTACTCCCGGGGACGTAAGGCTATAGACCGGGGGCCTGATGACATATTTTATGAGTAATTTTAAAATGTCTGCAACTGTATAACATATTTAAACTTATGTATAACATATTTAAACAAATTTATTTGTTTACAAAAAAATTATAATATCAAATGTCACTTTAAAGTACATAAAATGTGTACAGTTTTAAAGTTTAATTGAAAAAAAGTTGGCGGAAACACATTTGCAAACGCACTGGAGATGTAGCAACCCTTGTAGACAGGGTTGGAGTTTCAAATTTTTTCTGGTGATTTACCTGTGGAAAAAATTTTGCAGACGACTTGAACGTGTTTTAGTAGTTATTTAAATATAGAAAGTTGAATTTTGACTTTAATTATTTGTAGTCATGTTAGTACGTCTGGAATTAAGAGTTTCAGTCAATCTAGATGAAAAATTATGATAAATAATTTTGCAGACGATTCAGAGGTGAAGTTAATCTTGCAGACAAGGTTATAGTAGCAAATTTTTCTGTAATATTTGAAAGTCATTTTATTTCGTCTGCAATTGAAGTTAATGATATAATTAAATGCAAATTTTGATGAGAAAATAATTGCAGACGGTTTGGATTATCAAAAGTAATTTATTTATTTATTATTTCTTAACATCCTCTCCAAAATTTTTTCTCTAAATTTGAAGTAATTCTATTTTGTCTGCAATCAAAGGGAATTATTCATTTAACTGCGATATCCTTAAAGAAAAGAATACAGACGGTTTACATGCAACGCTGCAGAAACATTGATGCAACGTGGGAGATGTCCGCTAATATTTTATAAGTTGCCGCGATGGGTGGAAGCCAACGTTGAAACAACGTCTAACCAACGTTGAAAAACAACCTACAAAATCTGTTTTGTCAAAAAGTTGAATAAATGTCCTCGAATAGCTTAATAATATTTTTCTAAACGTAAAAAAATTTATGAAAAATAAAAATAAATAAAAAAAATTTTTTGTTCGGGGATTAGAATCACCGATCTTTAACTCCGGAGACTTGCTTTCTACCAACTGAGCTATTTTATTGTTTCTGTCATTTTGTGTTAAATTGAGGCTATAATAAACAGCTAGAATATGTTTTAAACTTTATAGCCTCAATTTAGCACAATGACAGAAACAATAGAATAGCTAATTTGGTAGAGAGCAAGTCTTCGAAGTTAACCCGACTAGAAATGAAAGTATGGCAAACATCCGGACCTTATCAGATGCCTGCGATTTAGAATCGGGGACTTATAAGGTGCCTAAGCAGGATCTTACATGGTTTGTAATGGGGTAATTTTCAGGGCCGCACAACGAACGTATATTTTTAGGCAATAATAAGGGGCAAATGTAGGAAACAACTTACATATTTTATTACTATTATTAACGACTATACCGAAACCTTTTTGATGTGGTTTCAAATATAAACTTTTTCCAATAGCTAGTGATTCCATATGTAGGTTATGTCTTTTTTGCTCTTCCAATTGTTTCTTAGCAGCACTAGCTTTATTAGCAGCACTTGCTATGCCTGCAGCGTCATCTGCCAAAGAATCAACCACACTCAGACCTGCAAATATTGGAATGAGCGCTGGTAAGAAACCACCCATTTTTGGAATGGGTAGTATTCTTGATAATATTATTTTACGTTTTCCTCCCTCCTTCTTGACGCCATCTCGTGCAGCTTTTAACGCTGATTTAATAACTACTTTTGAATTACTACTAGATGTAATAAACGTTGATGTTTTATTAATTATTTTTTTTTATGAAAATTTTTTTTTCTGTTTATTTTTACGTTTTTTCACTCTTATACCAAGTTTAGATTACATTTTCATAACGATTGTTATAGCATAAGCTGTAGCTTTTTCACCAAAATTAGCGTCCTTTGCAAACACACGATTCCACGCCTTCTCTGCTAAAACTCGATCGGCAGCGTTTCTAGCAGCAATATTTTCCCGGTTCTGTGAATAAGCAATACTGTGTTCCTTGCAAGAAGCGTCCATGGATTAATACCAGGATCTCCACGTTCTAAACTCTTTTTTAATTGATAAATTTTGATACTCTTACGGAGGTAAAAGATAAAAATATTAAACGACATGGTGATTTGTTACCGAATACCATACGTGCTGTATTTTGTGGACCGTCAAACTGTGGAAAGACTAATGCATTACTAGCGCTAATCACGCATCCCACTGGTTTAACCTTTAGACTTCCGGCATGGCTCATATATGAGCCACCTGTGACCTTGTCAACTGCTCTAGAGATATGAGGTGTTTTTATGTATAAATTTTGTACATCAAAAATATCAGTTTAAAAGGCAAAAATGCCGGCAGTCTAAAGGATAAAATTGGATAATATTTATATATACTCGAAGTCCTTGAATCAATCGAAATATAAGTTTCTAGAGAAACTCATTAAACCAATTAATGGTGTTGAATACTTACCTTACAGCGATTATGATCTTGTAGTATCCCCCGATACAGCACGTCCTAATTCAGTTATGATTTTTGTGAAAAGCAGGGTAATGTAAAAGCTTTCTATTGTATGGGTCGACATAAAAATGTTGATTATTTCTATCTTTGTCAATCATATGCACAAGTACCGAAACATTTAGTTAGGGATACCGTAAATTTTTTAATAATTTTTCGACAAGATAATATGAAATTGAAACATGTGTACAATGATCATGTTAATACTGAAATGACATATCAACGTTTCAAAGACTTGTGTTTATTCTGTTGGAATAGTAATCGTGGTTTCTTAGTATTAGATATAGATGGAGCAATAAATGACGGTAGATATAGGAAAGGATTTGATTAATTTCTTGTAAATGCAACATTAAGCGTTTGAAACAGTCATTCGATTCCACGCCTTCTCTGCTAAAACTCGATCGGCAGCGTTTCTAGCAGCAATATTTTCCCGGTTCTGTGAATAAGCAATACTGTGTTCCTTGCAAGAAGCGTCCATGGATTAATACCAGGATCTCCACGTTCTAAACTCTTTTTTAATTGATAAATTTTGATACTCTTACGGAGGTAAAAGATAAAAATATTAAACGACATGGTGATTTGTTACCGAATACCATACGTGCTGTATTTTGTGGACCGTCAAACTGTGGAAAGACTAATGCATTACTAGCGCTAATCACGCATCCCACTGGTTTAACCTTTAGACTTCCGGCATGGCTCATATATGAGCCACCTGTGACCTTGTCAACTGCTCTAGAGATATGAGGTGTTTTTATGTATAAATTTTGTACATCAAAAATATCAGTTTAAAAGGCAAAAATGCCGGCAGTCTAAAGGATAAAATTGGATAATATTTATATACTCGAAGTCCTTGAATCAATCGAAATATAAGTTTCTAGAGAAACTCATTAAACCAATTAATGGTGTTGAATACTTACCTTACAGCGATTATGATCTTGTAGTATCCCCCGATACAGCACGTCCTAATTCAGTTATGATTTTTGTGAAAAGCAGGGTAATGTAAAAGCTTTCTATTGTATGGGTCGACATAAAAATGTTGATTATTTCTATCTTTGTCAATCATATGCACAAGTACCGAAACATTTAGTTAGGGATACCGTAAATTTTTTAATAATTTTTCGACAAGATAATATGAAATTGAAACATGTGTACAATGATCATGTTAATACTGAAATGACATATCAACGTTTCAAAGACTTGTGTTTATTCTGTTGGAATAGTAATCGTGGTTTCTTAGTATTAGATATAGATGGAGCAATAAATGACGGTAGATATAGGAAAGGATTTGATTAATTTCTTGTAAATGCAACATTAAGCGTTTGAAACAGTCATTCTAGTCCAAGTCTTTGAAAAGTCAACATGACTGATTTTAGTGAGCAAATTAATGTTCTACAGCAAATGGAAAAAGCTCGTAATGCCATCAAACGCAAATATGATTTACTCAAACCTATTGTTCAAACACATGAAAAATTAGTTAATATTTCTGAAACACCTTTCTACCAATAGAAGAAGAAAAGTTAAGTTCACATGTAAAGAATGAAGTAAAATCAGAGTTTAAAACTAAAGAATTAAAGAGTGAAGAGGAGAATGATTTTGATGATGATGACGAAGTAGGCTACATGTCTGCTCTTAGTAATGTTGATAGAACCTTAACAGATACCCCACCAACATCTCCAAACTTTAATCTTGAGAATAAATACATTACAATGCTTCGAAGAGGAGAAACTAAAACATTAAACATTGTGTACGGTGTAAGAAAGTTTATGAATGATACGTTTAAAATTGGTGATAGTCCTATTAGACCGGGAGCCCGATGACATATTTTATGAGTAATTTTAAAATGTCTGCAACTGAAACCGCTTATATATAATGTTGAAGATCAGCGAATAAGAGTAGTCGCAAGTTCTGAACTTATGTATAACAAATTTAACAAAATTATTTGTTTATAAAAAAATTATAATATCAAAAGTCATTTTAAAGTACATAAGATGTGTACAGTTTTAAAGTTTAATTGAAAAAAAGTTGGCGGAAACACATTTGCAGACGCACTGGAGGTGTAGCAACCCTTGCAGACGGGGTTGGAGTTTCAAATTTTTTCTGGTAATTAGAAGTCATTTTATTATGTCTGCAATTGAATGTTATAATTTACTTTGATGATGAAGATAATATGAAATATAAAAAAAAAATAAAAAAAAATTTCTTGTTCGGGGATTAGAACCACCGATTTTTAACTCCGGAGGCTTGCTCTCTACTAACTAAGCTATTTTATTGTTTCTGTCATTGTCTTAAATTGAAACTCTAATGAACAGCTAGAATATGTTTTAAACTTTATAGCCGTAATTTAACACAATGACAGAAACAATAAAATAGCTCATTTGGTAGAGAGCAAGTCTTCGAAGTTAACCCGACTAGAAATGAAAGTATGGCAAACATCCGGACCTTACCAGGTGCCTGCAATTTACAATCGGGGCCTTATAAGGTGCCTAAGCAGGATCTTACATGGTTTGTAATGGGGTAATTTTCAGGGCCATACAACGAACATATATTTTTAGGCAATAGTAAGGGGCAAATGTAGGAAACAACTTTTACTTGTACATATAGATTACAATTTAAATAATTTTATAACATGTAACGGTTTTGATATTTTTAATGATAATAATAATAAATAATATAATATAAAGTTAATACTAACAATTAACTACCGTTAAACAATAGTCTCTCTACGCGATCAGCCGCTCAGTAATAATACGTGTCTATAAGACACGAATAGGCGGAGGCGGCTGTATCCTTTACTTAGCTAATGCGAACGAAAATAAAAGGGCAAACAATAAAAATAGAAACACGATGTTTAATTAAAGATCAAAAAACCAAGAGTATATTATCAAATTAAAGGTAATACACGCGTGCCTCTGCACGCGGGATCGCAGGTCGATACGCAAAATAAATGAAGAGAGAAAGAGAGAGAGAGAGACTACAAAACTGGCACTTACAGTGCGTGAGCCGCGATGGCTAATTAAATCACCAGGCGAAGTCTGCGTGGTCGCTACTCTCCTTTAGCTTCCTGGGCTGCGTCGTCGCCGTATAATCTATCACCGGTTCACTGGGTCATCAGCACAACACCAGGATGACAAGTAGCACGAGGCAATCAAAAATATGGAGAGAAGAATAAAACAAAATAACTCACTCACGAAACGACGGTTGAAATAAGTCTCACGGTTGAATTCAATCTCTCGACGGTTGATTTCAGTCTAAGTTAATCTCTCGCCGGTTGAGATTAGTCTAAGTGCTCTCGCACTTACGAACAGGATTGCCAGGTGAAGATTTTTTCTCCTTGTTGCTCTTGCTTAATAAACATCAATATACGTAAGAGAGAAAAGGAAAAAAATCGCCAACTGGTCTCTCTGCTTACGAACCGAAAACTCTCTCTCTTTCCCTACTTTTACCTTTACGAAGGTCCGCGAAAATCGCCGAAAATCGTCGAACGTCGACCTGTAACAGCTGTAAAGATTAATACACAGGCTAGACAGAGAGTAAGAATGTAACGAGCAATGTAATATAATCAAATATTACATTGATTCGTTACAAACAGTTAATTTAATTTTCTTAAAAATTAATTACTAATATTTAATTTTTTGTAAATTTAAACTAGAAATGCGGAAACATTTTAGGTTAGATTAGGGGGTGTATTGAAATAAATGCATATAATATAATGAAAATTGTGCTAATGTTGCTATAATTAATTTTGCATTGTGCAATACTTAAAAAAAGTCTGCAAGTAATTTTTTATTATTTGTAATGGTAAGTGATATTCACGCACCAATATCGAATTCGGTAGGTAAGCACGATCGCTATATATAGATATAGATATCGCCAACGACTCGCGCAACGAAAATCGGCAATCCGAGAGAGAGAGAGAGAGCGGCTGCGCGCGCATGACGATCGGTATGAAAAGGGAGATCGCGACTACACGTGCGGCTGATAGCGCCCCGGCTTACGCAGTTTTTCCAAAATTTTTTCTGAGAGACTTTTATTTGTGGTGTTTAAGATACGCACGACGCGAGTTAAATCGGCGTGTTGAGGATTGATCTCGCCCGGACAGGAGTGACTCGGTGTCGATAGATATTTAGCGACACACGACACAGGATCGGCCGAGTAGTCGCAAGCGAGAGAGAGAGAAAGCTGTTTCTTTCGGTCGGTTTCTTTGCGATACGAACAGGATAAACAGTAAGTGGTACCACTTCTCGTGCGAGCGATAATTACCGCGAATAAATTAACTTTATCGCGGATGTTCGTAGTTTAGGAGAATTAGTTCGCGTACCCCTCTTTCCCCCCGCATTGTGCCGACGATTAACCGACGAAAGATCACGATAAGTGCAGGTAGAGTGCGATGGTTCTCAAGCGTCTGCTAGAGGAGCTTTGGGGAGGGGTGAGATATGGAGACAAGGTCAGCCTCCATATTCTAGCTCTCCCTACCCTAGTCAAATGGACTCAAACGTAATCGGGCAATCCACAACTAGATCGGCCGGGACAGTGCGCGCAATTATTCGTAATAGAAATAGAGCGCACACAATTGCGCGAACTTCTAGACCGAGTGTTGTCCACCACCTTGCCAAAGATCGGCCGTTCTTACGATGTCGAACATATAATCGACGTCGAATCAGCCAGGCCGACCAAACAGTGGTACTACCCCGTCTCTGATAAGATTTGAGAGGAAATGCAATGTCATGTTCGCGAGATGCTCGAGACTGGCGTTATTGAACCCTCGAAAAGCGGTTCGTCCAGTCCAGTGGTGTTGGCTAAGAAAGGCGAAAATGCAAGACGTTTTTGCATTGATTTCAGGAAAGTCAACGCCTTGACCAAACCTGATGCGTATCCTTTGCCATTTATGCAAGATATTTTACGCAAACTCAAGAGGGCCCGATATATATCTACGATAGATATGAACTGCGCATATCACCAAATACTTCTGCAAATGGAATCGCGCCCGATTACAGCATTAACGGTACTTGGAATGGTTTGTTCCAGTTTACTCGTATGCTCTTTGGGTTGGCAAATGCCGGTGCAACGTTACAACACATGATAGACCAGGTGATTGGACCTACCCTCGAACCGAATGCTTACTCTTATCTCGACGATATCATTGTCGTGACGGAGACCTTCGAAGAGCACAAACTGTTGCTAAAGGAGGTGTTGACTCGTTTGACTGAAACCGGTTTATCGGTAAACCGAGAAAAATGTGTTTTCTGTCAACCCGAAGTAAGATACTAAAGTATTTAAATAACAAAGTTATTTACAAAATAAAATAATAAAATAGTATAACAATATAATAAATAACAAAATACAACAAATAACAAATAAAAATTATTAAAAATAGATTTAACAAAATACAGATAATGTAGCAGTATAAAGCGCCGTGCATTGCCAAGATCAGAGCATGAAAATATACAATAAATATTTATAAGAAATAAACTTAGACGCAATGAATAAAATAAAATACAATAGTATGAAATCGGCGGTATATAAAAGGTAATACAGTAATTAAATAATACACAATAAAAAATCGAATAAACGTTCAGAAGTCTGGCAAGGAAGGGCAGGCGATTCCCTCATTTCTTATCCTCACGTGCCAAGTCTGTCGATCGAGCTCAGATAGATACGATGAAAGGGATGATTTGAAGGAACTAAAGAGGAGAGGGTCAAAATTAGTGAAAGGGAGGTCATTGATGAGGCGAGAGGCAGTGATAATGAAGGAATTATTAAGGGCTACAGTTCTAGGAGGGAGGTAAAAAAGGGATAAGAGTGGGAGGCGTGAAGAAGAACCGGCAGGAAATGAAGCGTCGCGAATAATGAAGTGACGAGCAATATGGGAAGGGGATTTATGCGAAATGATGTTGTATGCACTAGTAGCAATGAAAAGGAATCTTCTAAGCTCGACCGACAGCCAACCCAGCTTAAGACACCGCCCTTACCCCAGCCCGCCGACCTACGGAATTTTATAAAAAAAAATGCTATCCGATGTATTTTTAATTGTACTTTCTAAAAAAACAAGAAATTTTAATTGTACCCCCACCGTTTTTAAGAAAAAAAATGACAAAGTATTGCAATATTAAAACACCGATACCTCACCTTACAATCGTTCCTTCGTCCTAATTAGGGTGTAAAAAAATTGTACCTTTTTCGTACTTAATTGTACCACCCTCACTTTTCCGAAAAAATAACGGTATAACGCAAAAATATTAAAAAAGCAATATCGTCTGATTGACAGTCCGTTTTCAGCTACTGCGCATGCGCGGCCAACGGAAGTGCGAGATTCGCATGCACACGAGATTTTCAACCGCACGAGATTTTAAAATCGTAAAAAAGGGAAAAAATGCATGGCAGGCATTGATAAAATATCCATCGTCGCATTATTATTATTAATTACCAGAATTTGTGGAAAAAGTAATTGTACCCTCCAAATCATTGATATTTAACTCTACTACTATGAGTAAATAAAAAAATAGTACAATCGTCAAACTTTGTATTTATTAATGGGAATCAATTAGAAACAATAGTAAATAATTAGCTGAACGAACGGGCGCACTATGCGCATGTGCGGTTGTGACGCCTATGAACTCAAGCGTTTTAAAAACGCGAAAAAAGCAAGTAACGCTCGGTTATTTGACCTTGTAACCCCGTTTTTTGGTTATAATCCTAATTAAAAATAAGATTTATTTACAAAATACAGATAATGTAGCAGTATAAAGCGCCGTGCATTGCCAAGATCAGAGCATGAAAATATACAATAAATATTTATAAGAAATAAACTTAGACGCAATGAATAAAATAAAATACAATAGTATGAAATCGGCGGTATATAAAAGGTAATACAGTAATTAAATAATACACAATAAAAAATCGAATAAACGTTCAGAAGTCTGGCAAGGAAGGGCAGGCGATTCCCTCATTTCTTATCCTCACGTGCCAAGTCTGTCGATCGAGCTCAGATAGATACGATGAAAGGGATGATTTGAAGGAACTAAAGAGGAGAGGGTCAAAATTAGTGAAAGGGAGGTCATTGATGAGGCGAGAGGCAGTGATAATGAAGGAATTATTAAGGGCTACAGTTCTAGGAGGGAGGTAAAAAAGGGATAAGAGTGGGAGGCGTGAAGAAGAACCGGCAGGAAATGAAGCGTCGCGAATAATGAAGTGACGAGCAATATGGGAAGGGGATTTATGCGAAATGATGTTGTATGCACTAGTAGCAATGAAAAGGAATCTTCTAAGCTCGACCGACAGCCAACCCAGCTTAAGACACCGCCCTTACCCCAGCCCGCCGACCTACGGAATTTTATAAAAAAAAATGCTATCCGATGTATTTTTAATTGTACTTTCTAAAAAAACAAGAAATTTTAATTGTACCCCCACCGTTTTTAAGAAAAAAAATGACAAAGTATTGCAATATTAAAACACCGATACCTCACCTTACAATCGTTCCTTCGTCCTAATTAGGGTGTAAAAAAATTGTACCTTTTTCGTACTTAATTGTACCACCCTCACTTTTCCGAAAAAATAACGGTATAACGCAAAAATATTAAAAAAGCAATATCGTCTGATTGACAGTCCGTTTTCAGCTACTGCGCATGCGCGGCCAACGGAAGTGCGAGATTCGCATGCACACGAGATTTTCAACCGCACGAGATTTTAAAATCGTAAAAAAGGGAAAAAATGCATGGCAGGCATTGATAAAATATCCATCGTCGCATTATTATTATTAATTACCAGAATTTGTGGAAAAAGTAATTGTACCCTCCAAATCATTGATATTTAACTCTACTACTATGAGTAAATAAAAAAATAGTACAATCGTCAAAC
Organism: Theocolax elegans; assembly: GCA_026168455.1. Taxonomy (NCBI): domain Eukaryota; kingdom Metazoa; phylum Arthropoda; class Insecta; order Hymenoptera; family Cerocephalidae; genus Theocolax; species Theocolax elegans. The sequence continues at coordinate 10,192,032 of CM047430.1, read as the reverse complement.
TTTGTATTTATTAATGGGAATCAATTAGAAACAATAGTAAATAATTAGCTGAACGAACGGGCGCACTATGCGCATGTGCGGTTGTGACGCCTATGAACTCAAGCGTTTTAAAAACGCGAAAAAAGCAAGTAACGCTCGGTTATTTGACCTTGTAACCCCGTTTTTTGGTTATAATCCTAAAGAAGATGCATTATTATAAGGCTTTTATAGTTTTTTTATAAAAAAAGTCAAAAGTGTTTATTATTTATGAGGGTTATGTGGGTATTTGAGACTTATATATAGACAGTCGTCTATAACTCTTTCGGGTTGAAAAATTGAGAAGTAAGTACGGCCCCGTCTTAGTCAATAACCTGAGGGATAGTTTATTTTTAAAAACATAAAGCAAATCAATAATAAAGAGTTCAGATAAATACCTTTCCATATAATTATATATATATATATATAAATAATATTATATACGTAATTTAATATATATATATATATATACATTTGGATATAGGGGGTTATGGAGCCTCGTATGTTAAATTCCAATAACCCTATCCCTTTCCCACTCATTGTTAATATGGCAGGTTTATGGAGCCGGGGCTCCATAATCTTTTCTGTCTCTTTTTATCGTACTAAAGTACGTATCTTCCTTCTCTGTCATGGGCGTCATAAACCCCGAAATTTAAAATTATATGTATGTATGCATAGATAGGGTGGACCATATTTTTATTGTTGATTTGCTTTATGTTTTTAAAAATAAACTATCCCTCAGGTTATTGACTAAGACGGGGCCGTACTTACTTCTCAATTTTTCAACCCAAAACGAGTTATAGACGACTGTCTACATAACTCTCAAATACCCACATAAGCCTCATAAATAATAAACACTTTTGTTGTTACTTGCTTTTTTCGCGATTTTAAGACGCCTGCCTTCATAGGCCCGCTGGTAATTATTTAATTATTTTTGCTCAAATTTAATGTGTAAACCAACAAACTAATGATGGTACAATTAAGAACAAATGAAAAAGAATATTTAATACGTCTGTTAATTGTTAAACAGCTGTTGTGCACGCTGCTTTCAACGTTTCCACCTGTAACCTGACAATAACTTTTTTTTTCTCAAAACCTCAGGTGGTACAATTGAATTTTCTGTAAAGTCTATGAAAGATAAATGAATATACATCGTTGACTATTTTTTATAACATCTTTCGAGCATTTTTTGATCTATTCATGACTTTTAAATAACGCGCCATAAGCATGCGTTTCTCGTATTTCCGGTGACCGCGCATGCGCGGTGACTGGAAATATATTTGCATTATGTCAGTACAATTTTTTTGATTTTTTATTTATTGTATTATATTATTTCGCAAAAGTAACGGTGGTACAATTAAGTATAAAAAAGGTACAATTTTTCTGCACCTTTCCTTTAACGTTAAAACCACTTTAAAAGGAGCTATTGGCGGATTAATATTCTAGTACTTTAGGATTTTTTTTCTAAAAAACTACGGGGGTACAATTGAAAATTTTTTTTTTGTTGAAAAGTACAATTAAAAATACGTCGATTAGCATTTTTTTTTTATTATATTTCGAAGGGTCGTCGGGCTGGGGTAGGGTCGGTGCTTAAGACGGTACGGTGTCATATGTTCACGCCACGGAATACTACCCCATACAAAATGAACGCAAGCATTTAATAGTCGCTGTAGCTTTAAATTTCTGGTACCATCTAGGTCGTGAAAAACTGCGCAAGCGTAATCGAAATGCGGGAAAATCAGAGCTTCGACAAGGCTCTTTCTGTTCCGATGCGAAAGTGCTTTTTTATAAAATCTTAAGGAGTGAAGAACTCCATCAACTCGCTGTGACACAGATGCGACCTGACGAGACCAGTCCAGGGTGGGTGTAATCCAAAGGCCCAGAGATTTGACTTCAGACTCATAGTTAAGGATATTATTCCCTATTGAACCTTCGGGGCAGTATCTAAGTCGATGCGCGAAATATAAGCCTGACTGCTCAAGATCATCACCTTCGTCTTTTTCACATTCAAATTCAGTTCATTCGACCTCGCCCAGTTATCTATCGCATTTGCATCTTCCGAAATTTTTTGTACACCCGAGCAAGATCGGTTGTATAAAACGAGTGATAGATCCGATCCGGTGTCATCCGCGAAAATCATGTGGTCAGAATGTTTTAAAACCCGCGAGAGGTCATTAATAAAAATAGAAAATAATAGTGGGCCGAGGGCACTACCCTGTGGGATCCCCCTAGACGTGTCGAGCCAGGCCGAGCCCACCCCCAGTTCATCCACCACCGTTTGAGTGCGGTCAACCAGGTAATGGTAGAACCAGGAGATAATCGTATCCGAACAACCTAAAGAGCGTAATTTACTAAGCATTAAGTCATGTGTTACCGAATCGAACGCTTTTGAAAAATCAAACAAAATGAGAATGGTGATCATGCGTTTGTCTATGGCTCTCCTAATGTCATTCAAGACACCGATCAGAGCCGTCTGGGTACTATGCCCCCGGCGGAAGCTTGCTTGTCTCTCAATAATTAAATTATTACTGTTAAGATATTCTGTGAGTTGTTCATGAACTAACTTTTCTAAGATTTTGGAGACTTCAAAGAGCTTTGCTATGGGCCTAGTGTCAGATGGCGAGATCACTCTCTTCGACTTTGCCAAAGAAAAAAGAAGAGACTTAGTCCAAGGCTTTGGAAAAACTCCCGTTGAGAGAGACAAGTTAAACAATTCAGCTAGATAGGGTGCTATTTGAGCAGTTAAAAGTTTTAACATTAGAATAGAAATTCCATCGTGGCCTGTAGCTTTGGAGGTGGCCCTTGAAATAGTAGACAGGACTTTATGTGAGGTGATAGGGGCAAAGTGAAAGGAACTTAAAGGATAAGATGAGGGTAAGATGTCTGTTGATGAAATGAGAGACTGAAGTTGAGTATATGTGAGAGGAAAGGGTGAATACGAAATAGAAGCGTAGTGGATGTTGAGCTGATCAGGTCCGAGCTCAGGCCAGTGGCCAAGTATCTTTTATACGCCATGTTACGAGCTATAATAATTTGCTTAATGTGAGGTGTAATCCACGATTTGCTGAAATTTTTAATGGTGATGAATTTAGCAGGAGCGAGTGAATCAAAAGTATGCAGGATAGCTGAAACAAGGTTTGAAAGTAGAATGTTGATGGTAGTGGGGAATGAAGAATACGGCATCAGTGTACTTTGTGAAGAGGAAGGTGAATGGCCAGACGACGTGGTGGAAGGGTGAGAAATTGATGAGGAAGACGACACAGCGGTAGTGTGAGAGTAAGCTGAAAGATGATTAAAATTATCAGGAAAAAGAGCAGCTGCCGCCGGCGGATCAATTAAAGCAAGGTTCGGCGACCAAATCCTCTTTACAGCCGGCAATGGTATAATAAAATCAAAAGCAAGTACAATATAGTCGTGCCCAGCTGTAAAGGGAACTGGTGACTTAGAATAAATATAAACTGGCGGAAGATTACCTGTAATAAATAAATCAAGCCAGGTATGAGATGAATGGGTGGATGAATGCGTATGATGCGTAGAATCAGATTTGATAAGGAAAAGATTTAAGGGGATGTCGGAGCTATAGCCTCCATCAAAAGCCGCTCGATCTCTCGGTTTCGAATGGCGCTGTAGTCAGGTGTCAATTTCTACGATAAACGTACTTAAAACATAAATTATAAATTTTACAGCTATATAGAGCTGTTGAAAGATACTTTCCCCCCTAGCTATGACTAAGCTTAAGGTAATTATAATATTACTCTTGGCAGCAAATGTTTATTTTTTTAAAGAAATGTGAAATACGTCTGCAATTCATTGAGTCTATATCTGCCGTAATGCTACATGCAACGTATTTCACATTTCTTTAAAAAAATAAACATTTACTGCCAAGAGTAATATTACAATTACCTTAATTTTAGTTATAGCTAGGGGGGAAAGTATCTTTCAACAGCTCTATGTAGCTGTAAAATTTATAATTTATGTTTTAAGTACGTTTATCGTAGAAATCGACACCTGACTACAGCGCCATTCGAAACCGAGAGATCGAGCGGCTTTTGATGGAGGCTATAGCTCCGACATCCCCTTAATGAATCTAAATATGAATCCAACATGGTGGACGCCCCATCATTATTGCACATATTAATATTAAAATCGCCGGTGATGACTACCTGGTCGCATGTATGTAAATAATTAGTCAACGTATCATAAAATTTTGATGGGTAGGCCGCTGTGGGCCTCCTATAAATAACACTAAATAGCAGCGTACTGGTTTTATTACGAACTTGAAAAATCATAAATTCCGGGATGTTGGAAAAGGCAAAGTCGGAGTGAGCCACAAGCCTAACATCAAGATTATTCTTGAAATAGGCGGCTACACCCCCCCCCCCCATCTTTACCTACCCGGTCCAGTCTGTGTAAGGTGTAGCCAGGAAGGCCCAACATGTTGGAGGAGTCATGATCCGTGAGAAAAGTTTCTGAGAAAGCAATGATATCGTGATTAGATGGAAGGACTAGTGACTCAATGGATGAAAAGTGTGTTTTTAGGCGGTTAATATTTACATGCAAAATGGAGAATGAAGTGTTAGTAGGTGGTGACGCCTGACCAGACAACCTTCATTGCGAAGAAGAAGAATTATGGATTGAAAGGTTATTTAAGTCCGACTTAGAGTGAATCGGAAAAAGTGCCCTCCCTTCGTTTTACGCATAAACACCGTGTAATTTTTAACAAAAGGCCTCGCGAAACCCAAGTCAACGGAATGACGCAGCGCTTTACTTAAAAGAACGTGCAACTGCTTGGGCCAGAGCGCACGTAAAAAGATCGACGAGCCTCCACCCGCACCAAAGAGAGAATCAGCTGATAAACCCTTGAGAAGGCTAGTCTTCTCTAGAACAAGATCCCTGGTTGATGTGGAGGAAACCCGGAAAACAATTCCCTTATTGTTAATATTACTATTACTACCGCTAGCAGTCGAAGTCGAAGTCGCCGGTCTTGAATCTTGATTTCCTGGCTTGTTCCGGACAAGCCAGGGACGGATATCAACCACTTGCGAGCAGACGCGTGGAAGATTGATGGCGGTCAAAACTTTTTCAACGGCCTCCTCTTCCGAACAGGCTAAATTCGCAGGGATGCTCAGCAGTAATAACTCGCAGGTATCTGAAGAGGCTGACATCGTCAACACCGCCGATGTCGACCGGCTGTTACGTGCGTCACTAATCATGCCACGGATTGATTCGGTCGCCGCCTCCAGCGCTCCCAGGCGGTCCGAGACAATCCCTCATCGGTCGCTGCCTCGATTTGCAGAACCCGGGAGTTAAGATCCCGGATCTCGCTGGTCAGCCCTTGCACCGAAGTTTCGATGCGCGAGGCCGTGCGCTCGAAATTGGCCTCTAACCGGCTCGCGAAATCTGAAAAAAGAGCGGCCATGTCGACGGTACCAGACTGGTTGCGCGGGTAGATCGGAGCAGCTGTCGGTGGGCAGTAACCTGCGCATATGGCGGCAAAGTGGGCGAGGCGACGCGCTTGGCCTTCCCAGTGGTGGCCTAGTACGGCTACAAACAAAACAAGTGGTACGCGTAGCCGGCAGCATCTCTTAAGGTGATAAGTGTATAAAGCCTTGAAGAAGAGGTGGAAACTGCGACGAGGTTGACCCTTAGATACATGTGGTAACCAGTAGAGGCGCTGATCAAACTGTGCGAATACGTCGATGTTAGGCCGCCAATTTGCGAGTAGATGAGACCTAAACTCTTGCAATAGCCAAGTTTTTCAGAGGAAAAATAAGGATTCCCGGGCGATAAAAAGCACCTGATATTATTTCAGACAACAGCCGCCACTCCAGGGAATCCCCTTCTCTTAGCTGAAACTCATGAAAAAGAGTGTGAACAAAAATAACACGATACGAGAAGAGGTGAATTTTGAGCGCGTCCAGTATACCCCCCAGAGAGTGAGTGAGAGAGAGAAAGAGAGAGAAAGCTGTTTCATCTTGTCGGTTTCTTTGAGATACGAACAGAATAAAATGTAAGTAGTACCACATCTTGCGAGTTAGTTACGATCTTAGAGTTAGTTCGCGTACTCCTCTTTCCCCCCGCGTTGATCCGACGATTACGACTCAACTCTCGTGCGTGCGTTGACCACGAACGATAATTGTTTTGTGTTTAGTACATATCACATTTGATATAATAAATCTGTTTATATCTGATTGTATCTCAAATCGTGTTGATTCATAGATTTAAAACCGTCGCTTATAGATATTCCTCCGTTATCCTATGAGCCGTATATAAGTATACGGGCTCTCGCGAACTCACATATTATTTTCTTTCCGCGGTCCATTTCAGGAAAGATCATTAATTTACCTGTCGTTATTAGAAACCGAAGTACGGTTTCCAAATAACCATAGCGGCAAGTGTGCGGACAGGTAACCGCAGCCGCTATATATTCTGGTTTAAGCATCGAGTACGAGATACCACGTCGACGACACTAGTCAGGTTTGTACGCCACGAACTACGTGTAAATAAGACAGGCAACTCGATAATTTTTCCCCGGGCAAGCACACCGTTACAACTATAATAGTGTTTAAATCAATTTTGTTGTTTAAATTAATTTTAAACTGTAATAGTGTTTAAATCAATTTTGCGGTATTTACAATAATGTAATGACTCGATGATTTTTCCCCTAGGCAAGTACACCGTTATATATGCACAAATCAAACTTAATCATTACTCTCAGTTGCAGACGAAATAAAATAAGTTTAAGCATACGAAACAATTTTGTAGCTTATTATTTAGCTTAAATTTGTACGAATTTTATATCCTGTAAATAAAATTCACGCTGATTCAGTACTGATTTCATATTGTAATCAATATGAAATCATTACTGCATCAATATAAAACCATCACCGAATCAGAGTAAAATCAGTACTGAATCTGCAGTAACTTTTTACCAAAACGCAGAATTGAATTGGTACAGAATTAGTACAAAATCAGGATTGAATCAGTACAAAATCGGTATTGAATGTTTACTGAATCTGCGATGAATCAGAGTTACACGCAGAGTAATAAAACAATAAAAGTTAATTTATATATATGTTATTAATAAAAGAGATTACCACGAGTGGATCTTCACAGAATTAAATAATAGGTTATAAGTTACTTTGCATAATATATTACACATGTTTATGCAAATCAACTGCCTATAAATTTTAAAATAAGATAATAGTTAAGATGTATATATAAATGATTTATAAAATATAACATCAGTTAATATTAATTACTCATTGCAGTTTCTTCAAGATACTATACTTTCATAAACGTACAGGAGTACATTAGTAAGTCAGAATTAACACCTGTATAAAGCGTCTAACCAAAGGTGGTGCAAGTATCATTTTATTTAAAAGAATAAAAATGAAATGTCCGTTATATTAGTTTTGCAGAAATTAATTTTACACAAATTGATATTAATAGAATATTATTTATTTACTAATGTAAGACATGGGAGGGACAGAAATGAAAAGTAAAAGTGTAGGATACTTTTCATAAACAAATCTGTATTCAGATTGGTAAACATTTTTGCATGGTTCAAACTACTTGTCGATTCCAGTTTGATTTCAGTGCTTTCAATTGCAGAAACTTTTTACGAAGTTTAAGTAATATATATAACAATGTTTATTTAAAATATAACTTTATGGTACGATTCAAAATACTTGTCGATTTCAGTTCGATTTCAGTACTTTCAATTGCAGAAATTTTTTATACGAATTTTTTGTAAAATGTAAACAAATGTTTAATTAAAATTCAAAGAAATAAATAAAATATGGGAGTTAGAATTAAAATTATTTATTTATCAGATAAAAATTTTCAAAGTTTGATTAGAATAACACATTACTTGCGGGTTTTGACATCTTTTTGAAATGTGTTTTTGATTTCAGTACTTTAAATTATAGAGTAAAAAATATAAATAAGTAGAAAAAAATGGGAGTTAGAATCAAAGATATTTCTTTATTTCAAAATACTTGTCGATTCCAGTTTGATTTTAGTTCTTTCAATAGCAGAAAACTATTATGCAGTATAAGTTATACATAAAAAATATGTAATTAGTAATTAAAGAAATAGAAAAATATGGGAGGTCGAATTGAAGATATGTATTTATCAGACAAGAATTTTGAAAAGTGCCACCGAGAAATTCTTGGGGCACCCTCGGTACTTATGTGAAGGGCAATACAGTACATTACCTTTAGTACAGCAGCTCTCCTAGTTTTGGGAGCTCTGCTATCCTAAATGACGAAAAAGTGTTTTGCTTTGCAACTACAGTGCCACTTTTGAACAGTTCTTATACCATTTTGGGGCAACAGCCGTCCTAAACATCATACGAATGTACGAATAATGTAGTTGGACATCGGGTACCCCAAGAATTTTTCAGTGTGTGATTAGAAAAATACTATACTTGCGGATTTTGACACCTTCTTGGAAGGTGTTATAAGTTACATATAAAAAATTTGTAATTAGTATTTATAGAAATAGAAAAATATATTTATTTATCACATAACAATATTCAAAGTTTGATTTGAATAACACAATACTTGCGGGTTTTGACACCTTCTTGGAAGGTGTTTTTGATTTTATGATTCATTATTAAATATTCCACATTGAATTTGTACCTCTGGACAGTACTTTATATAAAACACCTTCTACGAAGGTGTCAACATTTGCAAGTATGGTTACCAATCACACTTTCAAAAATGTTATCTGATAAAAAAATCTTTTCTGCCCTCCGGCCGGAAAGCGGCAACTTTCCGGCCGCTGCGCGAATTGAAGTTGCCGTTTTCCGGCCACGTCGAGCAGAAAAATAGTATACACACCTTGGCCAGTAAAAAAGAAAGCCTCAGATCACATGATCGTCCACCTCGGCTTCGCCTCAGCCGACAATTACATGTGATCTGAGACATTTCTTATTTTACTGGCCATGGTATGTAATATACTATTAATTATTACTCCCATCCTATTTCTACTTATATTTTGCTTAAGCTCCATAAAAAGTTTCTGCAATAGAAAGTACTGAAATCAAAGCAGAATAATCGACAAGTATTTTTTACGATACGATAGATTGTATTTTAATTAAAATTTATATATTTTGCTTAAACTCCATAAAAAGTTTCTGCAATAGGAAGTACTGAAATCAAAGCGGAATAATCGACAAGTATTTTTTACCATACCATATTTTATATTTATGTGAATTAAACTTTTATATATTTTGCTTAAACTCTATAAAAAGTTTTTATTAATTTCCACAAAACTGATAAAAAGGCAACTTCTTTTTTTTTATTCTCTTTAAATAAATAATATATATCCTTCCCGTGCTTTACAGCAGTAGATAAACAATTTTATAGAATAATAATAATTCATTTGTGCAAAATTAATTTCTGCATAACTAATAAAAAACAATTTCTCTCTTTTTTATGCTCTTTAAATAAAATAATACTTGCACCAAGCGTTGGATTGCCATCTTACTTTTGAATTATACGTCTTATTTGAATTAAATAGCGTATTGCATATGTGTTTATATATCAAAGACTTATAAAATATTTCAAATTTTCTTAAGATTTATAAGATTTATACAACGACATAATATGTTTCTAATGAGGCCTATAATAAATAATCTTCTTTCTTTGTTACTATAATAAATAATTGTTGAATATCTTCATTGCAGATTATAGTAATATTGTATTTGACAAATCCGTTTATCACATAACAATATTCAAAGTTTGATTTGAATAACACAATACTTGCGGGTTTTGACACCTTCTTGGAAGGTGTTTTTGATTTTATGATTCATTATTAAATATTCCACATTGAATTTGTACCTCTGGACAGTACTTTATATAAAACACCTTCTACGAAGGTGTCAACATTTGCAAGTATGGTTACCAATCACACTTTCAAAAATGTTATCTGATAAAAAATCTTTTCTGCCCTCCGGCCGGAAAGCGGCAACTTTCCGGCCGCTGCGCGAATTGAAGTTGCCGTTTTCCGGCCACGTCGAGCAGAAAAATAGTATACACACCTTGGCCAGTAAAAAAGAAAGCCTCAGATCACATGATCGTCCACCTCGGCTTCGCCTCAGCCGACAATTACATGTGATCTGAGACATTTCTTATTTTACTGGCCATGGTATGTAATATACTATTAATTATTACTCCCATCCTATTTCTACTTATATTTGCTTAAGCTCCATAAAAGTTTCTGCAATAGAAAGTACTGAAATCAAAGCAGAATAATCGACAAGTATTTTTTACGATACGATAGATTGTATTTTAATTAAAATTTATATATTTTGCTTAAACTCCATAAAAAGTTTCTGCAATAGGAAGTACTGAAATCAAAGCGGAATAATCGACAAGTATTTTTTACCATACCATATTTTATATTTATGTGAATTAAACTTTTATATATTTTGCTTAAACTCTATAAAAAGTTTTATTAATTTCCACAAAACTGATAAAAAGGCAACTTCTTTTTTTTTATTCTCTTTAAATAAATAATATATATCCTTTCCCGTGCTTTACAGCAGTAGATAAACAATTTTATAGAATAATAATAATTCATTTGTGCAAAATTAATTTCTGCATAACTAATAAAAAACAATTTCTCTCTTTTTTATGCTCTTTAAATAAAATAATACTTGCACCAAGCGTTGGATTGCCATCTTACTTTTGAATTATACGTCTTATTTGAATTAAATAGCGTATTGCATATGTGTTTATATATCAAAGACTTATAAAATATTTCAAATTTTCTTAAGATTTATAAGATTTATACAACGACATAATATGTTTCTAATGAGGCCTATAATAAATAATCTTCTTTCTTTGTTACTATAATAAATAATTGTTGAATATCTTCATTGCAGATTATAGTAATATTGTATTTGACAAATCCGTTTATGACATAATTTAAGAACAGGTATTATTTTATTTACTAACTAGCCATATTACCTCGGTCGCTAACGCTCCCTCAGTTGAATCACATTTTTGAGGCTAGACGTTGATTATTATTATTTTTTTTATTATTATTTTAACGTCGCTCTTTTTATGCTCCCAAACCGGTGCTAATCAGCGACGGAGGTCATACGATGTCTTGGTGAAGAAAGCACTTGGTGAAAATACATTCGCCAGTGGTGCTTGTATCAATCGGCCGGGGCCGGGAATCGAACCTGGGACCTCCAGATTACGAGCCCGACGCCCTACCGACCGAGCCATCGCAGGCCTCTAATCTTTACATTTGACGAAATCAGTAAATTTTGCAATGCGACTACTGACGAAATATATTTGGCTAAAAAGGTAAGTAATTTAGTATAAAAAATTTGTGCTAAAATTATAGTAATTATTAAAACAATAAAAAAATTAAATAATTCTTCATTTTTTTTATTTTTCTTGGCATAAAAGATTTTGTAAATTTAATTTCATAGTTAATATTTTTTTATTACATTAATGAAATAATGTTTTAATGTTATTTATATATAAGAAATTGTGTTTTAAATTAAAAATTACTTAATATAATTTTAGTGTTATATATGTTACATATTAAATTGTAATATAAATAATGTTATATATGTAATAAAAATTTATGATATAGAGCAAATATATAATAGTATACATCTTCAATATAACATAATTAATTAATATAGTAAAGTTGTTTTATATAATATTACTATCACCACGGATTTTCTTGAATTACCTTAACAATTTCGCCTTTCACAGGTAATTCTAATTTTTGGAATTTGTGGTGCGCGCAGACGAGCTGAATTAGCTGCTATAACGATAGATAATGTCAACCGTATCGAAATACTCGCCTGCGATTGAATCAATCCCGATATCCGCTGTTCGGGCACCGGCGTACCCGAACACACTTCTGAAGTTTCACACACACGTACACTCGGGAAGGAGAGGGGGTGCACGATAGTATACAACTACCTATTGGGTTATGTCCCGTGGATGGCTTAGCCGATCCTTTGTCCTCGACAATCTCCTAGGCAGCGGAGGTCGGACGTCGGCTGTGTAAGGCGGCCCAACGCCGCGGCGAGTACTCCCACGAACCGCACTTGCACTCGCACATGACACCGTCCTTAAACACTATACAAATACACGAGCACTCGCACGCACACTAGACACTGGCCCGACCGGAGCCGCATTGTCGACCTTGCTTCACACAGTCACATGACCTAACCTTCCCTGACTGTTCTCACGTATGCCGATACATCTTCCATACCGCTTTACATGGCAACCCGAGGTGGTACAAATCTCTTCACATCGGATATGTGTATCTCGGTCAATTTCCGACCAGACTCTTCTAGTCTCAAAACTACTGGAGATAGTACTTCTTCAACGTCAAAGGGTCCGTCATACTATGGTGCCAGTTTAGCAGAAATGCCTTACGCACCTTAGGAAGGCGTATGGCAACAATTTAAATCATAAAGCTTTGAGGACCTGATTGAGACGTATTATAGTTCTGACAAAGCAGAGATTGTAAGACAAATTGGCGGGTATCGTGGTAGATACCTGGCCAATAGTTATATCTTGCAACGTGTTCGTAAATTTTCTCAATTCCCATGTGACCCATAGATGGGTGGAAATGAGAATCTACTAGAACTTGGTTCCTCTGTTCTAAGGGTAGCACAAGACGCCAGCCTTCTTCTCGTTCTGTTACAGAGTCCAGGAATTTATTGCTTGTAAAACGATATAGAATATCATCCTCAATTTTCCACTCTGGAAATCTCTGAGGGCATGAGTGCACATCGTTTAATCTAACAATATACTGTGAGTCTGTAATTACTTCGAACGAGGCAATCTCTTCTTCATGGGGGTCTGGGTTGACGGCACGAGAAAGCGCGTCCGGAACATAGTGCAAGGCTTCTTTCTTATGCACTATTTCAAAGTCCCATTGCTGTATTACAAGTAACCATCGTGCCAACCTACCCGACGGCTCTTTCAGATTTTTGAGCCATATGAGAGCACTATAGTCGGTCACAGCCGTAAATCGATAGGTCTCAATGTATGGTCTCAATCTCTAAATAGTCTATATATGAGCCAAGCATTCATTTCCTGTTGTCATGTAATTACGTTCAGCATGATTTAATAATCGACTGACGTAGACAATCGGATGCTCGAAACCCTCGTCGTCCAGTTGCGTTTGGACTTTGAACGGTAAATGGCTTAGAAATGTCTGGACGGGCTAGTACAGGTAAGGGGAGCCTTAATGTCAGCTTCTCGGTTGATAAATCGAGAGTACCAGCCTACTATCTCGAAGAAGGATCTTAGCTGTTTGACATTACGAGGAGAGGGGTAATTAAAGACCAGGGCCACTTGTTCCTCATCAGAGAGCAAGCCGTCCATGTCCTATTTGTATCCAAGGAACGTTACGCTGGAGCAACAGAACTCACACTTCTCTCGATTCACTTCGAGCCCAGCATCGTTCAACATCCTTAGTACGTATTCGAGCCATTTTAGATGGTCCTCAAAAGTTTCGGTAATGACTATCAGATCGTCTAAGTAACCATACATATGAGGTTCCACCTTAGGCCCGAAAATTGCATCTATAAGCCGTGCAAAGGTCATACGAGCATTCATGAGGCCAAAAGATATTTTCGTGAACTGCCACAGCCCCGACCCTGATACAACAAATGCAGTAATACCGGCTCGCCTCGACCATTAATATTTGGGAGTACGCTTTCTTAAGATCAATTTTTGATATATACCTTGCATTATGCAGCTTATCCAGGCTCAACCTCTATGAGGTGCTCCGATAATGTCGTAAAGGCGTGGACGTCTCTCGATGGCAAGAGTAGGCTTTCAGCTAACTCTTTGACTTGTTTCCGCATTCTCGCCAATACGTCAGATAGTTTCTCTTAATTCGACTTCCATATTCTAATGTTGTAAAAAATCCAAAACGAGAATGATGGAATGCTCAATATTCTCAACAATTCTCAGTTGGATATTGCCATCAAGGCCTTCTACACAGAGTAAGTTGTCGATGAGGCCAAGGACTTGAAGTGCTGGTCCAGCTACACTTTTTACGATAACCTTGACAGGTCTCCGTTTAAACTTGTACTATTGGACAACATCTGATCGTACAAGAGAGACAATGGCGACAGGATCATAATGTGGTTTAAAGTCCTTTCAACCGAGTCGTATAAAAAAGAATAGCAGGTTATCCGATTGGATGCCAGAAATCATCTGAGCAGTTTGACTATCGTCAATAGGAGTCGATGCCGTATGCGTCATTTTAGACGTATTCGGTACAGCATCTGCCCCCTCCCCCTGAACTGTATTCCTCGGTAACGAGTTTGTACGGTTCATACTGTGCACACCGTCGACAACTGTCTTCTCCACCAAGGGCTCGTTGTTGAGGACAATTTCCTTCACCACTAAGGGCTTCTTGTCCTCTTTACTAGGTGACACATCGAGGTGACGATGAGCAATAACTAAAGTCGTTCACTCCGATGGTGCTAAGCGGCTAAGGTAACAACCTCTTTACGCTCTCTTCACCAATTAAATCTCTGATACCAGAGTATATTTGCTTTTGGATTCCCTTAGCTCAATCGTTAGCTTCACGCTTTTATTGGTCTTATAAGGGTTCTTGTTCTGTTTTACCTAGCGAAGCTCGGGTGGGATTGACAGGTTGTGTTATGAGTACTTTTCCATCTGTCGAATCCCCAGAACGTTTCGGATCCTTACACTCAGACTTACTTTCAACACGAACTTCGGTCTGAGTGGGAATTTGATCTCCGTTAAGGACTTTAGAGAAGTCAGAAAATGATTTGCTAGACTTCTTAAAGAGTTTAGAGGGTTCTCGAACCTTAAACTCTTGCCCGCAGGTCTAGCGGGACATCACCAAGCCGCTTGACGCCGCTACCTACGTTCGAGGCAGACCTTCGTTCCTTACCATATATATATATATATATATACTTGGGTACTTAAGGTATATTCTTTTAGGCTATATATACGCTTTGTAATATTCGTAAAGGCAACCATGATATTTTATATTATTTCAATTACTGAACCAACCGTTTTTTTTACAATAATTATTATTTCGAACTGCAATTTATTTATAACAATTCTTCTTTGCATTGCATTTTATTTACAATATTTATTGTTTGAATTGCAATTTATTGACAATAATTCATATTTTCAACTGCAACAATTTTTAATTTGAATTGCATTTATTTATAATAATTCTTCTGTGATTAATAATTATTAGTGTCTGTAATAAAATAATATTACGTATATTTTATTCACCAAACAAGATAATTTAGCAAAGATAATCACCGTGCATTGTTTATATACTCAAAAATGAAATGGTTATTAAACTTAAATAATTTTATGCAATTGTTTATAAAATATTGTAATGTTATATGTATTTTTGACCATTAAAAAGCTAGAAGAATTTAGTTATATATGTTCATTTAAAAAGAAAAAATTATATAATTGTGCTAACAAATTTAAATAAATAATGCATGATTAATACGAATAAAAAAATATATTATTTTATTGTCCCGCATTATATCCTGCATCTCTACTCTCAAAACAACTTCGCTTGCTACTCCTGGAGACGTAAGGCTAGTCCTAGTCAAGCAAGAGCGAAAGGAATGCGAATTGTTTATTAATCATTTGCCTTCTTGTAATATTATTATAGTAGTTGGTGCAAGTCTGGACGTGACACATCGAAATTTTAATTAAACTAGAATTAACCATGCGCGCTCCGCGCACTCTTGCGTTTTTTAACAGTCATTATTTGAAATATTATACTGCCTTATTTACTTAAAACAACAATTTTTAATAATATATTTATTCATGATTTATTATAATCCGATTTAGTCAAAAAAATTCAAACATTACGTTTTTCCCGCGCTGCCAAATCTAACCTACAATGTTTTAAACGCATACGCAAAACGTAAACCAATCACATAGCCGTTTCACATGACTTCACAACATCCGGCAATCACTTTTTTATATAAGGGTTATTTAAAAAGAGGTAGAGGTATTTGCAATATGTTGTAAATCCCTTATGATGTGCAACAAAATAATTATTTCACCAGTTGTCATCCCAAACGACAATTTTTCTAGTGAAATATATTTATTTTATCCTAAAAACGACTAAATAAATAATTTATGTTTCTACCGAATTAAAATAATTTATATATCCTTTTGTTAAGTAAATTGAACGGAAGGAAAAGAAAACTTAATTATATGGAGGCCTGCGATTTCTCGGTCGGTTAGGGCGTCGGGCTCGTAATCTGGTGGTCCCAGGTTCGATTCCCGGTCCAAGCCGATTGACACAAGCACCACTGGGGAATGTATTTTCAACAAGTGCTTTCTTAACAATGACATCGTATTACCTCCGTCACTGTTTAGCACCGATTCGGGGCATACAAAGAGCAACGTTAAGATAAAAATAAAAAACAAAAAAACAGCAGATCCACTTTGAAGTGGCTGGCATTGGAGGTATGGCTAACCTCTCGTCCGCTGGAACAACGGACGTAACCGAAGCGAAAAGAGAAGAGCTGCGAGAGCTAGTGAGTAATGTACTGTCAAATTCTTCTTCTTAAATAGGACGAACCCAACTCATCGATGTGGGATCAGCCCGCCCGATAAATCAGAAGTATTATCCAGTGTCGGAGAAGATCCAGGAGAAGATGCACCGCCACCTGAGAAATACTGGTACGCAAGGAGAACGGATCGCGTCTGTTCTGCATTGACTTTAGGAAACGAAACTTGAAGATGACGAGCCTACAATAGCAGCAATGTCTTGGGCTTAAACAACTGAGGATCCCTGGTACCTTGATTGGATCAAGAATATCTCCGACAGACCTCGCGAAATCCCCGATTGGAAGCTAGTCGGTGGAAATCTATACATCTATCGCCCAGAGAAGGAATTGGAAGGAGTGATAGATGATGAGCAAGCATAAGAACCAGCTCGTCCCAACGCCATTAAGATCAAAGTGTCAGTAGGGCGAGTTTATGCCGAAATCCTTCGACAAATACGGACCGCGCCAAACCTCAAGCTGCTGGGAAAAAGAGTCTCTCGTATCTCTGCTCATTAAGCTTGGAAGACGTGGCGTAAGAACTCCAGACCTCGAAGCAGCGACGTGCTGACTCACAAAGAGTTCATTACTATAAAAGACATGGACGAGGCCACGTCGGCGGAGGAAGTGGCAGAGACAATATTTGCGCTAGTCGGGCCAAATATGGTACCTTCTGGGAATATAAAGCTTAGAAGTTCATGTGGAGGCACTCAGATGACCAGTGTCCTTCTTCCCGCGTCTGCAGCAAAAAGCTACTACCGAATGGGAAGCTTCGGATAGGTTGGGTCAACTGCAGGGTTCGGCTCCGCGAGAGGGTGTCGCGCTGTTACCTATATCACGAGGTCGGTCACTTCGCAAAGGATTGCAAAAGTACAGTCGACTGATCATCGCAGTGTTTCCGGTGCGTCGAAGAGGGCCACAAAGCTGTAGATTGCATGGCAGATAAGAACATAGCCGCACCTAGGATTGAAGCATCTGTCAGAAGTTTAGGGTGCTACAAGTAACTCTAAACCACTGTGCTGTGGCCCAGGATCTGCTGTCAGAGAAGAACAGGCTGATATTTGTATCGTCAGTGAGGAGTACAGGGGTTCCATAGAATCGAATTGGGTGAGTGATGCCACTGGCAGAGCGTCACCAGTACGAGGGCCTCTCGATCGCCAATAGTCATCGTAGGGGATTTTAATGCTTGGGCGACAGAGTGGGGCAGCACGAAAACCAACACTCGTGGTCATACACTCCTCGAGACCTTTGCGATATTGGAGTTGGAGATTGCTAACACCGAAACGACTCCCACTTTTACCAAGGTGGGGGGTCGTCTATAATAGATCTAACCTCCATTGATCCTAGATTGATGACGGGAAGATTTGTAAAGTTAGTGATCGTTACATGGGGAGCGACCATCAAGCGCTTGTGTACCAGCTCTAAACGACGACTAACAGGACAGCAGGTCGGAACAAAAGCTTCCAATATAAGAGATGGGTACCGTCTAACTTCAATCGGGAAATGTTCCTCTGCTCCATACCAGAAGTTGCTGTCAAAGAAACACCGAAAGAACGAGCCGAAAAACTCACACGTGCCATAACAGCGGCTTGTGATGTCTCTATGGCCGGGAAATCCAACCCGTAGCCATCCACCTGTTTACTGGTGGAATCAGAAAATCGCAACAATACGCCGTTAGTATCTACGGACTCAATGACTGCACCAGAGAGCTCGGAACAACCCGCGATACCACGAACTAACCGCGACCTACGAGGAAAAGCGGAAAGAGCTCTAAACTGTAATTAAAGAGGAAGTGAACCGCGATCCCTGGGGTTAGCCGTACAAAACGTTAATGAATAAGATCAAACCCAGGGGCGCCTCAACGCCATCGTGTCTACATTTTCTTGACAGAGCGGTGCGCCACCTATTCCCACAACATCAGGAACGGGCAGTCGAGACAGGTCTAATTGGAACCGATAGTGCAGTCGCGCCGCCAGACATTAGCATAGCCGAGCTGAAATTGGCTGAAAAGATTTTATTCATCCGTAAAGCTCCAGGGCCGGATGGAATACCTGATCTGGCCATCAAGACCGCTGCACTAAATGTGTCACAAATTTTTGCCGACATAATCAGTGCTTGCTTTCTATTAGGATGCTTTCCAGCACGATGGAAGGTACAGAGGTGGTGCTTCTCCCAAAGGGGAGCCAACTACCGGACAACCTTTCCGCGTACCGTCTAGGGCTGCCGATTATCCGAAGATTCAGAAATCTAAATATCCGAGATTCGAATAGATCCGAATCTCAGATTTGTAGATCCGGATACTTTAGAGTATCCGGATCGTACGGATCCGGGATCCGGATCTTACGGATTTTCTTTCCTTCGGTATTCCTTTTGAAATCACTTTTTGGTAATCGAAACCGACAATAATTAGTATTTTTCTAAGTAATCATGAATTAAATTTAATAACATTATAATCTTTTGAAATCAGGTATAATTATGAAATTAATAAAATCAAATGTCACCTCAAAATGTAGTGAATATCTCCTTGCAAATATTCGTGCATTTGCCAAAAAGAGTTCTGTATATTTTCATAATACAATCGCAAAATAGCATAATAGTAGAATTACAAAACAACATAATAATACAATTACATAATAACATAATAATAATACGATTCATAACAAATTTTCATAATACAAGTTTAATACAGAAAACAAAACAAAGTAACAAAAAATATAATTTATGTAAGTAATTTTCTATTTTGATATAAAAAAATTAATTTATCTAAATTTTCGGAGTTTAAACTCATCCTTTTCGTGGTGACTATATTGCCTGCCGTTGAAAAAACTCGTTCAGATGCAGTTGATGTAGCAAGTATTGCTAAATACTTTTTACTTAATGCTACGAAACTTGGAAATTTTTCTCCACCACTGGAAGGGACACAAGTTGTGCGAAATACTAGGCTTAATTTCGTATTTTTTAAATTGACTCTCTGCACTATTCGATTGCGGTGCAGGTACTTTAAATAAAATATCCAAGTCACTTTGTTTTTAATTCACAGTTTCCGAAGAGGGCACAGGTGCAGATTGTAAAATCATTTTTCGGACCGTTTGTTTAATTAAAACCTTAGCTGCTGGTCCTTCAGCAGCTAAATCCTTATATCGTGGATCAAGAAACGAAGCAATATGTCTTGCGGTGACTTCATGATCAAAATTTATGTGAAATCGTTTGCTTAAGCTATTTCGAATAGTATTTCGCATATCGTTTGTATCGCTTTCTGCTTCTTCTACTGTCTGCAAATGATTATCAATTAGTGTTCTAATTAATAGACGAACCAGAGAAATGGGCGAGGAATCGGCACATAAGACGGTTGTCGATAGTTCTAGAGGTCTAATAACATCGGCAATATCTTCCAGCTGCTTCCACTCCACTTCGCATATATCTAACTTAGCTGCCACGTGTGCTTTCGTAGATGTACGGTCAGCTAGGACGGCCTGCACTGCCAATCTGTTTTCTAATATCCTAGAAGTTATGCAGATTAAAATAATGTATTTTTTCGTAGAAAAATGATTTTACAATTTTTTTACTGAAATTAAAAAAGTTTGTAATTATTTATCAATAATTTTACTAAAATAAAAAAATTGTACAGTAGGACTGTCTTGAATTAATTTTAGTTTTTTAATCCTAGCATTTGCTGTTTCTCTTCCAAAGCGTAACTAGCGACATTATAGTGTTTAAAATGTGCAACTAATTTGCTAACTTTCGAACATAAATCCTTAATATTTTTTAATTTTAATCCGTCCCTTACTACCAATTGAAGTCTACAACAATCATCTCTTCAAGATCATCCATTAAGTTGACCGAATTCACAGCGTTAGCTGCATTGTTGGTAACAACGGTCGTAAGCTTGCCATTTAATCCAAAATCTCTAATGATTTCTGAAATTCTGCAAGACAGATTTTCCGCAGTATGACGTTCATCAGCTTCTTGCGTAGCCAAACATAAAGATTTTGGCTCCCATGATTCGTTTAAATAGTGCACTAACACTGTTAAATATGCATTTTGGACTCGTGAACTCCAGCAATCAGATATAGCGACAACCGAGGATGCAGTCTGCAATTCCTTCTTGATCGTCTCCTTCAATTTTTTTTGACAAAAATAAGATTTATAAATGAATAATTTAATATTTTAGAACATCACCACATAAAATAATAATAATTATTTGTGTGTCATTTACCTTTGTCAGATTGTAAAGAAGTTCAATTCTTTTCATGATTGTTTCTTTACAAGGAACTTTGTATCCTGGCTATACAACAGCCATAAAATCTTTAAATCCGAGAGATTCAACGATAGAAATCGGAAGCATATTTTTCACAATCAATTTAGTAAGAGCCTCGTCAATACTTTCTATTCGATTTTTATTACATTGAACCGTGCTTGAGTTAGGTTGCCTTGTCTGGAATTGAACAGACTATTTAACGATTTTATTTTAGAAAAAGCGACAATAATAACACAAATTATTTTTAATTGTCTATTTTTTTATTTGACGTCGTGATATTAGTGTCACAACTTGGTGCTAATTAGCAATCAAGGCATGCTTTAGTGTTTGTGAAGAAAGCACTTGTTGAAAAATTCATTTCATTAGTGGTGCTTATCTTAATCGGCAGGGTCCGAACTTTAACCTAGGGCCTCCAGATTACGAGCCTAGTGCTCTAACTACATCGCAAACCTCAAATGTCTATTTCAGTCAGCTGTAAAAAAAAGTTGCATTATATATTTTTTTTTTATCTTCTTACCATCAAAATGCGACGTGGGCGAGATATAGGCGTTGACGTTTGAGCTCGGCTAGTGGATGGCAAACTTATCTCATTTTCTTGTACGTCAAGTGTTTCCATTGAAGAATCTATGTCACTCACACTAGGATTATTCAGTTCCTCCGATATACTCATGTTAATCTCCAAATCATCACTAATAATAAGTAAAGATAACTTTTTTATAAAATTTGATGCATTCAGATATACTTTATAGTTTATGGGTTAAGGCATAATTTATAGATTTCGACGCCACTAACTGTGATAATAAAAAAAAATTATTAGTTGTCTGTTGCAAATTACAATTTTTTAAACAATACCTTTTATATTATTCTAAATTTTTAATCACTTAATAATAATAATAATAATAATAATAATAATAATAATAATAATAATAATAATAATAATAATAATAATAATAATCCGCGCGGGGTTTCCTGTTCCCGTATGCGGCGCGTCCCCCGGGTGGCGGATAGGGGAAAGCTCGTCACGCTTGCGTGAAGGGTAGAGGTGAAACAAAATAGCCTCCGTGGACCAAACAGTTGAAGAAGGATGATGAGCAAGCGAATGGAATACCTATTACCCCAAGCGGGCAGCTCCAAACAAGGAGTCAATCCCGCCGTCGGTTCCGATCGGGTGAAAGCCCCGGTGGCCGGCGCTGGCCTCACGGATTTTGGGGGAGGCCACCAAGCGCTTCGTTCTACGAACACGTCAGAGGTGGGGCCCTCGAAAGAAAACCCCCAACAGCAGCCGTCGTTACAGATGTTGAGTGTTGCATCCGCAAACAGGTTAAGAAGCGGCAGCGTTACCAGCCTTGGTAGTGCCATCAGTGGCATCTCTGCCTATAGTAAGGAATCTCAAGAGGAGATCGAAATATTCCGCAAGGAATACGAGAAGGTAGAGAAGGCGCAGGAGGACATCGACTCCACTTACGACCATCTAAAGAGCGAACTCCAGGCTATGTTGGCCGCTTGTGCAAAGCAGCCTAACATCTCCATGGTCGTCAAGACAGGGCTGAAGACCGTAGACACTCTTGTACAAGAGTTCTACGGGGAAAACCAAGAAGATGTTTTCGGCAGTCGACGATTACAAGTGCCAAGTCGAGGATTATCGAGTTGGTCACGAGAAGCGCATGCAGGCTCAAAAGAGAAGTAGAGAGGGCCCCCAAAGCCCCCCCGAGGTCTCTAAAGCCGTAAGAAGAAGAAACCTCGCAAGGAGGCCACCACCGTAAGGACAAGGAGCAATCCAAGTCCGCTGTGGGGAAAAGAAAAGCCGACGGTAAGTCGGGACAGGTCCGAACTTTAACCTAGGGCCTCCAGATTACGAGCCTAGTGCTCTAACTACATCGCAAACCTCAAATGTCTATTTCAGTCAGCTGTAAAAAAAGTTGCATTATATATTTTTTTTTATCTTCTTACCATCAAAATGCGACGTGGGCGAGATATAGGCGTTGACGTTTGAGCTCGGCTAGTGGATGGCAAACTTATCTCATTTTCTTGTACGTCAAGTGTTTCCATTGAAGAATCTATGTCACTCACACTAGGATTATTCAGTTCCTCCGATATACTCATGTTAATCTCCAAATCATCACTAATAATAAGTAAAGATAACTTTTTTATAAAATTTGATGCATTCAGATATACTTTATAGTTTATGGGTTAAGGCATAATTTATAGATTTCGACGCCACTAACTGTGATAATAAAAAAAAATTATTAGTTGTCTGTTGCAAATTACAATTTTTTAAACAATACCTTTTATATTATTCTAAATTTTTAATCACTTAATAATAATAATAATAATAATAATAATAATAATAATAATAATCCGCGCGGGGTTTCCTGTTCCCGTAGTGCCATCAGTGGCATCTCTGCCTATAGTAAGGAATCTCAAGAGGAGATCGAAATATTCCGCAAGGAATACGAGAAGGTAGAGAAGGCGCAGGAGGACATCGACTCCACTTACGACCATCTAAAGAGCGAACTCCAGGCTATGTTGGCCGCTTGTGCAAAGCAGCCTAACATCTCCATGGTCGTCAAGACAGGGCTGAAGACCGTAGACACTCTTGTACAAGAGTTCTACGGGAAAACCAAGAAGATGTTTTCGGCAGTCGACGATTACAAGTGCCAAGTCGAGGATTATCGAGTTGGTCACGAGAAGCGTCGGCGGCCTAAGAGAAGAGGCATAATAGCTAAAGCCGTCTTTACGGCTACAGCTAGAATGCAGGCTCAAAAGAGAAGTAGAGAGGGCCCCCAAAGCCCCCCCCCGAGGTCTCTAAAACCCGTAAGAAGAAGAAACCTCGCAAGGAGGTGCCACCACCTGGTAAGGACAAGGAGCAATCCAAGTCCAAGCCTGTGGTGGAAAAGAAGAAGCCGACGGTTAAGTCGGGACAGGCGCGTCTTGACAGGAGAAAGCGCCAGAAGGCGCCGGTATCCACCCTGGTGGTGACTGTCGCGAGGGACCATACGTATGCTGAAGTCTTGGGGAAGCTCCGAAAGGAAGTCAACCCGGACGACAGCGGCGCCCAGGTTCTGAGCGTAAGGCCAACAGGGCGGGGAGATGTCCTGCTCCGGCTGGGCAAGAAGACGGACGCAACAGCATTCGCTGAGAAAGTCCGTACGGCTACTAAAGGGATGGGAGAAGTTAGGATCCGAGATCGAAGGGTGACCCTGGAGATCAGAGACCTGGACGCTCTCACAACGAGGGACGAAGTGGTAGCGGCCCTAGATAAAGTTCTCGCGTCTCCGCCTGAGAGACGAGAGGTGACGCTTTTGGGCCTAAACCGCAGTCAACAGAAGACAGCCATCGTGAAGCTGGATCACGAGAGCGCTGACAGGCTGAAGTCGATGCGGCATCTCTGCGTCGGCTTCGTAAGCTGTCGCGTTCGGGATCGAGTCTTGGTCGAGAGGTGCTATCGGTGCCTAGACTTCGGCCACACGAAACGGAATTGTAAGGGAGTGGACAGGTCCTCCTCGTGCTACAAGTGCGGCGAGCCTGGACACAACCTTAAGAATTGCAAGAGCGCTCCCAAATGCTTTCTTTGTCCATCAAAGGATGCTGAGGGAGTGTCTCACGTGGCGGGGTCCGGAGCCTGTGCCACCTTTAGGCGCGCGCTCGATACCGCCCGAAAGGCCGCTTCACGATAAGTGGCAGTCTCAACGTGGGAGGATAGAATAAGGAACGGATGACGCATGTCACAAGACACGCCTCCCAGCTTGAAGTAATGTGAAAAACAGTTCCGGGCTGGGCAGGTGAAAGCGTTGGGTTTGGAGTTTTAGCCGGTAAGAATCCGGCACTGGCGACGAGTGCGGACCCTCGTCGTCGTCTTATGTAAGATTTCTCCAGTTTCCCACGAAAAAAAAAAAATAATAATAATAATAATAATAATAATAATCCGCGCGGGGTGTCCTGTCCCCGTATGCGGCGCGTCCCCCGGATGGCGGATGGGGGAATGCTCGTCACTCTAGCGTGAAGGGTAGAGGTGAAATAAAATAATCTCCGTGGACCAAACAGTACAACCAGAAGTATGAGCAAGCGAGATGAAAACATACTACCCCAAGCGGGCAACTCCAAACTAGGAGTGAATCCCGTCGTCGGTTCCAATCGGGTGAAAGCCCCGGTAGCCGGCGCTGGCCTCATGGATTTTGGGGGAGGCCACAAACCGCTTAGTTCTAACATCACGTCAGAGGCGGGGTCCTCGAAAGAAAACCCCCAACAGCAGCCGCTATCCCAGATGCTGAGTCTTCCTTCTGCAAGCAGGCTACGAAGCGGCAGTGTTACCAGCATTGGTAGCGCCATCAGCGGCATCTCTGCCTATAGCAGAGAATCTCAAGAGGAGATAGAAGTGTTCCGTAAGGAATACGAGAAGGTGGAGAAGGCGCAGGAGGAGATCGACTCCACTTACGACCATCTGAAAAAAGAACTTCAGGCAATGTTGGCAGCTTGTGCAAAGCAGCCGAACATTTCCATGGTCGTCAAAACAGGGTTGAAAACCGTAGACGCTCTTGTACAAGAGCTCTACGGGAAAACGAAGAAGATGTCTTTAGCAGTCGATGATTACAAGTGCCAAGTCGAGGATTATCGAGTTGGCCACGAGAATCGTCGGCGGCCTAAGAGAAGAGGCATCATTGCTAAAGCCGTCATCGCGGCTACAGCCAAGATACAGGCTCAAAAGAGGAGTAGGGAGGGTTTCTCAAAGCCCACCCGAGGCCTCTAAAACCCGTAAGAAGAAGAAACCTCGCAAGGAGGTGCCACCACCTGGTAAGGACAAGGAGCAATCCAAGTCCAAGCCTGTGGTGGAAAAGAAGAAGCCGACGGTTAAGTCGGGACAGGCGCCTCTTGACAGGAGAAAGCGCCAGAAGGCGCCGGTATCCAACCTGGTGGTCACAATCGCGAGGGACCGAACGTTTGCTGAAGTTCTGGGGAAGTTTCGAAAGGAAGTGAATCCGGACGACAGTGGCACGCAGGTTCTGAGCGTGCGGCCCACAGGGCGGGGAGACGTCCTGCTTCGGCTAGGCAAAAAAACCGATGCGGCAGTATTCGCGGAGAAAGTGCGTACTGCTACCCAAGGAATGGGAGAAGTTCGAGTCCGAGATCGAAGGGTTACCCTTGAGATCAGAGATCTAGACACTCTCACAACGAGGGACGAAGTGGTGGCAGCCCTAAATAAAGTGCTTACTTCTTCGCCTGAGGGCCGAGAGATGACGCTTTTGGGCCTAAACCGCAGTCAACAGAAGACAGCCATCGTGAAGCTGGATCACGAGAGCGCTGACAAGCTGAAGTCGATGCGGCATCTCTGCGTCGGCTTCGTAAGCTGTCGCGTTCGGGATCGAGTCTTGGTGCTATCGGTGCCTAGACTTCGGCCACACGAAAAGGAAGTGTGAGGGAGTGGACAGGTCCTCGTCGTGCTACAAGTGCGGGGAGCCTGGACACAACCTTAAGAATTGCAAGAGCGCTCCCAAATGCTTTCTTTGTCCATCAAAGGATGCTGAGGGAGTGTCTCACGTGGCGGGGTCCGGAGCCTGTGCCACCTTTAGGCGCGCGCTCGATACCGCCAGAAAGGCCGCTTCACGATAAGTGGCAATCTCATCGAGGGATGAAAGAAGAAACAGGACCGACCGAATTGACGCATGTCACAAGACACGCCTCCCAGCTTGAAGTAATGTGAAAAACAGTTCCGGGCTGGGCAGGTGAAAGCGTTGGGTTTGGAGTTTTAGCCGGTAAGAATCCGGCACTGGTGGCGAGTGCGGACCCTCGCCGTCGTCTAATGTAAGATTTCTCCAGTTTCCCACGAAAAAAAAAAAAAAAAAAAAAAAAAATGCAAAAATAATATTTAATAATTATTTAAATGTCGAGTGAGAGCTTTATTGCTCTAATATTTAATAACAATTATTGTATTATTAATTTATTTATAATTATTCACAAAATTGCTATTTTCGCTGTTTCTGGTTGTATCATGCTGATATTTCAACCAGAAACAGCAAGTTGAAGAAAAAAATCATAAAATTATAAATATTACATTTTTAAACCATTTAATGGTTAACTTATTTATTTAAACGTTAAATGTTAATTAAAAAAATTATTCCCGATGCTGGGATCGAACTCGGTCAACGTGCGTAGCAGTCTAAGACTCTACCACCTGAGCCATTGTTGCTCTCTTAAGTGATTAAATACTATGTGTCTACATTAGCTTATCGACGTATGAGCTAATATAGATATGAAAATCGAGGGATTTTATTAAAATTAGCGTTTTCATTTTGGTGAAAAAACTTGGGCCGATACAATATACTAAACTTTTATTCTCTATTATTAATACCTTTCGAAGTATAAGAAAAAGAAACGGGTTTTCACAAGTTTTCGATTTTTTTAATGCAAAACAAACTGAAATTTTCATAAGAAAATGGTTGGGCTTATACGTGTTATTTCATAAAATATCAATGTATTTATTATTCGACAATATAATTTATTCATAAAGCGGACACTTTTTAGCTAATTTTACTGACCTATTATAATAATAATATTAATGATGGTACTAGAATAATTAATCATAATAACTTACCTAATTTGCATTTTTTGTTTTTTTGTGTCGTTATCATTGTACCCATGCACGCTACGCAAATGTTTATTTAGCGATGACGTGGAACCTTTAATTTGGAACTCTTCTTCGCAAATGTTGCATTTTGCTGTTAAACTATCAGCAAGTTTAGTGCAGTGAGTCCACACCCAACTTCTTTTTCGCACCATAATTATATAAATAAGTAACCACTTACTCGGTGAATATTACTACGCACGATGAGCGTTAACACTTGAATGATTTCACGATGCGGATTCACAATACAAGTAAATTTAATACGGACATGTTTACGTGAGATACATAATTAGATTATAATCGAATAATATTACAACTTACAATTGTCATGCTACCGTAGGCACTAAATGTTTAGTATGTTCAAATAATTACATTTAACTTTTTCAAAATTGTACATGCAGATAAAGCGTCATTAAATAAACCAATTATTCAACCATATTTAAAAAGTTTTATTGAAACATTACATAATACAGTGTAATATTTAGTATCCATAGTAGCATGCCAATTGTAAGTTCTAATCTAATATATATATATTGAAAAAACATATCTCAGAGTTCAGATAAAATCCGTTACCCAAAGGTATTTTCTTAATTTTTTGCTCTTCTAACAGAAAAGAATAACACGGTAATGCTTTTGATTGTTGATTAGGTGAAATGTTCATTTTAATGCAATGTACTTTTCTACATTTTAATGTCAAGTTCAATTGTTCATAACAATGTGAATTTTTGGTCTTTTCCATGAAACAAATTGAATTTTGGATTGAATTAGAATTTTTTTCGTATTCCCGAGAGCTTTTAATCGCTTCTAAGTACGCTTAAATCGACTAATTGATACCAAAGATATCAGCGCTTAAAGCTTGCTTACTTTTCATGAATTCAAATCGTCGAGTCGAGTTTTTGGGCCGAGTAACTCGAAATTTCGGGTACTCGCTCATTTTTAATATTAAGGTAATTATTAATAACTACAATTACAAGATATAGTATAATTACAAGATCAACGGTCCGGATACGTTATTTACAGGCTTCGGATCTCGAATCCGTAAGATCCGGATCTCGGATCCGTACGATCCGGATCTTGGATCCGTAAGATCCGAATCTTGGATCCGTATAAGATCCGGATACTCTAAAGTATCCGGATCTACGAATCTGAGATTCGGATCTATCCGGATTTCGGGTATCCGAATCTTGAAATACTCAAAGATTCGAATCCAATCGGCAACCCTAGTACCGTCTACTCTGTTTGTTGGATATAGCTGGGAAGCTGTTAGAGCGCGCCAGGCTACAAGCAGCCATTCCAGAAGCGGGCGATCTGTCTGAAAATCAGTTTGGTTTTCGGAAGGGGCGGTCGACTATTGACGCTATAAGAGGAGTTGTTAAGCTGGCCACCAATGCCATCTGTGGTACTAGGTATTCTAGGCGCATGTGTGCTATCATCGCCCTGAATATCCGCTATGCCTTCAACTCGGCTCGATGAGATAACAGTATGTTGTACTTGGAACAATTGAAGGTACCGCTCTACTTACGCAAAGTCATCTCGAACTACCCCACGGAACGTATCCTCCTCTATGATACAGATGATGGCGCGCACTCTTATAACATCACCGGAGGCGTGCCACAGGTTTGGGTCTTGGGACCTCTACTTTGGAACGTCGTTTATGACGAACTGCTTAAGTAGCAGCTTCCAGAGGGAGTGTCGATGGTGGCTTTTGCGGACGATGTGGCTTTGGTCGTCGTTGCAAGGAGCATCGATGAGGTAGAATATCTTGGAGATGTCTCTATCACGGTAGTGGCTGTATGGTTGAGCGCCCATAGGTTGTGTCTGGCGGCAGAACAGACCGAGGCGATACTTATCTCCCGAACGAAGCAAAGGAGGTACGCCACCTTTACTGTAAATGGTAAGCCTATAAGATCGGCGGACACGGTAAAACATCTAGGAGTCATCTTGGATGCGCGGCTAACATTCAAGGAACACCTACTAGTCCAGGGTCGAAAGCTGCAGGAGTGGCTACAGCTTTGTCGGGCATAATGCCCAATATCGGAGGGGCAAGGCAGCCACGTCAAGCCCTCTTAGCAATAGTGGTAAGCTCCGTAATTTTATATGGAGCTCCGATTTGGGCAGATGCTCTCAGAAGTTATATAAGCTACGGTGCATCCTGCCGGCGAGCCTGCAGAATTGCCGCATTAAGGGTGGCTTATGCTTATGGCGATAGAGAGGGCTGATACGTACAGAAACGGTCGGTGTACCTTACCGGACATGGGTGTTATCACAGTTACCTGCACCGCATCCGTATATACGGGAGTGCTGAGTGCCCGATCTGCCCTGGTGTCGGCGAAGACGTAGAGCACGTCATGTCCCCGTCTCCTCGATTCGCGGAAGAAAGGGGCGATTTCTAAACTTTTGGGAAGGGGCCTTTAACACCAGAGGGCTTCGGGATGTGCCTTCTTGGTTCGCAAGGATGGGATGCCGTAGTAGGCGGCTGAACCAAAACAGAAAAGAAGAAGAGTGTGGTAGAAGCGACATTAATAGCCGCCTTACATGCACGAGACAGTGAGGTGTTTGCTTATCATAAAGGGCCAAACGTGGCATGAATGCCCCTCTCGAAGTAATGCCTTACGGCGGTTTCCGAGGGGGGAGGATCAGTCTAGAGGAGGAGCCCTGTCAAGAGCAATGGCAGGGTGGTTTTTTAGTCGGTATGGATCACGCTGACCCAGTCCCACACTCCGTGCATAAAGAGCATGTTTACTGCTTCCTCAGAAAAACACACACACACACAAGGTAGTCCGCAACGGGAAAATACTGGACGATAGCGATCGTATTGTCAACGCGACGTTAATGTTGCCGCGACAGCGTACCTAAGAACTCTCTCGAGCTTCGGCTCGCTCACTGCTTCGCTGGACGGTCCTGACTTGCGCGCGCAGCTTCTTGCATCGAGCCGTCCGTCGACCACCGCCGTCGTCCCGCGCGCATCGTACTATGAGTGTTCGCAGTCGTGCGGATACGACGAGGGTGGCTTCAACTATGTGTGTTAAAAAAAGAACCGCGCATCGTCTCGATGCGTCGCTAAGATTGTCTTGCCTCGCACGTATCCGTCAAGAATTCGAAAGCAACTGCCTAATTTATTGTCTGGCCACGTAGGTATCCCTCAAGAATTGAAAAGCAATTGCCTAATATATTGTATTCGGATTCATATTCAATTTGTAACAATGTTTTTGTTGTTTAACCTAAAACTATGTATTGTAAAAAAAGAACGTTCTTTTTCTCGGAAGGCTTCAGCGGTTGATGATATTCGCAGGTCTCCGTCGAGAATTCGAAAACAATTAGCTAATTTATTGTAGCAGGTTTTATGTTAATTTTAATACAATGGTTGTGGTAATAAACTGAAAAATATTTGTTGTAATATTGGAAAAACTAATAATTTAAGATTGTATTTAGACAAAATATCTGCATCTTATCTCTTTTAAAAATAATACGCATGTAAGGTTTTTACATATTGTAAATAAGTAGTTTTTATGTGTATGATAAAGTATTTTAAGATTAGGTTAAATTTGTTTGTTTATTAATTCCTCATAACAAACAAAGAATTGATAATATTAGCAATTTTTTTAATCTTTTATGATTCAATAATTATCTTATATATGTTTTAAACATAAGATATAACAAAGGTCCTTTTTGGCTTAAAATATGGAATAAAGTATATCTCCAAATATTCAGTAGTTTTTAAACAACTCAATTAATTATGTAAAAAGTTATTCCCGGAACATTTAATTTCTATACCGTAGAGGCAAATACATTTAATTTCATTGCAAATATATAATACAAGTTTCCCACCGTCTTAGTATCCATGTCTTTCTTTGTTGTGCACTTTTGACTGCTTTGTAGTATTCCAAAATTTACCAATATGGTGAATTTGTGTATCTTCATTATAGTTCTTAGGAAACTATCTACTTTTTAATAAATTCATTTAAATTGTTGCTGCCTGTTGACTAAGAGAATTTATGTTTGTGATCGTATTTTTCTAATTCCGAGGATATTTTGACATAAATTTAACGTTTGTATTGGTAATTTACTTAAAACGTATATTAAAAATACGCCTATATTCTAATGTAAGATGTTGCCTGTACTAAGTTTTTTTATGCTTGTAACAGCAATCAATATTTATTTCCATCGCAAATATGTGTTACCAGCTATCCAACGTCTTTATATCAATCGTATTTTTCTAATTATTTCATCGTCGTGCACTTATGACTGTCTTTTTAGTATTCCAACATTTACCAATATCGTGAAATTGTGCGTCTACACTGTATTTGTTAGAAAACTATTCAATTTTTATAAAATTCAATTAAATCGTTGTTGTTTGTTGACTAAGAGAGGTTATGTTTGAGATCGTATTTTTCAAATTCTAAGCGCACTTTAATATGACTCAGACTCCTGGTCTTATAATTTATTTAATGTATATATTACAAATACGCCTCCACTTCGTTTATAAGTTGTCAATGTGTTAAATAATAGTATTATGAGAAATAGTGCATGTATATACAGGTATCGGCATAGTAAGATTTAATTCAGGTATGGCATCCCCTTAAATAATAAGTACAGCTCAATACAATTTGTTAAACTAACTTATTTTCCAATAGCTCGGTTGTAACTTACTTTACTATTGTAAAAATACAAATAAAGAAAAAGAAAAATTTTATTTTCTACAATAACTTAAATTATTTCTATAAAATGTGTACAAAAGTTTAAAAATATGAAACAAAATTTCCAAGTTTAATAAATTATATTATTATTTTTTAAATAAATTGAAAATAATAATTCAAGAAAGAAAAGAAAAATAGAAGTTAGTTACCAAGTATTCCAAAAATATAATAATTATTAACAAATTAAATTTATTTTTTCAGCGCACAAAATCCAACAGCAAAAAAAAATTACTAAATTATTTCTGTCGATACTATATTCACTAAATTTATCAATAGGAAGTAATTTAGTATTTATGCCGAAATTTTCACACAAAAGTGAAAAATCTGTAGGTAACATTGTTTTGAGTGCTTAATGGGGGATTAGAAATGGTGTTTGAGGATAAACGACTCATGAAAAGCTATCATATATATAAAATATAATAATATATAATATATAATATATATATATATATAAACACCAGTATCGGTACTTATGGTGACACTACGTGTTATCTTGGTGTTTTGAGGTTATAAAACATATGTAACGACTCAGATATAAGGGGGAGAATATTAATTGATAGAATAATGCTTAAAAAACCAGTAACCCAAATACCTAAATACCCCTCACGGGTAAAAAAGCACACTTTGACCTTATAATATTAATGAAGGATTGAAGTTATAACCTCATTCGAAGCTCCGGCCTCCGGCACCTCGAAAGACGTTATAGCTTCAATCCTTCATTAATATTATAACGTCAAAGCAGGGCTCACAAAGATAATTTTCCGATTTTTTGTGTGTCGGCATAAGTACCGATTGATCAATTTACACACACACACACACACACACATATATATATATATATATATATATATATATATATATATATATACATGTTATAATACATATTAAACATGTGGCTCTGTTCGTTCGAAAATTAAAAAATGAAGCGGGCTTCGGGTCTTGAACCCGAGCCCCTTCGGCTCTGAAGGCATTCACGCTTACCACTGCGCTACGCCCGCACTGGTCGTAGCACCTGCTTATTGCTCTTATTTGCTACCGATAACGCGCCACCTCGCGGTGTCGGTATTGCTGGCATCTTTTGACAAGTGGATTAAATCCACCTTGTCTCAATATATATATGGGTGGTTCTCTGTGGCATCGAAGATGAAAAAAATAAATATTGCTATAATTGTGGGAATATGTTTTAGAGGTATCCAGTAGTTCTCCTGAATTTTTTCAGATTTTTTCGGAGCCATTATTTTAAGTTTCAGAGAGTCAAAGTTGACATTTTAGCACTTTTTTGCATTATATGCCCATTTTTATGAATTTGTAGCTCCCAGGGTATGCATGTTTTACTAAAAACATAAATATGACTTCTTTTGGAAAATTTTCTGAACTTTTCATTAAATATACTTTTCAATACATAAATGTAAGCTGTCACACCCTTGTAAGCCATTTAAACCTTAAATAGTGAAAATCAGCAATTTTGCTCCGGACTCTGGTAACCTAATACTGTCTAAAAGATGTCTTTTTATAGTCAGAAACTACCTATAAATTTCCAAAGTGGGTCTAAATCATTAAGATCACTTATGTTCAAAGAGTAGTTAAGTTTAGTTTAGTTTAGTTGTCAAGGTTACAGGTGGCTCATATATAAGCCATGCCGGCAGTCTAAAGGTTAAGGGGATGTCGGAGCTATAGCCTCCATCAAAAGCCGCTCGATCTCGCGGCTTCGAATGGCGCTGTAGTCAGGTGTCGATTTCTACGATAAACATACTTAAAACATAAATTATAAATTTTGCAGCTACATAGAGCTGTTGAAAGATACTTTCCCCCCTAGCTATGACTAAACTTAAGGTAATTATAATATTACTCTTGGCAGCAAATGTTTATTTTTTTAAAAAAATGTGAAATACGTTGCGTGTAGCATTACGGCAGATATAGATTCATTGAATATGAGACGTATTTCACATTTTTAAAAAAAAATAAACATTTGCTGCCAAGAGTAATATTATAATTACCTTAAGTTTAGTCATAGCTAGGGGGGAAAGTATCTTTCAACAGCTCTATGTAGCTGTAAAATTTATAATTTATGTTTTAAGTACGTTTATCGTAGAATTCGACACCTGACTACAGCGCCATTCGAAGCCGCGAGATCGAGCGGCTTTTGATGGAGGCTATGGGTCCGACATCCCCTTAATAAACGTTTTATCACCTAATTAATTGAATTATACAATGTTTATTTAATATCATTAATAAAATTTAACAAAGTTATCATATACCTAACAGAAATTAATTTTAAGAAAATTTAAGGAAATTATTAATTGAAGATAAGTTTAATGGAACCGATATTAAATGTTAATTGGGTTTTAATACCTTTTTCACTAAAATGCCCTTTTTAGTATTATTGATAATTAATATTAATTATTATTAATTAAATTTAGATATTATCTGTCTAGAATCTTAATAAATACTATTCGGTGAAAAATTATAAATTCCCAATTCACTAGTTTGATCGGTTACACATTCATGCACATTTAATACAAGTTCAATAAGTTAATATTATTAAATAAACATAGTAGAATCCAAATAATTAGACGAAAAAAGTGTTATCCAGGATAACTGTTGAATAGAACTGTTGGATAGTATCAAATAGGTACTCGAGTGTTAAAACTGTCATTTTTGCAATTCTTTATTTGTACAATATATTTGATTTATTCTATCTTTGACTTAAATCAAGATCCCTTATTAAATCAAATTTTGTTGAAAATCTATTATTTCAGAGAATAACCTGTTTTAATCAGAGCCATATTGATGCTGCCCAAAAGCAAAACTAACAAAATGAGTCTTGATAGCCAATTTTATTACTGCAAATTAGGTATTTGTAAAAATGGTAAACAATTATATTGAGCATTTCAAAATTTTTCCCACTTAATATGTAAATCAAAACGTTAACATATTTTGAGGTATTTTAAGATATACTTTCAATATGGTGGAAAATGAAAAAAGGAAAAAAACTGATGTTACAACTTGCATAACTCTGATGCAAATTAATATTTTGATTTAAAATTTCTTGCAGATTGTGGATTATATTATTAGTCTGTCTATAAAAACCCGAGCCATTTTAAAATTTATGTATACTTGTCGCGAAACCACCCATATCTATTTTATTAAGGGGACAAGCCTCTGTTCAAATTGAAAAAAACAATTCAATATTATTAAATAATAATTTTTTTCATAAAAATTGAATACATTTCTTAATTTTTTAAACAAATTAAATTATGATTAACTTTTAATTTAATTTTTTCGGACAATTTATGTGTAGCATAACTCTAGTAAAAAATTAACATTTAAGGTTAAAAAAAGCTATAATTTTGCCATAAATTGGGTTTTTATGATAATTGGCCATTTTGACTTAAAATATTACATTTATTGTGAGATTTCTGCTAGGGAATTATTTTAATTAATTATAAGAGACTCTATATACTGATTATTTTCCATAATAGACATGATATGCCAGGAGTCATTTCATCGAATAGGCTGAAATTTTAACAGTAACTTTTCAACATTTTTAATTCACTTGAATAAAATAGACTATGTAAAATTGTAAAAAAAAGTATATTTGTCAGGTTATTCAGAAAAATTATAAAATAGTGTAATAAACAGATAAATAATTAATTTTTTAATATATTAAATAACATTAAAATTAGCAAAATAACTTCTGTAGAGGTTTAATTGCTTTAATAAAAAAAAAAAAAAAAAACATTAAAATTTCGAATTTAATTACAAAATTCTGTTTCATTGAAGTGGATTAAAAATATTATTGTTAAAATATCAGTTTATTCTATGAAGTGGTTTCTAAGATATCTTTGGTATTAATTAATTTATTAATAAATTATTTAAAATGCGTAAAGTAATTAAATAATTAAATAATAAGGCTTGACATTTCCTTAGCGGCCATTTTTCAATCTTCTATTCTCTTGAATTTGTCACATATTAATGTGTTCAATAACAAATGAATCGATCAACATGCGAATTTATTTAAGGTTTCGATCTCGTCTTCCCCTCTCCAGGCGCTCCCACCACGCATCGCTTTCGGTCTCACTGCACCGCCCATCGCCGGCTACCGCGCTCTGATTGGCTCGAATTAATAATGTTTAACTGACAATAACTTAATAAATGAGCTTCAAATCAAAATTTTCTAAAGGAAAAAGTTGCTTAGAATCTCCTGCTCTGTTTGCATGCCGAAGGAACGGAATCATTAAAAAAACACCCTGTATATATATATACATTTGGTTGGCAAACGTTCACAATATTTGAATGGTTGATTTTTGTACTAAATTAAATGAAATTAATTATTATTTTGGTGGCTAAAAATTCTAATTAACTCAAAGAATGCTTATTTAAAATAAAAAATGCAAATTGTTAATAACCAAAATTTTTGTGAAAAATACTTTCTCGACAAAATTAAATAACTGTAATACTTGTTACAACTCACTTTACTTGTTGCCAATATTGTAGGTTAACACTTGTAATTGTTATTTACACTGTTAAATTTAAGAACCATATATATTTAATGTTAATATAAAAGAAAGATAGGGCGTAGCCTGTAACACATATACGTATTACCTATGGGTACATTAAAATTCAATTACTTGACAACTTTTCTACATTACCAATTTAAATAATTATTATTTAAACTTTACAAAAACTTTAAAAAGTTATGCTATTTACGTATTTAAATTATGGAGAGAGCTAGAGGGGAAAAAGTTAATTGTAAAATAATAATAAAATAAAATTTTACATTAATTAATGGCAAAAGAAAAAAAAACTAGGTGCATTCCACTACAAGAGAAATTTTCAAAACCATATAATATGGAACCGACTCATTAATTTTGTAGATTCTACAACTCCAAACAGAATTTAAAATAAATCAAAATTGAATTTCATTGAAAAATCAATTTCTTGGCTACACGAGGTCAAAATTCAAAAAGGCCGTCCAAAACCACTTTTGACGCTCCTTCTGTGTGTGCGCGATATGGCGAAATGAAAATTCAATAATCCCGAAAGTCCACGATTACAAATTATTTGATAAAAGTCTCGGTCGCCATGTGATGAGTCCGCTGGGAATTACGGCGGAAATCAACAACAGAATTTTAACACAACATTAGATATTTATTTATACTTGGTGTTACCATTACTTGGTGGTACCGTGCTGTTATTCACGTCGCGCACACACATTTTATAGGGAGCTGGACAATGGGAACGGGAGCACGCCTCACCTGGACGGTTGTCTCTTCGATCTATCAATCACCACACGTAATTTCAGCTGTTCGAGGGTACCGGAGAACTTGGTAGTCGGTTGCTATCTGCTTCATGACTGTCGATGCGGAGAGTCTTCCGCGAGAGAGTCGGGTGCGCATGCGACTCGATGGCTGCTCAGAATCCGGAGATTCTGGTCCCGGATTCTGACCCAGATGTAGTACAGGTGCTACAGAGGACTCTTGCTCTAGAAGTAGAAGTTACAGATGAGCGAGAGGAAGATGGGCAGTCGGACA
The DNA here is from genome assembly GCA_026168455.1 of Theocolax elegans. Lineage (NCBI taxonomy): Eukaryota > Metazoa > Arthropoda > Insecta > Hymenoptera > Cerocephalidae > Theocolax > Theocolax elegans. The sequence continues at coordinate 10,154,345 of CM047430.1, read as the reverse complement.
CCTCCGGCCAAGAAACTGAGCAGGAAGAGTGGATAACTTTGGTATCCGAAACTGGCGCTCAGTTCGCGATACCAAAGAGTCTTGCTTCGATGTTAGCGGAGCAAATAAGCAGATTATCCACCTTGACGGAACGGGTTAAGGAGCTGGAAGCACAGATGAACACCGTCAATGGCAAGTTGAACTTGCCAAATGGTGCACAAGCGTCCAGCACAAACAAAACCCGGGAGCCATCCCAACATGTTCAGTTCTAGGACACCTATACGTGTCCCTGGTACGTGTCCTATACGTGTGAATACGTGTCCTATACGTACACCCTGGACGAGTCACAATAGGTGCAGGTAGAGCCTGAGAGGACTCAAGCACCTCATGCAGATGCTGGACAAGCTTGGGGGAGGGATGACACACGGAAAACGGGACAGCCTCTATGTTCCAGCTGTCCCTACCCTATTCTGAAGGGATTTTACGAGTCCGGCCAATCAGCGTCGAGATCGGCCGGGAGACCGCGCGTTGTTGGTGCGGTGGTTCGTAAGTTGGGAGTCCGATTCTCTGGCGAAAAAAGCCAGAGTATCGACGCTTTCCTGGTCTAAACTTCTCACCGGAACCGCAGCTACGTGGTACCGGAATGGGAAGGACAAATGACACTCGTGGAAGTATTATGTGAAAACTGCCAAGAAATGACACGGTATGAGTAAGAGCTTTCAGCAAAGGCTCATCGAGGAGTCCAATGCTCGGACATAGGGTGAGGATGAGCCGGCGAGAGATTATATCACCTGCACAATCGCGATAATGCAAAAGCTCAACCCGATCCCGAACGAGCGTAGGGAAGTGGATCACCTCTACCGGTAACATGCTATCGCATCTTCAGCGGTTGTTTAAGAGAGCTGAAGCCAAATCAATTGAAGATATATTGGAGCTGGCGATGGACGCCGAGCAAACGCTCGAGTGTGAAAAGTTTTATCTACCGCCTCCGACAGAGGAAGATTTAATGATGTCGAAACATGCTTACAACGCAAAGTCCAAGAAGCAGCCGACCGCCAAGTCCAAGGTAGCAAGCGTGACTAAGGAGGTGAGTGAGCCGAGTCGGGAAGAGCCGATTGAACAGCTCACAAAAGTCCTGGAGGAAACCCTTAGAACCATGCGAACCATGTGAGTAGCCAGACAGCTGGGGTTAATGTGGATAAAGATACGCCACCTAGAAAGAAAACCCACAAGTCTCCTCCTCGCTTTAGGAGAAGGAGGAAGGAGACACGTAAAAGTTCTAATCGACGGTCATCGAGTGGTTCATCCTCGAAGCTTGGGAAACCGTCGGACTCAAGAAAGAAGATCGAAAATAAAGATTTCCCCAAACCGATCAAATGCCACACTTGTGGTAAGTTGAAATACACCGTCAGGACCTGCCCTGACTGCGCAAAAAAAACGCGGGAACTGATTAAAGGGGACAACCGCATACCCCAAAAGTCAGGGAGTCCCCAAGGAGGATAAAGGTCTGACTCCCGATTACCGAGATAGTCCAGCTGCAGTTAAGCAGAAAAGGAAAGGACTGATTCCTGACAGATCCCAGGAAATCGGAATGGATCCGGAGACCTGCGATGTCTTAAAGTTAGTGACATCGAGCACTGGTGTCAGGTTGACGTAGGTGGATTCCGGATCCGAGCATTGTTCGATCCAGGTGCTTCGACATCCGTAATGGGTCCGAGTGGTTTGCAGTTAACAACTGCTCTAGGCAGGTCGCTTCTCGAGCTGATCTCTGATGGTAGTACTCATCCATTGTGTGGTCTCATGAGGCTACCATTTACCATCGGTAGACTCGAGAAATACGTGTGGTGATCGTGCCGAACTTGGATGCTGAATGCTACAGCGGATTACATTTTATCCGTGCGTTCCAAGCCGTCCTACACCCAGATTCCGACGGTCTATTTAGGGTGGCAACGCTTCATTATCGTCAGCAGGTGTCGCTGACTTAACAGAAGTAGAGGGCACACAATTGCATGAACTTCTAGACCGAGTGTTGTCTACAACCTTGCCAAAGATCGGCCGTTCTTACGATGTCGAACATATAATGGACATCGAATCAACCAGGCCGATCAAACAGGTGTACGACACCGTCTCTGATAAGATTCAAGAGGAAATGTATCGTCAAGTTCGCGAGATGCTCGAGACTGGCGTTATTAAACCCTCGAAAAGCGGTTGGCCAAGCCCCGCGGTGATGGCGAAAAAGATGAGAATGCTAGGCGTTTTTGCATCAATTTTGGGAAAGTCAACGCTTTGACGAAGCCTGATGCGTATCCTTTGCCATATATGCAGGCTAACCTACGCAAACTCAAGAAAGCCCGATACATCTCCACGATCGACATGAAATGTGTATACCACCAGATACCTCTACAGATGGAGTCGCGCCCGATAACGGCTTTTTCGGTACTTGAAATGTGTTTGTTCTAGTTAACTCGCATGCCGTATAGATTGGCAAATGCTGGCGCAACATTCTAGCGCATGATCAATGAGGAGATTGGACCAGAACTCGAACCGGTTGCTTATGCATATCTCGACGATATCATTATTGTCACTGAGACTTTTTTTTTTAAGCTTATCAAGAACCCGAGGAGGGTTCATACAGCTATCACTGAGACTTTTGAAGAGCATAAGCAACTGTTGGTCGAGGTATTAACTCGCTTATCTGTTAACCAGAAGGAGTATATTTTCTGCCTGCCTGAAGTGAGATATTTGGGTGTGCCAGTTAACCGAGACGGAATACAACCTGACCCAACCAAAACGGAGCCGATTAAAGAATATCCGGCTCCCAAGAATTTGAAGCAGCTGTGACGGTTTCTCGGTATAGCAACTGGTTACAGACGCATGCACGACTATGCTTCCATAGCCGAGCCGCTAACGAGTCTGACCATGGAAGACCAGAGTTATGTTTGGCTGGAAGATCCAAGGTTGAAACGTGTACTCGTATCGGATGGGTATCGAATTGGATGATGCCATGGATGATCATGTCGCTTGGAGTTGGTTGTACCCGAAGAGCACAAGCAGGCCATTCTCCGAGAATGTCATAATGATCCGGCAGCTGGCCATTTAAGTAGAGACAAGACATTTTCTTGCGTGGCAAAGTTATATTATTGGCCACGTTACTAAGCCGAGTTGGCGAGTATGTACGCGAATGTCAAGTGTGCCAGCAATGCAAAGTGGATCAACGCCCTCCCATGGGTTTGATGGGTAGACGTGTGGTTGAGAAGTCATGTCAAGTGGTAACAGAAAATGCTACTGGACCACTTCCCCGCTCCACACACGGATTTTAATATATTTTGATCTTCGAAGACTTGTTCATGCGCTGGATTGAAGCAGTGCCGATCCGGAAAGCTAACGCTAAGACGATCGTGAAAGAGTTACACGAACGAGTCGTCATGTGTTATGGCACGCCGGAAGTATTTTTATCTGACAACGATACTGACAAGGAGGGGTTCCACCTGCCGGAAAACGGATTTCGTTGCAACTTTGAGAACTATTTTCTTGTACCCAAATATGAAAGAATTCATATGAAATTCAATCTCATAGGCTGTTTGACGAAAGTTATATGCAGTTAACGAAAAATTGTGAAATAAATATGTTTAAGCTTAATCGCCAATAACTCGAAAAGAAATGGACCTAGTTGCTCAAACTTAAAACCATTAAACAGTTGAGATCAAGCACATATAGTTTAAAAAAAAAGAAGTCAAATATTTCTATTTGGACAAAAGTTATGGAAAAAATAAGAATTCGAAGATTTGATAGAGCCAACAGGTAACCGCCGCCGCAGCTCGGGAAAAATAAATTTCTTCAAATTCGGTAAGTTCAACCATACCGCTGAGCAGCCGTGATAATAAAATAAATATCCGCGCGGCAGTCAAACTGTTACAACTTATGGTAGGGAAAATATTAAGATTAAACTTAAAAATTGGTTCATTTCTAACCATTATAATATAAATCCATAAATTTTTATAATTTGGAGAACATGGAATGCAACAGAATCTCAACATACCTTTCTAACGTAATTAAGCAATTAAACCATTGTGCACAAGTTAATAAGGGAATACAAGATATCTTCGTCAAATTGGTTTATCTATCTAGTCCCGTAATGAAAGTCCTTCAGAATACTGACATTTCAAACTAGGTATAGGCACAAATAAATTTTGTTTTCTAAGAATAAAAATTAATGCTTCTAATAATGAGATGAATGGAGTAAACAGTGTAGATAATATTAAAATAAATAAGCAAGTGATAGTTTAGATAATAACATAAGTAAGCCAAGGGAAAAATATTAACCTATTGAAACAATTTTTTCTGAAATAGATACAATGGCTTTTGAGAACAGCAAAATTATGATACCAACGAAAATTAAAGCAATAGTATATTACGCAACTAGTGAGCAATGGGGATGGCCTATTTTCCTTACTAGTTGCGTATAATATTTTTCCTGACAAGGTGGGAGAAATTTGACATTAAGAAGAGTGAAAATTCTTTTGATTGTAGCATTTTGCTCACTAGTAAGGGAATGTGGTATTTTGCCCACGCAAAACAGGCCTCGAAAATCGAATTTCGCTCACCGCATTAGGAAAAAGATATACCTCTTCATAATGAAATTCATATGACCTGTAGTTATCTAAATTACATTAGTAATAATAAAGATTTTTTTATTTAGATAGAGGTATTAGAGGTAAACAAATATATACTAATTCTTTGTATCCTTTAAAACAACAACCTAAATATAACGACATAGTAATAATTGATTATATTGTTTTCACTAATAAGTGTAAGTGTGACTCAACAAAATAACATCAAGCTATGTTTCCTCACTATAGAGTTACCTGTTCAGTGAGTCTAACATGTCCAGCAAGATTTAATAGTATTGAAAGAATTATCCTTGCAAGAAATAAAAATGCATTTACTGAAAGTTTTACAACAGCTAGAAAAATGTTAATTAGATTTTGGTAATGATATCCTTGCACTTATTTGGTATACTAGCTATACTAAAGAAGTGGATGGACAATATAAATAAGTAATCTTTTTTTCATATTACAGTAGTGTTTATTTTTTAATTATTTTATTTTCTTTATTAAATTTGATTTTTTTTGTTAAATTTTAAGTTTTACCAGCTCTATGTACAGATAAATTTCGTTTATCTCTATAGAGATTATATCATTTTTGTATAATGTTTATAATTTTCTTTTTAGCTGGGTAAATAAATACATAAATAAATTATATGTCTATGTGTTTAGTCTTGGATCTGTCTGCTAGTTCTCATCAGTGGAGCGCATATATGTGGATAACGAAATCAAAGTTATGATAAATTTACAACCCAAATGTGTCGAACTTCTCTGAACTGCTAGATATGACCCATTATCCGACCTGATTGTCAGAGACTAATATTTAAATGTATATGACTTGTGACGAGGTATTCGCGAACCCGGTATAATTAATTATTTTTAATAATTAAAATTAACCGTTGGGCCGCGTTGCCCAATACAGCGCACACAATTATTAATTTATCGCGAACTGCGAGCTGTCGCCAGGAACACGAGTTGCTGGGACGATCGGTGTGGAGGATTCGGGCAATCCTCCTTGCCTCTACACGATTATTTTTTTTAATTAATAGGATGTCGGCGGGAGCGGGGAGAACAATAAGTAAACACACTCCGAATTAAAATAAAAATGAATATAACATTTATTTTAATCTACTTTAACATTTTGGCCATCCAGGCCTCGTGCCGCGACAATGTTACTTCGCGCGGGCGGAAGTATCGGGAGCCAACCGGATCGAGATACTCGCCTGCGGTTGACTCCTTCCTGATCTCCGCTATTCGGGTACCGGCGTACCCGAATACACTCCCGATGTACACACTCTCATACACTCGGGGTAAGGGGGGAACGCGCGGTAATATAAGAAGACTTACCAGGGTGCGCCCCGTGGATGGCCCAGCCGATCCGTGTCCCTTTGTCCTTCTGGGCAACGGAGGACCGACGTCGGCTGCGGTGGTGGAAGGCGGCCCTGTGCCGCGGCGAGTGCCTCGCGAACCGCGTCCGCACTCACACACTGACTTCCCGTCCTTAACACACACACCAAAAACACTCGCGGCTCACCTCGCGAGGACGTTCCGGGTTGTCGACGGCTTTGCGCCTCACGCGCCTTTTCTTAGCCGGAAAACTCTAACACTCGACACCGGATGGTTTTGTCCGCCTCGAGCGGCGGATCGGGACATACTAAATAGGCAATTGCCTAATTTCCGAAAAAGGGATGAGAGTGGGAAACACACACACACTCTCGCGCTCTCATCCCTACGTACTATTGCGCGCGTACTTGTACACTTGATCGACGTAAACAAATGTCGTCGGTTGGCCTTGACATACCAAAGGCTCCGACGACTTACATTTAACATGAGTTTAAATGCTTTGTTCGCCGCGAATAGTTGTGTGACGAATTCTGTCACAGACTGTATTAAATATATTGTTAATGTATAGAATAACAATAAATACCTCATATGCTAACGCTAATTTATAGATTATATAGTAATTCGAAATATGTTATAATATTTGTTCTGTTTATTTTGAATAATAATAACTTTTTGATAAATTATATGTATTTTATTCATATTTTACAGAATGCCTGCAATAAAATAATGAAGAAAATAGAATATATCATTCATGCAAATCCAAATGGAACATGGGAAGATTGGGTAAAGCAAGCATATTTAGACAGAGTTAGTCTATCGGCTACTGGCTTTTATCGGACTCCAGATATTGGATACGATTTCATAGCAAATCGTGGAAATCCATTTAATTATTTTACGTATGGTGCTGCATGTTCTGAAGTTGAAATCGATTGCCTGACAGGGGATCATCAAGTATTTATATTAAAATTGAATTGTTACAAACAAAATCTCCACGCTATCAAAAAAGGCAATATGAAGCTACCTGGTTTTTCCGACTTTTGGAAAAGTACTTTATTCTTTAAATTATATCTAAAAGTGGAATAAAACATGAAATTGCACGTGAAACTGTATGTTTTTCTACAGTCAAAAAGATTATTGTAAATAATAAAGTATGAGAAATCACGTGGGATTCCACATGAGCTTTTTTGATAGAACATATATTTATAATCAATACTTATAAAGGTCTAAATATAAATTAATTCATCTCTACAAATATTTACATAAAATTTAGCGACATTTCGGACGTATTTACGCTGTTTGTTTGCAAGGCAAAATTGATTTTCACAAGCAGAAAAAAACTACATCTTCTTATATGGTACGGGTTTACAAACGTACGAGTTTGGTATAACGATACCTTTACACACAGTCAAAAGCTTATGTTACATATGAAAGACCTTCCCGAAGGCAAATCACTATCATTAATTACTGTTTATTTGATAATTTTACCTTGAAAAGAGACGGCGTAAATAAGTCCGAAACGTCGGCAAATTTTGAGTAAATCTTTGTTCGTAGAGATCAATAAATTTATTTTGACATTTAACAAATTGGGACAAACAATAAATTATTTTTAACCATCTAAATCGATACTTATATTGAATTACGTATTTAAGGTGTTGCGAACAGACATTGTAATGGATCTTGGAGAAAGTTTAAATCCCGCTATTGATATTGGTCAAATAGAAGGAGGATTTATTCAAGGTTATGGTTTATTTACCATGGAAGAAATGATTTACTCTCCATCTGGCACAGTTTTCAGTCGAGGCCCAGGAGTATATAAAATACCAGGTTTCACAGATATCCCTTCGGAATTTAATGTATCCCTTTTAAAAGAAGCTTGTAATCCAAGAGCAGTGTATTCATCAAAGGTAATTTAATTTTGTTATTTACTTAAACCTAAACCTAAATTTAACCTTTAAGGGACGGGAATTTGGGATTTTCCGTCGAAAAGATGATTATTTTTACTATTTATATCAATAACAAGTTTAGTTACTCTGAATAATAAATAATTAATAATTAAAGGGTAATTATTTATTATATTTTTCGACATATATAAATTGAAAATTAAATTTTTCAGTATTTAATAAATATCCAAAATTTAATTACTAATTATTAGTGGAAAATGGATAATTCATTTTCAGGGCTCCGTATTACACATCTTTCCTCTCTTTCTTGGGTGGCATAAACCCCTATTCCCAAGTTTATTATATATATATATATATATTATAACGGGTACAGATTTCGAGCGTCGGCGCAGGTTGGTCCCTGAATTATCGGCCACATACAGTCGATAGGACCAAATCGACTAGCCGGGATAATTGCGCTCCTTAGCTCCCGTACATCCTTACAATTTAAAATCCCATTTCGCCTGACTCATCCACGATCAAGTTGGTCACAAACTCTCGTCCACACCACCACATACCGGTGGATTTCCTCGTGATTACGTTACTAGCGCAGAGCTGCGACTTATGTTTCTGGGATCTGAAGAGTAATTATGTAATTGCACGGCTATCCCCGCTGGAAATAGTTGAATTTGTCAATGAGTCTCCCGATGCTCTGAAACGGTCTTCTTGACACCGGTCGAGCAGGGTCAACCTTCACCTCAACGTGTGAAAATTAGGACGCAGGACGTAAAATAACCCAACGAGTATGATATTATGTATTTGTTAATTGTAAGAATATTGTAAAAATATTGTAATTGAATATTGTAAGCAAGCGCACGGTGACTTTAAGTATTTAAATTATCTCTTTACCATGATTTTTATTATTTATAATAAAGCACTGTCAAGTTGGCGACAAGTAAGAGCCAGGAAATAGTTTATAAAAAAATTAATATAATATTTTTTTATTTTATATTACACACGAGTAGCCGTCTCCAACGGAGAAAAACAGATGTCTAAAAATATTAGGAAAACATCAAAACGTTGGTTGGGATATGTGATACTACGGGAGGTTACCGCGGTCAAGGAAAACATGTACAGGATGATGCAGGAACTCTATCATGTTGAACAAGGTGCATCAACATCAGCTGCATCACACATGGAGCCACATCCAATCAAGAGGAAGAATGGCTTCGGTTGGTCTCAGACAATGCAACTACATTTAAAATTTCTCGGTCGTTTTTCAATAAATTGTTTGAGCTTATCCTCAAAGTAAGTGCTTTTTCACAGAAAGTGGATAAGCTAATATCCGAGCGCGCTCAAACTGTTCACAGCACGAGATTTGACGGTGCCAATCCAATCTCCAAATGTGTGCGAGATAAATGAAGTGGTGAAAATTGGCGAGTATAAACGCACACGCGCTTCTCAAACAAGGCCTGATGGTACTTAGAAGATGGAGAATGCGCGTGAATCCTAGGACATTCTATAAGCGCGCAACTGGCCAAGTGTCAGTCGAACATTCTTCACACCAATAACCAAGATTGCAGTATCCTGGTTAATATGTCAGAGGAGGATTTACTCTCCTCCCAATCGGAATTGTTTACAGATACCGACGCCATGAAGATCATTGCAGAGTCCAATTCATGGACTTAAGGACCTGATAAGCTAATAAGGCACTACATGACGTGTTTCATCACTATAATGCACAAAATAATCCCTACGCTGTCTGAAACGTAGCAGCTAGACCACTTGTATCGAAAAATGCTGCTACAGCTTCAGCGGCTGTTCAAACAAGCAGTTGTGAGCTTGATTGAACAAATGCTGTTCTTTTTTTATCGAAGCGAAGCAGTCGATAGAGATGGAAAAAGCATATCGACCACCACCCACGGAGGGGTCACTACTTCCGGAGATGGCGTACAAGCCGAAGTAAAATAAGTCTCCAAGGGCAAAGGTAGCAGCTGCTAAGGTAATCTCAGCCAAATCGAGCGAGCCTGATGTCGTCAATTACATCGTCATGATGACTTAGAGTATGCGCTACGGCTTCTCGTTTTAGAACTGACGTTGACAGCATGCCAATCCCGCGGGAGGAGCTCGTCCCGATTCTCAAAGAAGAGGTTGCCTGGAAACCGATCTTCGATGAACAGGAGATTTAGAAGACCTCAATGAACGAGGGAGAGTTCCGAATAACGGCAGGAGAGAGATTGATTGATTGATTGATTGTACTTTATTTGGCTTTTTGGGGTAAATACCCCATAAGCACCATTAGCATGAATTACAATGATATACAATAAAATAAAATAAAATAACAATATGAGAAGTATAAAAATACGTTATCAGTAAATAGCGATATATAAACGAGCAGTGACTAGATATAATAATAATGTAAAATAATTTAGAAAAACATATGTACAATTAATTAAATAATAAATAAATAAATACTTAAAACTAAACAACAATAAATAAATAAATTAACTGCTCTCTGCAGGTATCGCTGAAGTTAACAAAAAATTGGTTCAACTATAAAACTTACTGTTGAACAATAAAACTTAGAACTTAACAAGCTAAGCGCTATAACAATTTTTAAAAACAATTAGGAATGTAATTAAGCAGCATCCAGGTGAGGGATGGACCTCGGCAATAAGCCCTCAGACACTACCCGCAAGGACCAGGCTGCTTGGTCGAGCCCAGACAAATGATTAAATAATGTAGTTTTGAATTCGTTGAAGCATGAAGGGTTAAAGTTGATGATAGGGAGCTGATTCAAAATGCGGGTGGAGGTGATGATAAATGACTTATTTAAGGCTTCTGTGCGCGGAGGAAGATACATGAGCGATTTGGGAGGATGACGAGAGGAAGAGCGAGGGTTTTGGTCGGAGGTATTAAGCAAGGTAAAATGGTCAGCTAGATATGAGGGTGAATTGTGAGCAATGATATTAAATGCTAGGGAACCGATGAGATATGAACGTCTGGACTCAACCGACAGCCATTTTAAACCGAGTCTAAACGGGGTGACGTGTTCACGTCTCGCTATGTTGCCCCACACAAATCTAACGCAGGCATTCAACAATCTTTGAAGCTTGATGTTCTTAGTCTGATCTACATCATTATATACTGCGCACGCATAATCTAGATGGGGAAAAATAAGCGTTTCAACAAGACTCTTGCGAAGCTTGATCGATAATGATTTATTGTAATAGCGAAGAGAATGTAGAACACCATGGACGCGCCTAGAGATTGACATGACCTGCTTAGACCAATCGAGGGTAGGGGTGATCAGCAACCCCAGCGATTTAACCACACTTTCGTAATCCAGCAAGTCATTACCTAGTTTAACCTTCGGGGCAGTGCTCAGGTTGATACGCGAAATAAAAGCCTGACTGCCCAGGATCATTACCTTCGTCTTTTTAACATTCAGTGAGAGGCCATTTTCTAATGCCCAGTTTGCGATCGCGTTCGCATCGTGAGATACGCGTTGAACACCAGCGTCAAAGTCAGATGGAAAGAACGAATGATAAACCTGGGCATCATCGGCAAATAACATATGATTGCTATACTTTAAAACCTTAGGTAAATCATTAATGAAAATGGAAAATAAGATCGGACCCAGAACACTGCCCTGAGGCACGCCAGCATTCACCTCTAGCCAATCAGAGAACATGCCAACCTCGTCCACAACGGCCTGTTTGCGACCCACAAGGTATCTGTAAAATCAGTTTAGTACCAAGTCTGTACAGCCGATGTCGCCCAGCTTACGGATGAGCTTATCGTGTGGGACTGTATCAAAGGCCTTGGAGAAATCAAATAAGACTAGGATCGTAATCATTCTGGAGTCAATAGCTCTTCTAACATCATCCAATACCCCCAGAAGAGCTGATTGAGTACTATGGCCCTTTCGAAAGCCCGCTTGCCTGTCGATTAACAAATGATTAGATTCGAGGTACTCAACCAGCTGATCATGTACTAATCTCTCCAAAACCTTTGAGATCTCACAAAGCTTGGCAATTGGTCTTGTGTCCGAACACGACTCCAACCTGCTCGACTTCGCCAACGGGAACAGCACGACCCTCTTCCAGCAATCGGGGAACCATCCGGCAGAAAGCATACGATTAAAAAGTTCCGTTAATGGTAGGGTAATTTGTGGTTCCAACAGTTTTAACATATTGACAGATATGCCATCGATGCCCGACGCTTTGGAAGAGGCTCTAGCAATAGTCCGCTGAACTTTTTTGGCTGACACAGGTAGGAAGTTGAATGAAGGAGACGTTGGAAAGTGACAAATATTAGAAATGATGGATGCGAATGAATGAATAGAGAGTGGTGAAGAATGATTTGAAACAGAAGCATAGTAACTGTTAAGTTGATGAATTGTAAAATATTTTAATGGCGAAGGTTTGGACTTCATGCCCAGATCCATATTTCTGAGAAGTTTCCAGGACTTAGCAGAATCTTTTTCATTATCAAGCTTTACTTGCAAGTAGCGAAATTTACTAGAGTTTATGGTGTTCTTAGCTCTATTCCTTAACAGTTTATACACATTGTAATCTGAAAACAAGCCAGAGTTACGAAACAGCTTAAAGGCATCATTCTTGGCCTTAATAATAGTTTTTATTTCTTGAGTAACCTATGGCTTGTGTTTTGTCTTAATTGTAACTAATTTAGATGGTGCTATGACATTGAACGTTGACGAAATGGAACTACAAAGGGAGGATAATTATGATGAAATTAGGTCGAAATGATTAGATGAAAAAGATCGTAAAGGAGTGCGCTGGTCGGGCCAGGTAAATGAAGTTGAATTTGAGACTGCTGAAGATTGAAGTAATGAATTATGTGATTGATCCAGAAATGACGTGAAGGTGGTAGCAAGTTGGTGGAGGTTGATCTTCTCCAAGTCCCTAACCCAGAATCTCTTAACTTGGTCCGGCGTCTTATTAATCATAAGGGAGATGCTAATGGCATCATGCCCCGCCGCAAAGGGAGAACCAGATTTATTATAAACAAAATCAAGCACTGGTTCACGAACCAGGAAAAGATCCAACCAAGTATGAGATGATCCCGCCGATGTCACAGCGTGATGCGTAGGTTCTGATGGAATAAGGAAAAGGCCTAGAGCTGTCATATTCCCCCTCAACATATTCGCTGCAGCATTAGATGATGACATATCAATGTTAAGATCGCCAGTAATAATAACATGTTTATAGTTGGGGAGAATGTCAGCAAGAACATCAAAGAACTCCGTAGGGTAAGCAGCAGAAGGTCTACGATACACCACTGCCAACGCCAACGCCACCGTTTTGTTTACTACACGCAATATAAGAAATTCGGGGGCGTTAGAGAAGACAGGATCGGAGTGAGCTATGATGCTCACAGTAAGCTCATTCCGAACATACGCCGTCACACCACCACCCTCCTTACCTACACGATCCAACCGATACAGAGCATAACCTGGTAATTGAAGAATTTCAGAGGAATCGCTTTCAGTAAGGAAGGTTTCCGTGATGGCAATGACATCGTGGGATTCAGGAAAAACAATAGCTTCGATAGATGAAAAATGAGTTTTTAGGCGATTAATATTAGTATGGAAAATGTTGAATGAGTTAGGTGATTTAACGTTCCCGACCCGACCTGCCCTGTCTCATTTAGTATGAGGCGAGAACGGAGGAAGTTTACTTATGTCAGCCTCCGAAGTCACACGCATGAGTGGACCATCCCTCACCTTTCGTATAAATACACTTAAATTGTAAACAACAGGCCTCGCGTAGCCTAACTCTTTACATTTAGAAATTGCCGCTTGCCAAAGGTCAAAGATAGGCTTGGGCCATAACGGCCGAATAAATAACAAATGGTTACCGCCATCCCCAAAGATTTTTGACGCCGACTGCCCCTTTAATAAATGCGCTCTGTCTAAAATTAGGTCCCTAGCCGAGGCCGACGATAGCCGAAAAACTAAACCTCGGCTGCGCGGTTGAGCCGATGTTTCGCCCTCAATAGTTGGTCTGGATCGCGGTAGCCAAGGTCTGGTCTCAACAACCTGCTTTGACATTAGAGGTAGCTTGATCGTGTCAAGCACCTTGTCGACAATGTCAATGTCAGAGAGGGACGTCGATAATGGCAAACCCGTAGCCAGAATCTCGCAAGTGTCTTTGGTATCAGGAGAGAAGCCACAAGAAGGCGCATTTGAACCACAGCCGGAAGGTCTGTTTTCCTCCATGGCAGCAATTCTCCGCTCTAGCTCGGAGTAACGTTCATTTATGTTATCAAAGCGCACCTCTGTAGCCGACTCCACCTGATCAACGCGAGCATGTAGAGCCACAATATCCGCCCTCACTTCATCCAGCTTCACCTCCACACGATCAACCTTCTCGACCACTGACTTTATGTCGCTTCGCAAATTGTCGATATTTAGCTGGAGGTTCGCCTGAAAATTGCGCGCGAAGCTCTCCATCCACGGTGGTGTAGCACCCGCCATTGCGTCGGACTCAGGTGCGGTATCGTGCGACGCTTGATTGGGCGGCAGAGGCGTGGCGCCACGAGGTTGCTTGGCAACCTGTGACGAAGATGGCGACGGAGGCGAGGCCACGCGCTTAGATACGGAGGAGGGCGGAGTGGGACGTGGCTGACGGCGCGGTGCGGCAGGTCGTGCTCGCTTGTCGCGGCAACCCAGGCGGTGGCGCCCTCGCTTCAATGGGAGCCGCAACTAGCGCTTTGGCTTTAGCCAGCGCACAACAGCGGCGCTCCGTCGAGCCAGGCGCGACCTCGAAACAATGTGTGTGCGTGTTGTTATTACATAGTACACAAACCTCTGTATAATCTTTTCGCGTCAGACGGGCGCCACACACAAAACAGCCGCGCGACGTTGCCATTCGAATAATGAGGCGTCGATTCGGTTGACCTTGCGGTGCGCGAAATCCGCTCGTGTGCGTAGGTTGGTGATCCTGCTCGCAGAACGCTGGACAAGCCGCCTTTTCGCAATCTCGCAGATAACCTCCAAAATGCCTTTAGTTGAAAAACGATAAAGCGTGGGAACAGCTGACAGCAAAAACACAAACTATTTATAAAAATAGATACTGCTGTCAGTGTGCGTCCCAATGATTCCTCTGGAAAAATACTCGAGGCAATCGTGTGAGTACTATGAATGTTATAGTGCGGAGCAAAAATCTAGACTACTTTGTACTCACCGAGAGAGAGAGAGAGAGAGAGAGAGAGAGAGAGAGCAAGTCCGCTGATAAACAAGAGAAAAGAAAAGCTGAAAACTAAGATGAACTCTACCTTTGATCCCACCAAGCCTCTCATCTTCTCAGGAAGCTCGGATACTCCCACAGTTACTGTCCTGCTTGTTCGGGAAACGCCAAAGGGAGCGGTTAAATGAAACGAAAACCGCGACTCATGGACTTGAGTCCCCATTGTCCCAAGTGAGTGAAAATGAGCCTCAAAAAAAGGAACAGTGCTACGAAGCCTGCAAACCAGACTTATTATAATCAAACATGAGAAATCCAACCAGCTAACTCGTGAGACGTGCTCTAGAGCTCCAAGCTTACCAAGCATCGTAGTTAAGCATAGGTAAAGTGCTCTGCATCACATTCCCGATACCCTACTTCGTGTGTTTCATGACGATGAACCTACGCTAACAGCCATGTCTTTGCCTCAAACGACTGAAGAACCCTGCTACTTAGACTAGATCAAGAAAATCTCCGATAACCCGTGTGATTTCCCCGCTTGAAAACTAATTAGTAGGAATCTATACATCTATCGCCCGGACATGGAGAATCATCAGTCTATTTTATCTATCAGTGTATATTCCGACACCTCGGAAGAGAGAAGAGATTCGCACGCGTAACCCAAAATTATTACTGGCCACGGTTCTTGGCTGGGGTTGTGGACTACGTTAAGCGATGTCAGGTGTGCCAGCAATATAAGATCAAGCAATCAATGCGTAACGTGCTCCCTCGGCTAAGCAACCAATCGTTTGCGGATCGGTTGTCAATTACTCGTGAGATTAACGCATTTCGTCCGATATTTGACAAAAAATCAAGGAAATACATGTACAGCTGTATGTAATCACTACAGGTGTACAACGAACAGTATAGAACAAAGTGAGGTTATGTTGCTATACGTAAACAGTGTGTACAGAAGACCTATTAAACTATAAACTAAATGAATACGCATACTCGCGTAATTCCTAAACAATTACCTGGAGCTGTACGAGGAGCGGTTCGGTTACCGTGATTCGACGTCGTTGTGAAGAAAGGATGCGGCGGCGTGTGAGCTTGTGCCTGAAACTCACAACTTACTAATTAGTTGAAGAACGAAAAGATGGAACGAGTTAATTGTTACCTACAAGGAAGTTATCGTAGGCATTTAAATAGCACCAGGACACCATACACCATGCAGCGGTCTTGCGTTACTGCAGCATGAAGAGAGCGGTTATCGACATGCGCGTTCGATTCCAGATCGATGTACTGCGTGCACGGTATGTAACGCGTAGGCGCGAGGTACGATCGCGGCTCTCAAGAACGTCGAAAGCCAGAGCTCTATGGTCCGTCGTCTTAACCGGTGATCTGGGAACGTACCCACGCCAGCCGATATTGCCAAAGTGAGAGTGCGAAAAAAGAGAGACAGAGAGAGAGAGAGAGAGAGAGATTTGTGGGACGAGTACCCGATCTGCGTCATACAGAAGTGGGCGAGGTTATTCAAAAACTATGATCTGTACGCCAATTTTACGCTGCAAGCTTATAAATTTTACCTTAAAGAGAGAATAAGATCCCTTAATAAAAACCACGTTGGGCGCCAATGTCACGCTGCACTGCGGATCTGGGTGGAGATGAATGATTAATTTTAGAATGAGTAATAAAAGTTTTATTAAAAACTACACTCACAATCTACAATGCCAGGCGCCAGCCGCGTTGATTCGCGACGATTGAACGATAACTCGCGGGTTATCGGAGCAGAAACTAAAAGGGTTAAAAGACGATCGCTGGCCCAAAATGTGGCCGGATTACGGTTTAGTCCCGGAGACGCTGTAGGGGAGGAATGGGAAGGACGGGAAGGAAAAAGGAGGCTAGCGCACACAATTTACGGTCCACATCGGTTCCATCAGCAGAGAGATAACGCTTATGATCGGGAAGGTGTTTCTCTCTCTCTCTCTCTCATTCTTTCACTCGCTCGCAACTCGTTATTGCTTTTGACAGCTGGCTGTCTCGTAATGTCGTCGAGTCGACCGACCGTAGAGCTCCGTAGTAGCATCGAGGGCGCGAGTCGATTACCGCTATCTTCATGCTGTAGTGGCGCAAATCTGCTCTATGGAGTATGGTGACCTGGTGCTCTGTCCGTCTTGGCGATGCAGTAACAATTAACTCGTTCCATCTTTTCGTTCTTTAACTAATTAGTACGGTGTGAGTTTCAAGCACGAAGCTCACACGTCGCCGCATCGCTGCATGGCGCCGCCTCAATCTTGTCTTCACGGCGTCATCGAACCACGGTAACTGATAGCCGCTCCTCGTACAGCTCCAGGTAATTGCTTAGTTGTTAGGATTACGCGAGTATGCTTATTCATTTAGTTTGCAATTTAATAGGTCTGCTGTACACACTGTTTATGTATAGCAAGCTAACCTCATTTTGTCCTATACTGTTTCTTGTACAGCTGCATTGTTTACATACAACGGTACATATATTTCCTTTATTCTTCTCTTCTTCGTACTGATGTACATATTCTTTCTTGCTCATTGTTCTCTTAATGTGGGCTTGTAATAATTATTTTGATCTTTTACAGCTGTATCTGGTTGGTATTGGGAATTCCATGGCCTACCGCCTGGATGGTGCTTTTTCGCCTGTCTGCATTCATGTGAAGCTAAGGAGGGTTCTCGAGGCTTTTTCATTAACCTTTAGACTGCCGGCATTTTTGCTTTATAAATTGATATTTTTGATGTGCAAAATTTATACATAAAAACACCTCATATCTCTAGAGTAGTTGTCAAGGTCACAGGTGGCTCATATATGAGCCAGTCCGGCAGTCTAAAGGTTAATAACCTCCCTTGATCCATCTTGTTTGCGGTGTCAGACCCGAAGGAGCCTACCTGATATCAGCTGAGCTCGCCCATGGCCTTTAACACCAGGACCACCCTAGTGCTTCGCCTGTGTTTATGGGTGTTGTGCTTGGGATTGGGTTTTTAGTCTATGAGGGTAGGCAGCATTTATTTTCAGTGCGGGTAGGTAGTTATAGGATAAGGATACATGGATAGGTAGGCTTATAATAGGGACTCGTATAGCTTCTGAGGGTAAGTAAGTGTTCCCTAATGATTCGGTAACTATTACTTTGACATGTGCAAAGCATATTGTCACAACTTCCTCCCCCCCCCCCGCCCATCAGACCAACATTACGCGGAAGTCGTTATTTCAACAAAACAACAAAAGTATTGCAAAGTTAAAAAAAATGCTGCTTATTACTATTCTCATTAGAATTCCAGGTGCTTAGAATAATGCTAAAGTTGATGAGATAATTATTTTAACGCTGTCTTACTTAAAGTATACCCAATTAGCCGGTGTTATTGTTGCGGTGTATAAGGGTTTCGTCTCCTAGACTAGCTGCTTGGCTGCAAATCTGTGTACTGTGTACGCGCTGTATTGTTCATTATTTATTTAGCTGCTATAACAAAGAATAAAATATTAATAATAATGTAACGACGACTGGTCCCAATACATAAAATATAAAATAATAATATGAGATATACGCAATTCTTTAAGAGCTCTCTTCCTACTCGCGATACTCTCATGCCTCGTACTTACATGTTTGCAGTCATACTCATACTGTTATATAACATGATATATAAGAGAAAAGAATAAATATTTGATGAAATAATATTGTAATAATTATTAATATATGGTTAAAATATTGAATAACGTGCTGTGAATTATTGCCTTTCGCTGCTTGTGAGTTCCTCATTTTAAACTCTTCTTTTCAATTACCGTTTCATCGCTATAATTTTATTTTATATATATTTTAACTTATTTGCTTACTTGCTCTGAATTTATGATCACCACCCTTATTTGTTTGGGAATAATTGTAACTTGTGGGTTAATAAAATAATCCTTGAATTCGGCTGCTTAATGGAAACGGGTACAACAACAAGAACTCTCTTAAAACTATTTTCGGATAAGGTCTTCATAATTATACTACATTAAATAAACTATATAATTTTTTATTTACATAGAACTAATTTTTAATTTTTTATAATTATTTTTGCCGTTTGGCTAAATGACGGCTGAGTGGAGGGAAATGGTATGGCTGGTGGTGGAGAAAAGTTTATTTCCTCTCTCCAATTTTCCTCTGCATCTCCCTGTAGCCTTCTGCGCAGCGGGGACCATTTTTGGAGAATACCCCCTTCCTCCCGCAGCTTCTGCAGAAAACTCCCCTTGGAGAGGGGCACTTCCTCCAGCTATGTCCCAGCCCCCCACAATTCCAACATCCTGGGCGGCATTCACTCGGGTCGGGCCGGGACATACTTACCTCCTTTTGGATGGTTCCGCACGTTCTTGGTGTCGCCCCCACTGCGACAGACTGCGTACAGTTGCCAGGGAGGTCCATAGGAGAGAGAAAGGGTATGGGTGGCTGTATAGGTTGGGACATAAGGGCCGGTGGAGTTGTGAGTGAGGATGGTTGGGGTTGGTTTTGGAGGGAACTAGGGATTTTAAGAGACATTAAGAGAACAGGAATAGGTATAGAGGTAGGTAGGGAAGAGGATCTCAATAGGGAAGCTGTACTAGGGTTTGGGATATTATGGACGGGGCAGGGAGGGGGTATGTTCACTACATATGTGTACATGCCAGTGGACGGATCAAGGACAGGACGGGAAATTTTTAGTTGGGAGAGGAAGGGTGGTTGGCATGGCGATATTGGAGTTGCTATGGGGAGACTTACGGGGTGGGGTCTAGGTGGGTGGGAGATACTAGGGTGAGCGCGGCTACTTCCACCTTCGTTGCTGCTGGGCGAAAGTTAGGGTCGGTGCACAGGCGCCGCCTCCCTCTCACACATCCTCTGGTACCTGGGCAGGTCGAGCGTTGGACTGCTTCTGGAGGGGAATCGATGGCCTGCTCTCTTAAATTCAATCTTTCAATGATCCCCTTCAGGTCCTGCCTAGGTCTTGACAACTCCGTGGGCCGGGGAGTGAAGTGGCTACGTCCTCGACCTCTCTGCGTTACTGACGCCGATTTTCCTACTCTTTCCATGCTAAATGAAAATATCTATTCTTATTTCCTAATCTTTGCATATTACTTACCCGTTGCTATTATCAGGTTTGGTTGTACTCTTCGTATCTTGCTGTTTAACATGATTAATTGTTTGTTTATTTATTTGCTTCTAATGGCCAATTTCGCTATTGAACGGGTGTTTTAGGTTGTACCTTTCGGGGTCTACCTCGCTTTCTAGGTGGGTTATTACTGCTTGGGTTGTTTCGCTGTATCTTTTGTGCTACCGGGTGCTACGAAGGGGGCGAATGCATTTTAGGTGGGATAATGTTTCTAGGTGGGATATAACGCTTTAAATCCTTTACGTAGTCTTTAACTCTTCCCTTTGTGTCTTCGTATTCAATAATATAATAATTTGCTGGAACTACTTCCACTATTTTTGCGGGGCCTATGTTACTAGGTGTAACAGCATAGTCGCTAACATCGATTTGGCGGGTAAAGGGGAGCGAAAAGTCGGTTTTTCGCATTAACTAATTTAACGGTGCTCTCTATTCAGCTAATTCATTATGTGACAAGGTCGATTTAATTCACTTGTCAAAAATGCCAGCAGTACCGACACCGGGAGGTGGCTCGTTATCGGTAGCAAATAAGAGCAATCAGCAGGCGCTACGACCAGTGTGGGCAATGATTATCTTGAATGCCTTCGGATCCGAAGCAGAGCCTCATGTTATATTGGCGCCCAACGAAAATAACCCACATGTACATAGTCCCTAGTCCCTTTTAAGCCTTCCCAGCAGCAGCTCCTAGAATAATTTGAGGAATTATTCTAGTGAGCAAAGAGCAAAGCACATGCCTCTTCCCCAGCCTACAAATGCGTCTCGATGTCTTACGGACACTCGACCGTTTGGTGGGGGAAGTGTGACAAGGTAGGTTTAGCTCACTTGTTAAAGATGTTAGCAGTACGAACACCGCGAGGTGGCGCGTTATCGGTAGCAAATAAGAGCAATCAGCAGGCGCTACGACCAGTGCGGGCGTAGCGCAGTGTTTTTCGCTCCCTTAAATTGAATATGGTGGCGTTCAAAAATTTGTGCCGTCCTTTTCTCCCTTATGAAGGTAGCATCTTCTAAGTATGTTCTGTACGAATGGCTATACCTAAATGCTGGATTAAACGTACTTTGCTGTTGCTGAAACTGCTGGTTATTTGAGATTGAGTATGTCTCATTGTTCTTCTGATGCACTGGTGATTTGATGGGCAGTCTGTTTTGCTGCTGGTTACTTTGCTGAATTAGTTGGCTGTATAATTGCTGCATTATTAATTGATGTAATTGTTGAATTTGCTGCTCTAACCGTTTAAAATGTTCTTTGTAATCTGTTGCGGGTGTGGCTCTTTTCTTATTTTGTGCTTTTTCTCCCGAGATGATCAGATTATCCGTTTCTTCGTCCTGCCAGTGGACGTTTGGTACATTGCTGATACCTTTGGCTATGTACATTGCTGTTTTGGGTGCTGCTCCTTGGGTTTTGTATTTCTTCCCTGGATTGTTGAACTTGTGCTTATAGGACGAAACGCAGAGGGTTGGACTGTTTGGGTAGATCTGGGTCGGGTGTCTGTATGTGTATTTGTACTGTATGTAATGACTGCTACTGTATATTGGGTAAATGGGTTATCTAACAGTTAATGTGCGGATGGGATAATAAGAAATTGTGTTTATGCTTAACAGTGTCGTCGTTAAGCTTATCTTAAATTTTGATTGTTTAATCCCTGCATATTTTCTACTGTTAAGTCGTTTTTCCGGATCTCTGACTATGTTTCCGTTCCGTTTTTCATCTCAGGCAAAGATAATAAATTTTCATTGTACGTAAATATTGGATTCTGGTATTGTCCTCTTGATTGTCCGGTTGGCAATTATGTGTATAGCATCCGTCTTGCATTACTACTACTTGCAGAAGCTGTATTTGTAGCGATATTGGGGATATTTTCTATTTCAGATGGTGTTAGAGACAAATCTGTTTCTATATTCGTATTAGCCTCATTTAGCGTCTCATTCCAGTCTATAATATTTATATTATAGTATTAATATACTTATATAAAATAAAATAACAATTAATATATATACAATATATTTATTTATATTTTCTAAGACTATTACACATCAAATAGTTATTGATTTACATTTGCATATTTGATTTGATCCAAATTTACATTAATAAATTAATAAGATCCCCGTAGGTAGTTCGTTACCTTAGATAGAATAAATAATTCGTCGCGCTCCTTCTGCTGCGTCACCTTATTTACGTGGTCAATTCTTCATTCTCACCGAAGACCTTCGTGACTCTTTAGCTATCACCCGATTCGCAGCTATTGCGAATCATTATAACGCTATAATCTAAGCAACGACTATGAGTCGTTATCGTTACAAGTCAGAAGAGGATGGTCCAAAGTTTCGTCTAATTTCGTATGTAGCTAATCAATCACTAATAATCTTGCAATCTTTGTCTATATTTATTCCTATTTTGCTCGTGTATACCGTGATTCTACCATCACTGGTATTATTTATGCTGCCTCGTATTATACCGGCACCTATTGCTGGTTGTAAAACCGATAAATCTTCTGCCAAAATTAAATCAAGATCATCACCGTGAGACATTTTGTTTAATTTACGATAGCTTATTATTCGCAAGTTGTATATAAATGTCGGTTAAGTAGTAAATAATATATTTTAAGAATGCTGTGATTTATAACTTATTTACCAAATGAAATGTACGTACATAGTAAACTAGCGTTTTTCGGGTTATAAATGGACCTCTTTGTAAAACACATTGGCGACGCATGTGTCAAGCGTACAAACAGGTAAGGCAATAAAACAATAAACCATTGTATACCGATCGACTGGGAATTTTAGAAGAATTACAAAAGTTGTATGCACATTTAATATAGCGTTCAGGCCCTCTTTTCTTTTCAAACACTTTGTCTACATATGGGGGCTGTCCACTACAGAGCAAGAAAATCGGCAGAAAATGGACACCCCCTCCTTAACGACAACCGAAACTCAACGTCTTCTGAATACGCGGGAGAAGAAGAAAAGGTCATTATCGAATTAGCGTCCGAACAGCGTTCTTGGGCTTTAATTCTCTTCAGCACACATAAGTTCAGGGTGACTGGTGATACTCTGCTGGCGTGTGCGGTCTTGTGGTCCGTCTTACACGTATTATCTCGTGACTGTGGCTGCCGGATACAGGACGATAGTGTAATTGGATAACTACAATAAACCCATACTGTGGATCTCGCTGGGAGCCGATACGCTTTGGATCTTCTTTCCATTTCTTAAGAGGCTTGGCACCACCATCTCCCGGATAGTTGGCCGTGATCGCGCCGAGCTCTGGGCTGACCATGACCACTTCAAGGGCCGTACAGCAGCTTCTCGAACTATTCACGAACGACAACTAGGTTAAGTACCAGCGAGGTCTCGCGTGCGTTTACAGTTTTTTTACCTCAGCATAAGGTCAAATAAGTTGTTATTTTATTATAATTATTAACTTCAGTATTTAGTTAAGATGCTTCATTTTTTGTAAATTATAATCTTTTGTTAATTAATAGTGTCTAGTCATACTAATTAAATAATTGTTATAAATTAAACAAGTTAGTTTTAAATAATAAACTAAGACTTTTTCCCCACTTCAACTGGGGTTTTTTAATGCCGGTTATTTTCTTTATCGATTAAACAATAATAAATTGAATTTTTATGATATTAATTCATTGTGTTTATTTATGCAGTTATGCTCGATCCCTCACTCAATCCTAATATGTATAATTACGTTTAATTGCTAAAACACTTATTTTGTATTAAATAATTAAATAATTATATTACTAATAGCTCTTTTCAGCTAGTTTGAAATGAAATCCCTCAGCTCTTCTTTAATTAAAATATCTATTGTATATTAAACACACGTAGCGAAAATCTAATAACTAATGGAAAGAAAAAATTCTCAAGCTAATCTAAGTAACTCAGAATTACTGTCCACTAAGCAATCCATAAAAAAAACAAGTTTGCGTTATTATGAGCTGGGCAGTACAGAAAAATATAATACAACGGAAAATATGTAAGTGTATTTATTGAATATTAATTGCTATTATATGTGTATACGCAGCGTTAAGATTCTGGAAAATAATATGTACAACCTTTATTTACACACCAAAATATTCAATAAATGTTTATTGTTATTTTATTAAAATCAATAAATATTGGGGTATATGTGCTAAGGGAAGCGTGCAAATTGAAGATAATATAAATAAAAAATAATTGGGTTCAGAAGGACAGCGAAACAACAACAAAAACAATACAGTATAAATTATTTCATTTAACTATTATTATTGGGGAGCAATAATAAGAAAATCAAATTTTCGTTGCAGTGGGTATACAGGATCAACTAAATTTAATTATAATTATTTATCAGATTTTTAATAAATAATGTAAGCAAAAATGTGTGTTAATTCAATAAGCATTTATTGTATAATACAACAAAAACACAATTTAACCAATCGTGATAGCAGCAAAGGGCATATGAAATAGCACGAATATTTAGCATGTATAACCGCTTTAATTATTATAACTATAAAATGCCGTTTTGTGGTATATTACAATTTATATTACAATATATATTACAATTAAAAAAAAAATATTTTCTTATGGAACCATACAAAAAAATTAAACACTTGGTTAGTACAGCTGCATAAGCTAAAAAAAGAGGGGAAATAAATTATATTTATATATAATATCCACCCAGTCTACTTCCCAAGAAACAACTATACATAACCAATAGTGGGAACCCGTAGCAATAACAGACTCGAATGTGATACAAACAGGCTACGCAGAAAATTTCAAAGGGAGAGAAATCCGGACATAAGAGAACGCGCAAAAATGACATATAGATTGGCTAAGCGACAATATACAAGACTAATAGACACAACCAGAATCCAAAAATTGGAAAAATTCGTGACCAAACAAGGAAATGACAATCCATTGAGCTTACCATACAAACTGACTGCCAAAAAAGCTAGAGTCAAAGAAATCGCAAGTAACGTGAAGATAGACGATGGCTACACAATGACCTGGAATGATACAGCAGAGCAAATCCTTCATTAACTCTTTCCAGACGATAATCTGGACACAGAGACAAGGGGACAAAGACAAGTAAGGCAACAAACCCAAAGATATTCAGACGAATTCAGCAAAACCGAAAGTTTTACAAGGCAGGAAATGGTGCATGTAGTAAGAAAAATGAAACTAAGAAAAGCGCCAGGAATCGACTGTTCCGATCTGAAAATAATAAGAGTTGCTCTTAAAGTAGTTGGTGAATAACTATTAAGGCTCCACAACAATTGACTAAAACTTGGTATATATCCGAATACTTAGAAAACAGGCAAAGTAATAACAATAAAGAAGGGAAGAGAAAAAGACCCTGCTTTGATTAGTTCATTCAGACCAATATGCCTGCTACCAGTTTTGGGAAATATTCTGGAAGGTCTAATAATCAAAAAGTTAGAACGAATAGTGGAACCACGTCTGTCAGATAAACAATACAGTTTTAGAAAAAGAAGATCAATCGAAGATGCGATAGTGTACTTGAAGACCAAAGCACACAACTCAGGCAAGAGATACGTGCTCATAATGTTTCTAGATATAAAAGGAGCATTTGACAATGTATGGTGGCCCGGAGTACTTAAGAATTTGAGAGGCATGAGCTGCCCCTATAGATTGTACAATATCATTAGGGATTACCACTGTAATAGAAAAGTTATTATAACGGAAGGTAACAATTTGGCAAGCAAAGATGTGACAAAGGGATACCCGCAGGGATCTCTACTAAGACCGATACTATGGAATGTCGTATTTGACGAAATGGCCATAAATATAATAGAGAAATGGAGTGAAAATGTCAAAATAAAGTATGCCCCAGATAAGTGCGCAATGTTATTAGCGAAGGGAACATTCCATCAAACATGTTACCCACTAATCAGGATAAACGGACAAAGAATCAAAAGGCAGGAACTGTTTAAATTCCAAAGGCTGGCTTTCCTAGCTAGAGAGGAATGGGGATTAGGCTATCGATTTTTAGAAATAATATACAAGAAAGTGTTTTTATACCTTGTAACAATGAGACTCATTTGCTACAAATTAAAAAAAAGGAACGGGCGTCAGGTCTTGAACCCAAGCCCCTTCGGATCCGAAGGCGTTCACGCTACCACTGCGCTACGCCCGCAATTGGTCGTAGCTGTACTTTTCCATGTGTTCTGCCTACCGATACGCGCGCCATATGCCAAGTGCCGATTCTTGCGCTGGACGCGTCGGTACTACAGAGCCCTAAGTGACTGGGATCTGTACTCATACAGATCCACTACGTCACAACTCCCCCCCGCCTAAACGATGAATATCCCCGGATTCATCGTAATATTAGGACGAAAGGGTAAGGAGCCGGGTCGTAGGTAAAGCAGAAGCCTATGCATGGAATCATTAAAACTTAGAAACTAGGAAACTAGGGTGCTGGAAGGATATGGGTACTTTTATGTTGGCGCCATGTAACAATGAGACTCATTTGCTACAATTAAAAAAAAGGAACGGGCGTCAGGTCTTGAACCCGAGCCTTTTCGGATCCGAAGGCGTTCACGCTACCACTGCGCTACGCCCGCGATTGGTCGTAGCTGTACTTTTCCATGTGTTCTGCCTACCGATACGCGCGCCATATGCCAAGTGCCCATTCTTGCGCTGGCCGCGTCGGTACTACAGAGCCCTAAGTGACTGGGATCTGTACTCATACAGATCCACCACGTCACAACCTATAATCACATACGCGGCATCAGGTTGGTACGGACTCACAAGTAAGGCAACAAACCCAAAGATATTCAGACGAATTCAGCAAAACCGAAAGTTTTACAAGGCAGGAAATGGTGCATGTAGTAAGAAAAATGAAACTAAGAAAAGCGCCAGGAATCGACTGTTCCGATCTGAAAATAATAAGAGTTGCTCTTAAAGTAGTTGGTGAATAACTATTAAGGCTCCACAACAATTGACTAAAACTTGGTATATATCCGAATACTTAGAAAACAGGCAAAGTAATAACAATAAAGAAGGGAAGAGAAAAAGACCCTGCTTTGATTAGTTCATTCAGACCAATATGCCTGCTACCAGTTTTGGGAAATATTCTGGAAGGTCTAATAATCAAAAAGTTAGAACGAATAGTGGAACCACGTCTGTCAGATAAACAATACAGTTTTAGAAAAAGAAGATCAATCGAAGATGCGATAGTGTACTTGAAGACCAAAGCACACAACTCAGGCAAGAGATACGTGCTCATAATGTTTCTAGATATAAAGGAGCATTTGACAATGTATGGTGGCCCGGAGTACTTAAGAATTTGAGAGGCATGAGCTGCCCTATAGATTGTACAATATCATTAGGATTACCACTGTAATAGAAAAGTTATTATAACGGAAGGTAACAATTTGGCAAGCAAAGATGTGACAAAGGGATACCCGCAGGGATCTCTACTAAGACCGATACTATGGAATGTCGTATTTGACGAAATGGCCATAAATATATAGAGAAATGGAGTGAAAATGTCAAAATAAAGTATGCCCCAGATAAAGTGCGCAATGTTATTAGCGAAGGGAACATTCCATCAAACATGTTTACCCACTAATCAGGATAAACGGACAAAGAATCAAAAGGCAGGACTGTTTAATTCCAAAGGCTGGCTTTCCTAGCTAGAGAGGAATTGGGGATTAGGCTATCGATTTTAGAATAATATACAAGAAAGTGTTTTTATACCTTGTAACAATGAGACTCATTTGCTACAAATTAAAAAAAGGAACGGGCGTCAGGTCTTGAACCAAGCCCCTTCGGATCCGAAGGCGTTCACGCTACCACTGCGCTACGCCCGCAATTGGTCGTAGCTGTACTTTTCCATGTGTTCTGCCTACCGATACGCGCGCCATATGCCAAGTGCCGATTCTTGCGCTGGACGCGTCGGTACTACAGAGCCCTAAGTGACTGGGATCTGTACTCATACAGATCCACTACGTCACAACTCCCCCCCGCCTAAACGATGAATATCCCCGGATTCATCGTAATATTAGGACGAAAGGGTAAGGAGCCGGGTCGTAGGTAAAGCAGAAGCCTATGCATGGAATCATTAAAACTTAGAAACTAGGAAACTAGGGTGCTGAAGGATATGGGTACTTTTATGTTGGGCGCCATGTAACAATGAGACTCATTTGCTACAAATTAAAAAAAAGGAACGGGCGTCAGGTCTTGAACCCGAGCCTTTTCGGATCCGAAGGCGTTCACGCTACCACTGCGCTACGCCCGCGATTGGTCGTAGCTGTACTTTTCCATGTGTTCTGCCTACCGATACGCGCGCCATATGCCAAGTGCCCATTCTTGCGCTGGCCGCGTCGGTACTACAGAGCCCTAAGTGACTGGGATCTGTACTCATACAGATCCACCACGTCACAACCTATAATCACATACGCGGCATCAGGTTGGTACGGACTCACAAATAATGTTCAGAAAAAGAAACTCATGTCGCAAAGATATGCTCTGATGAAAAGCACAGGAGCATACAGAACCATCTCGGCTGAAGCCATTACGACAATTACGGGTCACCTACCGATTGATTTGGAATGTGAGAGGAAGATCGGATTATATAGTATAAGAAAAGGAAAAGAATACCGATATAAAAATTTGACAATTTAATCGGAGGAAAGATCAGCAGAAGGCAATATACAAAGAGAAAGAAAATAGTCGATAGAAAAACTAAATCAGGAAATAAGGAAAGAATGGCAGCTGAGATGGAACAACACGATAAAAGGAAGACGCACATATGAGATTATGCCTAGCAAGGAAGAAAGAATGGCAAAGTTTTGGTTTAGACCGAGCAAATGGCTAATCCAAATACTCAGTTGACATGGAAATTTCCAGTCTTTTAGGAAAAGATTCAATTTCGTCGAGTCCGACCTATGCAGCTGCGGAGAGGTAGATACCCCGGAACATGCCCTATGGGGATGCGTGAAGTACGAAAAAATACGACACAAATATGTACAGGATATGGAAGAAGCAGGTAGAAACACAAAAGGGATGATGATGACCAAAGAGAGAATAGACAAACTAACCATGATGATTAAAGACATTATGCTTGTAAAGATTGCTACCGAAGATCTAGAAAAAGACTTGGCTTTAACTGCGACCATAGCAGAGTTGTTAGCAGCTCCAAAAGAAGACGAAGTATGAATGATAGACGTAGGCTCAGTTAATCTTCCAGTACTAGAAATAGGTAGAGGGAAAAGAAAAGCGTAAGTGAGCAGAGGGAGAAACTTAATGAGTGAAAGACGGAAGATAGCAGATAGGTCAAAATCGAAATTCGAGCTAACAAATGTCGCACTAACAGTGGTAGTAGAACAGAAGTAATCAAGATAGACTAGAGACGTTGTACTAACAAAAGCAATGACTAATATTCCGGATAGGGAAACAAGGGTTATTGTGGAATGAAAGTTGAGCGAAAGGAAAGAATGAATGGAAAAGCTCGGAATAAAAGGTAGGGTGAGTGAGAGAGTAGGTGGGAACTCATTCTTTTAAAGTAGGTAAATAAAAAGACAAGGAAGAGAGAAGAAAAAAGAAAGAAGAAAGAAGAGAAGAAAGAAGAAAGAAGAAAGAAGAGAAGAAAGAAGAAAGAAGAAAGAAGAGAAGAAAGAAGAAAGAAGAGAAGAAAGAAGAGAAGAAGAAGAGAAGAAAGAAGAAAGAAGAAAGAAGAAAGAAGAGAAGAAAGAAGAAAGAAGAAGAAGAGAAAGAAGAAAGAAGAAAGAAGAGAAGAAAGAAGAAAGAAAGAAGAAAGAAGAAAGAAAGAAGAAAGAAGAAAGAAGAGAAGAAAGAGGAAAGAAGAAAGAAGAAAGAGAAGAAGAGAAGAAAGAAGAAAGAAGAAAGAAGAAAGAGAAGAAAGAAGAGAAGAAAGAAGAAAGAAGAGAAGAAAGAAGAGAGAAGGGAAGAAAGAAGAGAAAGGAGGAGAAGAGGAAAAATCCTGAAAGGCAGTTGGTCTTGCTCCTCTATGAAAAAGTAAAGAAATAAAGAAACAAAAACAAAAACTAAAAAATAAAACCGCAGCAATAAATAAGAACAAATGAGTAATGCATAATCGCAAGAGCAGGAAAAGGCTAAAGCGAACTTGTAATGTTCTGTAGTCCAAATAACCGTCATACTCGAAGGTATGAAACACAAGTAAGAAAGAAATAAACGACATTACATGGACGACCACCGGTATGCCAGAGGGGAGGTACGGCGGCAACGATGGTTGCGTTATAGAAAATCGCCGTCAAAATGGCCGACCGGCTTCTTTCCTGTGTGTGCGTCGACGCTTACAACAATCATTTTCACTCGATCCTTACTAACAAAAACTATGATCTGTACGCCAATTTTACGCTGAAAGCTTATAAATTTGACTATAAAGAGAGAATAAGATCCCTTAATAAAAACCACGTTGGGCGCCAATGTCACGCTGCACTGCGGATCTGGGTGGAGATGAATGATTAAATTTAGTAGGTTTAATAAAAGTTTTATTAAAAACTACACTCACAATCTACAATGCCAGGCGCCAGCCGCGTTGATTCGCGACGATTGAACGATAACTCGCGGGTTATCGGAGCAGAAACTAAAAGGGTTAAAAGACGATCGCTGGCCCAAAATGTGGCCGGATTACGGTTTAGTCCCGGAGACGCTGTAGGGGAGGAATGGGAAGGACGCGAAGGAAAAAGGAGGCTAGCGCACACAATTTACGGTCCACATCGGTACCATCAGCAGAGAGATAACGCTTATGACCGGGAAGGTGTTTCTCTCTCTCTCTCTCTCTCATTCTTTCACTCGCTCGCAACTCGTTATTGCTTTTGACAGCTGGCTGTCTCGTAATGTCGTCGAGTCGACCGACCGTAGAGCTCCGGCTCTCAGCGTTCTCGAGAGCCGCGATCGTACCGCACGCCTGCGCGTTACGTACCGTACACGTGGTACATCGATCTCGCATCGAGGGCGCGAGTCGATTACCGCTATCTTCATGCTGTAGTGGCGCAAGTCTGCTGTATGGAGTATGGTGACCTGGTGCTCTTTACGTCTTGGCGATGCGGTAACAATTAACTCGTTCCATCTTTTCGTTCTTTAACTAATTAGTACGGTGTGAATTTCAAGCACGAAGCTCACACGTCGCCGCATCGCTGCATGGCGCCGCCTCAATCCTGTCTTCACGGCGTCATCGAACCACGGTAACTGATAGCCGCTCCTCGTACAGCTCCAGGTAATTGCTTAGTTGTGATGATTACACGAGTATGCGTATTCATTTAATTTGCAATTTAATAGGTCTGCTGTACACACTGTTTATGTATAGCAAGCTAACCTCATTTTATCCTATACTGTTTCTTGTGCAGCTGCATTGTTTACATACAGCGGTACATATATTTCCTTGATTCTTCTCTTCTTCGTACACATGTATATATTCTTTCTTGCTCATTGTTCTCTTAATATGTGTTTGTAATAATTATGTTGATCTTTTACAGCTGTATCTGGTTGGCATTGGGAATTCCATGGCCTACCGCCTGGATGGTGCTTTTTCGCCTGTCTGCATTCATGTGAAGCTAAGGAGGGTTCTCGAGGCTTTTTCATTAACCTTTAGACTGCCGGCATTTTTGCTTTATAAATTGATATTTTTGATGTGCAAAATTTATACATAAAAACACCTCATATCTCTAGAGTAGTTGTCAAGGTCACAGGTGGCTCATATATGAGCCAGTCCGGCAGTCTAAAGGTTAATAACCTCCCTTGATCCATCTTGTTTGCCGTATCACACCCGAAGGAGCCTACCTGATGTTCTGAGATCGCCTATGGCCTTCAAAGTCAGGACCACCCTAGTGCTTCGTCTTTTTCTATATGCTGTGCTTGGGATTGGGTTTTTAGTCTGTGAGGGTAGGTAGGGCTTAGTTACAGTGCGGGTAGGTAGGTGTAGGCAAGGGCATAGGTTTACTCATTTAGTCTATTCTAATGTTAACATGTGCAAAGCACATTGTCAAATAATATGTACTTGTTAAAATTTCTACTATTGTGTCAAAATAAGTAAAAGTCAAGGGGCGCGTCGCGCACCCGAGGCAAGTATGGATTCGCTGCACTAGCCTTATATACAGCTAAAATAAACTTCCGGTTTGTACTATTATTAATTTTCAGTAGAAAAATTTCTATATAAGTTTTAATTTCAGTCTCCTAATAATAAAGAATTGTGATAAGTTATTATTCTCTTTACTTATAGTTATTGAGCACCTTTTGTAATACTTAAATAAAACCAATGTGCCCACTTGATTGGCAAATGGGAAAGTTATTTACTAATTTAGTACTTTTACTTCTATACAATAATGATTTTTATTCCAATCTCGAGCGACTTGAATGTTTGAAAAACTTTATTTTTATTTATGTGGAAGCTCTACAATTCTCCATCCTCATTAATGTTATTGAATAACCATTTTTTATATTCTATAAAGGCAATATTTATTAAATGGGTATAGGATTATTCTTATTTTAACGTTATGTGAAATGAATGAATTATAGACATTTACTTAAATAATTTTAAAATCCATGTTAATTATGTTGATAAGTTATTGTTCTCTACACATATACTTATTGAATAGGTTCTTTAAGGCGATGCCAAAGTCTTTTTAGAAATTTAAATTTCGTGCCAAAAATACTATCAAATGCTCCGTATTATTGTAAAAATAAGTGTTTTAGATAAAAATAAAGAGTTATTCCCGCTAGCTATCATAACAAACAACATTTCTACCAAAGATGTGAAATTAATATTGTTTCGTTTTTTTTTTAACTTTGATTTACTGAATGAAGAGGTTAAGTTTCACCTTTTTTTAGTAAGTCAAACTTTACTAAAAAACGAAACATTATTATTGACTGTCCCTTGACAGAAATGTTGCTTGTTAAGATAGCTAGCGGTGACAGCTCTTTATTTTGATTTAAAACAATTATTTTTACAATAAACGCAGAATAACCGATTCAGATTTTTGCTCGAAATTTAAATTTCTAAAGAGGCTTTGGAGCCGCCTTAACATTTCAATAAAACCAATGTTTGTATTTTTATATCATCAATGCCTGTCTAATATTTGTGTGGTGACCAGCGCAAATATGACCATATAACACCATATAGGTTACACTTGCGATTGCTGTGAGTCGAGTTTAGGCGCTTATACTTCATTAAATTAATGGCATATAGCGTCATTGCTCGGAACTCACCTAAATATCTTGCTGAACATTTTATCACAATTGACAATTCAGCAGATCATCGTCATCATCGTTATTCATCTCGACTTCCTTCTAAACCCCTGATCTATCTTCTTTCTCGTACAGAATCGTTAAATAAATCTTTTGTCATAACTGTCTCTAAACTATTAAATTCACTCCAAATCAATACATTTGATCCGTCACATTTTGATCATTTTAAGTCTTCGTTATTTAATCATTTATTTAGCCTCGACTGTTCAGCCTGGGAAGACAAAGTTGTGCGTAAGAACCTGATCCGTCCCGAGGTTGCTGATCTCAGAAACTGAGCAATGTAGTGCAATATAATTCAATTAATAGCTACGCTACACTTTGTATATTTTTGTATCTCTTTGTATCTTATATTTATTATATTTGTTATATTTATTATTTTGTGTTCTTGCGTTTTTGCATTTCTTGCATCTTGCGTTTTGCGCTTCTATATTTTAGAGTTGATAATGTATTTTCTTCTGCTTTATTTCTTTTGTGTTATTATTGTATTATAGTTACAGCGAATATATGAAGTACTTCTAGTCTCAACCTTCTTTGTTATTTTAATTTTAATTTATACATATATTTATAAACACTTTTCTTCTTTTTGTTAAATTTAAATTTTATGAATTTCTACCCCTATAAACCCAATAAAGATTTATCTCTCTCACTCTCTCTCTCTCTCTCTCTCTCTCTCTCTCTCTCTCTCTCTCGCTCTCGTTACGGTATACTTCATCCGCTCGGGTCACCTGTACCGGAATTTCGCGCATTGTGATAAGAAATAGTACATTACTGAACTAGTGAGCAAAATAGGTGATCATTCCGATACGAGTCGGTTTTGTTACCGAGCGAGGCGAGAGTGACGAAAAAGACGTGTGAGGATAACCTGTGCTTACTAGTTGTATATACTATTTTTTCTGACATGGTGGGAGAAATTCGATATTAAAAAGAATGTCAGTTATGTAAATTATTTCATAAATTAAAATTTGTTTAACAAATATTTGTATATTATTTATTTATTTGCCATTATTTTCAAGGAATTACATTCATAAATTTTTTTAAAGAGAAAAATTAAAGTATTGTTTTACATCATAATCATTTTATTTTTGCGTGGGCAAAATACTGCATTTCCCCACTATAAAAAGCATTTTGCTCATTAGTGAGGAAATATGGTATTTTCCCAACGCAGAACATGCGTCGCATATCGAATTTTGCTGATCGTGTTAGGATATATTATATTATTAAACGACGCATGTAAGCCCTAGATTTATAGTCACTTTTTTGTAGGTTAGTATGCTATAATCGAGTAGTTTACATACGGAGTGTCATAATGTACTATTTTCAAACTGCTATCAAAAAGTAAAATAGATTTTTTACGACATTTAATATATTCAGAAAAATTCAAAATTCTGAGAGGATCACAAATTATTAATATGTGGAAAATGTATATATATGCATTAAATCCAAATAATAATGAAAAAAAAGTATGATGAACTATATATATTTTACTAAAAAGTATGATAACTATATATATTACATAATAATGTAGTAAGTAACAAAAAATTCAATAATAAAAATAAATCTAATTCAGAATTGGAATTACTAAGCAAATTTGTTACGACATATATAGCCGTATTCTAAAGCACATAAAATGATATTTGAGGTTGAACAGGAAGAGTTGAAAAACTGAAATGATTTGGAGTATAATCATAAATCTATCTCAATGGCAATAGTAATAAATTTAAATTTTAACCAAAGTACATACTGTAAGCCACCATTTTATACTATCCGTAAACTATTGGATGACGACTTCATTTTCGCGAACTATATTAAAATTCCTCATAAACCGCCAGTCACAAAAATTATTAATAAAACGTTGATATAATAGTAACTACACTTAAATTTGAAAGATTATTGATTTTGCTTCACTTATGATTTTTAGATCATACACTGTTTCTTTCGCTATAGTTGGACCAATTCACTAGGAAGCATATAATTAGTACCGAGAAAATGTATTACCCGTACATAATTGCATAGGGATCGTGTTTTCGAGACTTGCCAAAATTCCTACTTAATCGCTAGACACAAGATATTTAGGTCTTACGTTGGAAAAAATCGAATTTATAAATTATAAATAATTAAATTCCGAGGATAATGTATTCCACATCCAGAAAAAAACAATAAAATAAGGTTCTGATAAAGAAAGCAGTTCACGTAACGAAGAAAGTCAAATTATCAACGTCGATCCAAACGTGGTCATACATGATTTTTGAGTCGTACACCATTCCTTTTATTGTACTAATTTTTCAATCTTATAAACAAATTTTCGAAAAACAAAATTTTTCCGCAAAAGCGGAATTGACATTAAATTGTCTACTTTTCATGGGTTTATTAACTTTCTCAAATTATTTATCTCCGCGAGATAAGTATACTGTAATTTATAACAAGATTTAACTGAAAGATATTCGAAAAATCTATTATTTTTCTGGGAAAGCAGAAAATTTCAGAAAAACGACGAATATTTGACAGAAAAATTATACCTTTTATAAACAATTTAAAATACTAGTTTAGTATTATTTTATTTCAAACTCTTTATTTATAGTATATGTGTTCCCCGCTTTTCCGAAAAAATGTTGCGTTTTCAAAACATTATTTAGTTATATATTAAGAGTGACCTTCTTCTGATCTTTCATAGACGCATTGGGATGTGGATGGAGTTCTGGTTGGGAAATAAAAAAACTATTTTACCTTTTCCTATCAAGTTTATAAAAAGAGGAGACTACATAGGATATATAGTCAGGAGGTTCTCCCTCCCAGGTACCCAAGTATGACAGTATAGAAGTCTTTCCAATTTTGACAGACTCTCGTCTTGATTGAGTCCAACCCGTTGATATATGGGACGCATAGTTTAGTTGAGCCCTCAGCAATTGCCACGCTTCTCTGGGCTCCCTTTCCAGGACATCTACTGTTCGAGCGCCTAGGTGTTTAATTCTAAGCGCTAATTCTACGGTGGAGATCGAGGGGTAGTTCTCTTCTCCTTCATCTTCCCCGTTGATGAAGAAGGTCTTTGACGGTATCTCTTGTGGCGGTGACGGTGGTGTACGCTACGATGTACTCCGCCACCTCGACCACAAATATATTAACAAAGAAAATTATAACCTCATTATTACTACTCTCCCTTCGCTTTGTTTGTGCGCGTGTCTTTATAGGTGAAGCTGTACTCAGATTTTCCGACTACATCTCACGACTGTTCTCGCGGATTTTCGCAGTCTGCCTCGCTTTTGTACGTTCGGCGATTTGGTTCTCACAGGCGTCTATTTCCACACGCTGATATTACCTCAATGACTCATGTAGGAGTCTGCACGCTATCTGGTGAATGTAGGCTCACTTGGGGCGGGTCGTGCGTTGCTCCTTCTCCCACGGACATGTTCTTCTTCTCCATCTACGTCGGGCTCTGGCAGAATGCAGTGTTTCACGTGTTCGACGTGTCCCAGGTCGATCACCTTACCTTCTTTATCCAACAGCATGTAAGTATTGGATCATAATTGGCCAATTACAATATACGGACCTGTCGCCTTCGGAGCCAGCCCGGTTGAAGTACATTGAGCTACTGAGGATGTAAATCTGTTTTTTTTCCACACTAGGTCTTCTACTTCAAAAGATGTGTCCCTCCGTTTGGCGTTATAATAAATTGCTTGCCGCTCATATTGTTGGTTTTCTAGACCCGATTTTAATCTCTCTTGTTGGTGCCGGGAGACATATTGGTACTTATTCCGCCAACCGGGTGAATAGATCCAAGAATATGAGGATGTATTCGTATCTACCTTTGCTCTGTACAAAAGGTCCGGTGATATCCCCTACCACGACATGCCAAGGCGGCCACTGATCCACCTTGCATTGCTGGCAGACAAGGCAACGACTTACGTAATTTATCACGTGGGCATAATAACCTGGTCAGTAATAATATTTGGCCAGACTAGCAAACGTCTTTTCACGTCCAACATGGCCAGACTTAGGAGAGTCATGGCTTTCCTCGAGGACAGCTTTCCGGTGTTCTTTTAGAATTACTATTGTGACTCTTAGAGTGTTTCGCCGATTATAAGGTCTGGCTTATGGAACTATAAGCATCCTCCGACACACTTCCAGCGAGAAAAATCTCTAGGACCTTATTTCACTCGTTTCAGCAAATTTTGAAGCCACTCGTCTTGGGAGTCTTATACCCAAGAATCTAGTCGAAGGCAAGGGTCTCCTCCTCACTCATCCGCGATAGTGCGTTGGGTACGTAATTCAGGGTACCCTTTCACAGCTCCACATCAAAGCTGTTTCCCTGATTCTCCAGTGCCCATCGCGCTAAGCTTTCCGTTGGACTGTGTAAGCTACGCAGCCAACCTAAACTACTATGGGCGGATATAACACGAAAGTGGCAACCCTCGATATAAGGTTTATATTTACCAATCGCCCATATAACCGCCAGGCAATCTCGTTCCGTGACGCTATAAATGTGTTCGACCTGGTTTAATGTTCTACTGGCGAACTTCAGTACTCTCTCTTCTCCGTTAATCATATGGCAAAGTACTGCGCTATTCACTGTGTCGTTTGCATATGTCTTGCTAGGACGGGTGCAGTTGCGATCAGAGCCTTAATCTAAGTAAACCTCTTTAGCGGCTCGACCAAGGTAGGGAAGTCCCCTAAGAATTTCCGATACCACGAACCCATATATAATCCATTCTTGGGCGCCGGATAATTAATAATCGTCTCGATTTTTTCGGAATCCGGCCTGATACCGCCGCGATCGACCAATATAAAACCGTCTGAAATGGTTATCCTTTCTCGCCATTACTACTTGACTTGACCATCCGCAACTTGAGGGCTCAATGATGTCCGCGTCAAGAATCTCCATGAATTGGCGGTGCATTTCCTTTCGAATCTTATCTAAGACCGGGTTGTACCGCTATTTGATCGGCTTAGTAGATTCCACGTCGATCATGTGCTCGATGTCGTGCGATCGACCGATACTGCGCATGGTATTGGTAAGGACTCGGTCCAACAGTTGAGGCAACTCCTCGTGTTGACTGTCGGTTGCGTCAGCGATATCCGCTGACGACAACAAAGCCGTTCCACTGTCCAAGCTGGCTGCCTCCAACTAAACATGGAATTTGCTGTTTTTGAGGAACAGTTGATCAGCGTCTGGATCTACAACGGCACAAACTGCTCGCACGAAGTTTACACCAACATACCATTCGGCGTCTATATTTGGCATAAAGGCAACCCTGAGTTGCTTGGTCTTATCACCGACGATAAAAGGCAACATTATGTGCCTGCTCAGTGGTTCTGCACGTCCATCAGCCGATTGCACTCTCCCCGAGTTTTCGGTAGAGAGTGATTTTCCTAGAGCGGTAGCGATTGTGATGCCGTTAGATCCCATCACCGTCACGTAAGCTCCTGAATCCTACAGGGCTCTGTTACGGAATTCGCCTATTTCCATATGTAGCCACCAGCGCGTTTCGTCCTCTGGACGGTAGCCGTAGTCTGGCTCCTGCTGACTTTGACAAATAGAATCTTGGGAACTGAATCTCTTCACGTCATTAAGTCGATTTCGTCGCGGATTTGCTCCGCGCGGTATCGTTCATCATTTGGGCCCGATATACTGGGCGTGTGAAGGACTCTCTGGACCTCGGGTTTGGCCTGAGTACCGCTTAGCCGCTCCCGGAAGCGTGTTCCTTATTGCAATCAGGGCAATGGCGTCAGAAATACACTAGCTTACCGCACTCATTACAAGATATTGGTTTGCTTGGGTCGAAAGGCATCCTACTCTCTGGGTTTGTTTTGCAGTTCCTCTTTCCGAACACACTGCCGTCCACTTTTGGGACTCCCTGGCTTGCTATTTTCGGTGCTCTTGTTCTCACTTGGTAGCAGCTTCTTCAGCTGGTTCAGAATCGCCTCTAGTCCCACCAGATTTCTGTTTGTGGTGAATTTCTCCGATTCTACGGCTGTTACCTTTGCCTTCGGAGCAACATGATCTGACTTCTTCCTGGCCTTATACGCGATTTCCAGTCGTACCAGCTCCCCTTCCATGGGAGGTGGTTTGTAGAGCTTTACGCGCTTGGCGAGCTAGGCCAAGCAGCTGGTCGATTGTTTGAATCATTGACAGCATGTTTCTGTAGCGGCGATCTACCTGATTTATTTCGCTAGGCTTGGGGACGAGCTCTCGTAGTGTGCCTATCATGCAATTCATGTATTCACGCACCGGCTCGTCTTCGCCTTGATTGCGTAAGGTGCATTCCAGCTTCTCAGGGTAAGTTTCGCTAGCTCCGTATCCGCGTTTATTTGAGCACGTGAATTTGTCCGAATTCCGCCATTTTTCTTTGTTGGTGTGGTATCATCTCGCGGTGTCTTCTACCAGCAACTGGGAAAGTGAAGGTAGGGCTTCGTCCTGCGTCATGTTCGCTAGGACTCTGCAGTTATCCGCGCGCTCTAAACAGAGAACTTTATTGCCCACTTTCTCACCATCTCACCTCGATTGCGTGTGAGGTTAAATGAGTGCGAGGACCTAGACGGTTGTTTCTGTACGGTCAGCTCTCTTCACATTGTGTCTTCCCAGTTATCTCCCCTCCTAAACTCCACCCAGGGTGACGCTAGGAGCTGGTCTTGGCATCTGTAGTTGTAGTCGTGCGTTCTCTTGCTGTACCGGTGTCTCATCTGGCCGGTAGCAGGTATATGTGTCCTGAAATTTGACACGTAGACTTGGGCTTAGTGGATCCAATTGCGTACTTGAGGCTCTTTGGGACGTCATACAGATTATAACATCGGCTAACCTCGTTATCTGAGCCGCCATACTTTCCATCTACGCTTACAGAACTTCTGTCTTGGCGATTTGTTTCGCCTGACATGTGGAAAACTGCCGTAGTACATCGAATGACATCATAGTAGTCGCTATTAGTAATATCCAGTAGGATTAACTATTCCTCCGTCTGGATTGACTGCTAGATTGGCAATCCTGTTGGAAAGTTTTTGATAGGTAGTTGGATCAACAACAAGGAAGTAACAAGGAAAGCGGTACCAGCGGTATCAGCAAGCTTGTACGTCAAAACATTATTTGTCCTTACGCGGCTTGCTCGCGGGATTTCTCGATCATGTAGCTTAACTTTACAATATATAACTTTAGGAAAAAGTTTTAAGAACTGAACAAAAAAAAAATTGATTTTTTTAGTTAATCAAGGCTTAATAATTTTTTTTCCATTGATATTGTCAAAAAAAGTCAAAAATTTTCTTTAAACGTGTGCGATAACTTTTTAATTATTTTTCTTGAGGCCGAGAATGGAAAAATCTGACATTATTTATATGCATAAATTATATCGGAGTATGATCGAGATTGTTTGGAAGGACACAATTCCTTGATACGACCGATCATTGTGTTGTTTGTATTTGTATTAAGTTTTTATGATAAATAAATAAAACTAATAATTTATTTAATTGTAGATAAAAATAAAAATGAAACACATGGACGAGTCCTCATATTTCTTGGGAGTTTGAATATGGAACCCACACCATTGAATTACGTAAAAATAAACGTTATTTTGACGCCTAGTACGAAAAACCACAATTTAGATTTTCTAATGTTATTTTAACCTTTAGAGGAAGGGGTTGGTCGATATATCAACCACTCAGCGAACACAAACTATTTAATAGTTTTAAGGTGAAATTGATGTGCTTAATAACAGAAAAATTGTAAATAAGTTTTAAGGTGACCTTGACCTTGAAAATCATCATTTCGAAATCAATTTTTTTTGTTATGTAAGCTTCAAAATATGTAAATATATGTTTTTTGATACGCTGAGTATAAAAAAATAGTAAAAAAAATCCTGAAGTGGTCTTGCACCTTGACAATTATCATATATTTTTTAGTATTTTAGCTTTAAGGAGTGAATATCTATATCTTTTGAATCTATTGATGCGCTAAGTTTAAAAAAATAATGTAAAAATTATTGAAAGGACTCTTGGCCTTGGAAATTGCTACTTTGAAGTCAAAATTTTTATTTTTTTGATATTTTCTACCTGAAGTTGGTTATGTTTACATTGTTTGGTGCGCTAATTATATGTTCAAAGTAATGCTGCGTATCCGAAAATTCATTTTATTTTTTATGTAGATCCAAGGTCCAAAATATAAGTAATTATAAGTATTTACAATAAAGTAAGTACTTTTTTTCTTTTGAATGTCTATGATTTATACAAATTGGATTGTACTAAATTCGTAGCAGATCAATTTATCGATTCATAATGTATTACGATTAGAATTCTTGTAGGACACGTACACATTTACTTATTGTATTATAAGTTTTGTAACGTTGTTATATAAATATTTCATCAGATTATCTTATTTTTGATAAAATGGGAATTGATAGTTGGAGTAGTGGCGAATCCAAACCAGAGGTAGAAGAAAACGTAGAAAATGAAGAAATTGATGACATTAATTTTGAAGATAAGTATGATGAAAAAGAAATTTTTCACGATACATATTTTTATCCATCAATCAAAGACTTTAAAGGTAGTTAAAAAATAAATACAAATATTTGTATATTAGGAACTAATCCAATCGATTATCTGAAGCTTGCGATGGCTCGGTCGGTAGGGCGTCGGGATAGTAATCTGGAGGTCCCAGGTTCGATTCCTGGCTCCGGCCGATTGATATAAGCGACACTGGCGAATGTATTTTCAACAAGTGCTTTCTTTACCAAGACATCGTATGACCTCCGTCGCTGATTAGCACCGATTTGGGAGCATAAAAAAGAGATGTTAAAATAATAAAAAAATAAAATCGATTATCTAAATCATTTTTTTGGTTCATTATTACTTCGAATGATTATAGACAAGACGAATCGTTCTGAAACTCAAGATAATGGAAAACGATATACACATACAAAATCTTGGAATTCTCTTACAGAAGATGAACTTGAAAAATTTCTTGGTCTTTCGATTCTAATGGGCCATATACGATGATGTTCCTCTATGCGTAGCACCATGCTTCAAAGACTACCACATACAGCAGACGTTACCATAAAATCAAACACTTCAATAAGTGAGGCGAGGGGACTCACGATAATCTAGCACACCGAAGGGATCAGTTTTTCCCCACGTCCACGTCGTTGGTTTTGGATCA
Source organism: Theocolax elegans (assembly GCA_026168455.1). NCBI lineage: Eukaryota > Metazoa > Arthropoda > Insecta > Hymenoptera > Cerocephalidae > Theocolax > Theocolax elegans. Next base: position 10,111,837 of record CM047430.1, on the reverse strand, counting down.
CGCTAAGAGCGAAAGTCGGAATATTTCTTCTATAAAATTTAAAAGAACTACTAGTTTTTTTTTTAAACTGTTGAATTATGTGTATAATTCACTTTTATTTTACACTATTTTTTCGTATTTAGCACATCACAAAACATAAAGTTCTATACTTAGAAGATGAAATAGCAACAAAAAAATGTGACCTTGGAATGGCAATTTTCAAAGTCAAGGGCGCTCCAGAATTTTTTTCACAAATTTTTGAAACTCACCGCATGAATGAACATAGATATTCATACTTTAAAAAACTGACATAGCAAAAAAAAACAAAGAATTTGACCTTGAAATGGCGATTTTCAAGGTCAAGGACACCTTCAAGATTATTTTTTACTATTTTTTTATACTCAACATACCAAACAACATAGGTATATCAAGTAAAACGCTAAAATAAAACAAACAAAAAAATTTTATATTAGTTTTTCCGTTAGGGACGGAGGTGGTTGAAATATCGACCACCTACCAGGTTGGGAACTTATATCGACTATTCCGATAAAATTATACATAGATTTCGGGTACATTAAAAGGTCGATTTGAACCAAAATTTTTTCCTCCTCTAAAGGTTAAATGAGAAAATCCAAGTTGTGCTTTTCCTCGTCCGAGATGTCGATATATCCGCCTGCTTTCGGAGACGCTTTTATTTAATATATAAACAATTAAATTTATTAATATTCAATTGTTTATTGACAAAAATATTAATTTTGTCAATTTTGCTCTGATTGAGCTGAAAGATTGACTATGAAAACCGATAATGACTAAATTGAATGTAAAGTGTATTAGGATGCAAGCGCGGTATAGATTACGCCGTCACGCAATTTACATGTCTACTTCTTATTGCCTATATTAATCTCGATTTGACAGTTACATATTGTGTTAATGTTGTAGTTATGAAGCTTTATTTCTTCCACTTATAAACTATACACGTATTTCCCAGAGCACGGCTTTTTAAAAGAAAATTACAGGAAATAAAAGGTTGGTGGTTTTTTCCACTGACAGATGGAGACAACTATCTCTCTACACTCGTCGACTCTTTTCTATATATATATATATACCTATCACCGAACAATAAATTCATTGTTTTTTTGGTTTAAAATCAAATTTATACATTTTTCTGCTAAATCAAACATAACTACGCCAGAAAATTGGAAGCTAATAGAACTTCTCATTGGTAATCTAAAAATATGTTCGTAATATTAACATTCCCATAAGGTAGCATATATATATACTATATACTGTGCAGTGAATAGGAGAAACCGACACGTATTGAACAAGACCGAGCCACAGTATCAAGGGCCAGTAAGTGAGGGCAATATAATTAATATTGTCACACCGCACTGGGGATCAGGGCAGGGTTGCCAGATGGCGATTTTTTCTCCTTGTTGCTCTTGCTTAATAAACATCAATATACGTAAGAGAGAAAAGGAAAAAAAATCGCCAACTGGTCACTCTGGATCAGGGTGCGGGTGATAAAGTCTATATCTGTTATAAAACAGAGATTTTGATTAACTAAATACAGTTTATAATTATTTAAAGCGTAATTGAGGCTCGTATTCTGAGCTCGTATGAATTACACGTACGGCGATATAACGGATAAACGATCGAACATCCGTTCGATTACCGAAAATGGCGACACCCGCCACGTGTGCGGATACGCGCGAAAAGGGCAATAGCGGCACACACACTTTATGAGGAGAGGAACACGGATATAGGATAGCACGTTTGCACGAACCTTGCACGGCGATGACTCTCTCCAGGTTGCACACGGATGCACGCTCTCAAAGTCACTCTCTATCTCTCTCTCTCTCTCTCTCTCTCTCTCTCTCTCTCTCTCTTCTCTCGTTAAGGGGATCTCATACTCAATTCTGCGATTTTACCGTTCTGATCGCCGGTAATGCTGGTTATATATATATAAGAAATGATAACTATCATCAAGAGCGCTATCTATGGCAAGTCGTAATCGAAGTGATCGTAGATGGAACCACTTATGTCGATAGCATCATAATAAAAATAGTGTGACTATTTTTTTCCAATATAAAAATTAAAAAATAATGTATTTAACTTATATGCATTTTCTATTATCTATTATAATCCATATTTCGATATATACATATATAATACATGTTACGTATGTTTGGTTTGCGGAATTTGTACGTATTTCGATTATAAGTATTTATTTTTTTACATACTGAAAAAATACGACATTACACTCAAGACCAACGATAGTAGAACCCAAGGGAGCAGAGCACGGCTCGCAAGTCGATTTTTGCTCCGCTCCCTTGGGTCGATCGATAGATATGCCGAATCTATGATAAATACGTAGTACGGTTCAATTTGCCATGTCGAAAATTCAACTAGTCATAATATGAGTATCAGTATGACACGTATTTAAAAATTGTATAGGAGTCAAATCAAATTATTTTGCTCGGCTATTTGTCTCGAGTCTGAAACAAATGCGCATGCGTGATGTCGATAGTGGCGGCGGCGAAAACATATTCTAGCTTGCCATGATCCGTGCGTAGTGCCATCTAGCGTAAAATATTCTTTTAGTAATGGTAATAAAACTACTTTTAGTTTTATAAAACTATGCAAAACAAACAGTTAGATGCCCTTTATTAAATAATTATTTACTTCTATACAAAGTTTCAATTCATTTTATTGATGCGTGTAAGAGGAAACCTTGTTCGAAAATTTCATTATGTGGACGCCGTAGATAGTGATTTTTTATACAAGGTTTTCTCTTCAATGCCTCAATATAATGAATAGAAACTTTGCACAGTGATACATAGCTACAAAAGAAAGGGCACCTATCTTCTAGTTTGTCGAAATTCTTTATATTTATCTAGATTGAAGTATTTTTCAACCATACTATCACTCTATTGGCTCGGTCGGTAAAAATTGAGTATGAGACCCCCTTAACGGAAAAACGGTCAACAATAGCCTGGTTGCGTTCGCTCACGGCCGTGTTCCCGAGCCACATGAGCCGATTAACATGCTTTACAGGTTGATCTTCATGTACAAGTTTTGTTGCTGCTGTGTGGCTCCTTCAGTATTGAGGCTACTACGGATATGCTGCTGTGACTGCTACAAAAGCCGTCTTCCTTGGCTTTGGACCTCGGTACCCTGTCCATGTTCCTGTGCTGACTTCATACTCAGCTGATGTCTACAGACTCTCCGAGTGCTGTTTGCCCTGTACGTGGCCTCTTGATGGCTACTGGTCTTTTTGACTTCTGAGTGTGCTGGCTCCGCTTCAGTTCCAGGGTGTACCTTGTGTTCGGTGTTAGGCGTGTTTCTTATAGGGCTTAGGGAAATATATATGGTAATGGGTAGGTAGGGATGTGCGTGCTCGGTGCTAGGCGTGTTTTATATAGGGTTTAGGAGATTATATGGTGCAATGGGTAGGTAGGGATGTGTGTGCTCGCTTCGCACCATGACAGGCACACTTGCCTTCTTACAAAATGTTTGATTTTGTATAACCACCGAAAGAAATGTATTAATAGATATTTACTGTAAAATTAACTAAGTGTTAATTATATAGCGCGTGATTAGAGCTATGACAGCAGTTTTACTCTATCGTTGATAAGATCGAGTGTTGAGATTAAGGGGGTCTCATACTCAAGATTTTACCGTTCTGGCCGCCGGTAATGCTTGTTATATATAAGAAATGATAACTATCATCAAGAGCGCCATCTATGGCAAGTCGTAATCGAAGTGATCGTAGATGGCGCCACTCATGTCGATAGCATCATAATAAAAATAGTGCGACTATTTTTTTCCAATATAAAAATTAAAAAATAACGTATTTCGCTTACACGCATTTTCTATTATCTATTATAATCCATATTTCGATATATACATATATAATAAATGTTACGTATGTTTGGTTTACGGAATTTGTACGTATTTCGATTACACGTATTTATTTTTTTTACATACTGAAAAAATACGACATTACACTCAAGACCAACGATAGCAGAACCCAAGGGAGCGGAGCACGGCTCGCAAGTCGATTTTTGATCCGCTCCCTTGGGTTGATCGATAGATATGTCGGATTCTTGCAGCAGTACGTTTCCTTTTACATTGAATCTATGATAAATACGTAGTGCGGTTCAATTTGCCATGTCAAAAATTCAACTAGTCATAATATGAGTATCAGTATGACACGTATTTAAAAATTTTACAGGAGTCAAATCAAATTATTTTACTCGGCTATTTGTCTCGAGTCTGAAACAAATGCGCATGCGTGATGTCGATAGTGGCGGCGGCGAAAGCATATTCTAGCTTGCCATGATCCGTGCGTAGTGCCATCTAGCGTAAAATATTCTTTTAGTAATGGTAATAAAACTACTTTTAGTTTTATAAAACTATGCAAAACAAACAGTTAGATGCCCTTTATTAAATAATTATTTACTTCTATACAAAGTTTCAATTCATTTTATTGATACGTGTAAGAGAACACCTTGTACGAAAATTTCATGATGTGGACGCCGTAGATAGTGTTTTTTATACAAGGTTTTCTCTTCAATGCCTCAATGTAATAAATAGAAACTTTGCACAGTGATACATAACTACAAAAGAAAGGGCACCTATCTTCTAGTTTGTCGAAATTCTTTATATTTATCTAGATTGAAGTATTTTTCAACCATATATCACTCTATTGGCTCGGTCGGTAAAAATTGAGTATGAGACCCCCTTAAAGCATCTCGGGATTAGGTACAACTCTCTAAAACCGATCAGACAAGTATGAGTTTTAGAAAAGAGATTTTTGAAGTTTCTGGGTAGAATTATAGCTCTCTTTCGAAGGTCATTAAAACGTTTGGCAAGCTTAGAGCAAGTTTTAGTAACAACACTAATTCTGCATTCTGGCCAAATTTTCGATTCATATAAGCTCGTATATTATATACTGTAGGTACAAATGCACTACTGGAAAGACCACTCGATAAAAAACTAGGGTGCAGGAACTTATAAAACAATTAATAGGCAGCAGGTGGTAGAACCTGCATGACATAAAAACTGTGAAATTGGAGGTGCATTATCCTTCTCATTGATAAGGAATACACAGAATATTTAAAATACGTGGCTTTGTGAATAGATGCTGCGGCTAGATACGGGAACTTAGATTTATTTTAAAACTCTTCGTTGGTCATACAGAATTCAAATGGTGCTTAGAGTGGCATCAGTAATATGGAAAATAGAGCCAACTGAATGTGCGCATAAGTTAGATGTACGCATGTGCACATAAGTTAGATTAGCCGAGAACCGCCGAAGAACAGAGCTCTATGCACTACCGTTTTTGGGGATTGAGATATATGTACAAGAAGAATACGACGAACTGTAGGCACTTTTCCTTTCCAACGCGTATCTCTGGGAAGAACCTTGCATTTTAGAAATTATCTGTGCATTATATAATTGCAACATAAGAGAAGTCATTGTAGTTATTTGTGCATCAAGGGCGTAAAAGGAGTTCTTATGCACGAGTTATGATCATGCTGCACGAGGGTCGGCAAAGCCGGTCCAAGTGTTCGCTGATCATAAGAGTGTGTAAAAACTACGCCCAAGTTGCACACATCATTTTTTCTAATTCTGTGCGTAAAATTTCGCTTTGTCTTATAATTTTTTGTGCATACCGTGAAACTTTTTTAACATTATGTGTAAAATGTTAATTTTTTTCATATTACACATTACATTTGGAAGCACAAAAAGAGCGACATTAAAATAATTAAAAAAAAATTATTTATCCAGATTAATTTTATCGTCTCAATTAGCTTCTTTTAATCTCATAAACTATTTTACAAAGTATCTTAAAACTTTGCTGAAACATAAATTGCTTCATAACGAAGGGTAAATTCTAGTGTACCTATTGAAATTTTAAAACATTCATTTTCGTAAAAATAATACTTATCTGTCGGTAAATGACTCAAATAGTAACATAAGAAGTTTTAGATCCGCTTAAAAACCCACATTATTCGCACTTAGAGTCAGGATTTAATTTTTTGGATAAGAAATTACTTCTTTCAGTATCAACTGATTCAATTTCTACGAACGCTTGTCCCCTTGTTGAAGAAAAAGTTTAATAATATTGTCATGTCCTGACCAATTATGAAGTAAAATATATTCAATAATAGTAATATTTAGTAAAATAAATAATATCGTTTAATTATATTTGTATCTGATTTATTTTACTGATACAACAAATAAATAAATAAATAAGATACATGTATTGTAGATAACATTTAATAAAGAAAAGAAACTTTCGCGACTTACGTAAATAATGAACTTAAAATTATTTTAAGTAGAAGCACTTAATTTAGATATTAGTAAGAGAAATAGATGAAAATAATTATAATAAATAGACGAAACCATCTTTCCTGATCATGAAATGATCATGAAATATTAAATGTGGATAGTCAACCACCATTATTTTATTTTGGTTTTTCGAGCGATCTTGTAGGGCAATGCACAGGATGTTGAATAAAAATAACACCTTTCCTTTACTAAAAATTGCGACGTTTCGTCTGATTATATTTTCGGACCTCTTCTGGCACTAATTTATTAACAAAGACACAAATATTAACGATTTTTCAAAATTGAACATGAACAACAAGAAAATTTTTTTTATATAAATACACAAAAACGCAATAATTACCAATATTGAAATAAGGTTAAGCTCAACATCGAGCCATGTCAAATCGGACTAACCGTTAATTATAATGAGATAATAAGAAAAATAGACATATAGAGTATCTAAAACTCTTCAAATTTCCAAGAAAATAACAGATGATTAGTATATATACTAAAGGTGAATAATTTTAACAGCCGTTATAGTATGTTCTCATACAAGTAATTTAAATCCATTGTTTCTTCTTTTTTATTTAGTGTGTTTTTATGGCTATTTATAAAAATCATTTCAGAAATTAACCGTTTTTTACGTACATTTTCTTTATCTAATATTTGAACATTTTCAAAATCAAATTATTGGTTTTTTTCCTTCATGTGTATAGATACTACTGACTCAGTATTGTGTGATTTTTTATGTTCAGAAATTCTGTCTTTTAGCATTCGCTTTGTTTCGCCTATGTAAATCAATTCACAATTTTTACAAATAAAATTTATATACTACACCACATGTTTTTAACTTGTTCTTTACCTAATTTTATTACGGAATCTAACTTATTCTCGATTTTTGGGATAATTGCTATATTGTACTTTTTTAACAATCTTCTAATGTTTTTGTGAAATTCTGTATGATATGGTAAGGGTAAGACTGTAATTACTCGTTTTTTATTTTGTTTAACAACGTTGGTCAATTTTATTTTTCGTAACCTGGTGTTAATAGCATTATTAATAAAACATTTTGGATATTTGTTCTGTAAGATTTGTTTGACAATGTTTAAATTATCGTGGTGAAAAGTTGAATCTGATAGTGGTATTGCTCGGTCTATTAAATTATAAATAATGTTCTTTTTTTGACGATCTGTATAATGAGAGTTAAAACTTAAAACTGGGTCTGAATTCGATTCTTTACCAAACCAGTTAGTTACAATTTTGTTGATTTTTCTCATTAAACTTATGTCTAAGAATTATTGTCTATGAAGTTTAATGCGATTGTATACTATAAAGAGCAAAATATTATAATAAGTGATATAAAGTATCACGCTGTACTGAGGATTAGGATACAGGTGAGGTGAATAATAAACGGTAGAATATATATAATTATTAATATGATTTTTTATTCGTTCCTTTTAATAATATAAATGCTAGTGCCAGCTGCGTCTCTTTATGCGGGCCTGAAAACAGTTACGAACCAAGGCTCGGAGGGGTGGGGTGAGAAATAGCGAAAGTGCGGAAACTGGCTCGCGGCAGATTGCACGGATGCAATTGTTAATTACGACGTTGAGAAAATGCTCGGCTAAAGGCTCGAAATACTCATCGTCGACGTGGATACGATCAGCGATCGCGGTATCTGGAGTTGCGCGAAAAAGGGGGGGGGGAAGAGAGGGAACACGATCACTCGCACACACGGTAGGGAAGCAAGGGAAGAATTGTAAATAAAGGAGGCACATAATAGGATGCACAAACCTCTACGATGCTCTAGTGCTCCCGCTCAACTTGAAAATACTCCAATGCTCTCGCTCGCTGCTATCTATTGAACACACGGAAAACCTCGGACGACGACGACGTGGGTGTCTCGGCGATCAAAAAAGCTCTGCCTCCTCGGTGTCGTCGAGGCGAAAACTCTGCGCGCGCATGCGTCGCGATGGCCTACTTGCAGTGCGTACACCCAGCACCGGTGAATCGTCACCCCCTAGATTGATAGTGAAACAAAATTAGGTTGGCAATAGTAAATGCCATTTCAGTTTGAAATAGCGGAATTTGAAATTGGAATCTTATTTGCTATCCAGTTTCATTTCATCTGATTTTGTGATTGGGACAACTTCTGCGTGAAAAAAATAGCTGCAATTTTTTTTTTCATTTATATTTAGATAACTGAGATTGTTAAAAACGAAAAAAGGTTTTAAAATGAAAGAATTTAGTCCAAAAATTTAGTAAATTCTATGAAATTAAAAATTGTTTATTTATATAAAGCGGCGCGCAAGGAATTTAAAAGTTGAGCGCTTTGTTTTGAAACGTGAAGCTCGGCGCGCTCTTCTAAGAATTTACGCCAGCTCAGAACAATAACAAAGCGCTCAACATTAAAATTTAAAAAATTTCTAGTCAGTCTCGTGTTCGAATATTAGAAAATTTACTTAGGATAAAAAAAGACGGAAAATAAGCAATAATTTGTTAAAACCTTCACAACTCAATTTGTGTCTACCCTTTTTTCTGCCAACATTACCTACATACGTCCTCAACAGAGATTATTTAGTTTCTATTTTGTTTTTTAATTTAGGTCGTTGTAATTTAATGCAGTTTAATTTTATTTAGTTTGGTTTAGGTATATTTGGTAGTAAAAAAAGAAAAAACAGCCTTATAAAAAATATGCTAAAACGACAAGTGGAGCAAAATTCTGCAATAATTGCTGGCATGTTTGAAGCCGGCATATCAGCAACTGCCATTGCTTAAGTGACCGGGTTTGATAAAAATACTGTTCTTAAATGGACCCGGCGCTATCAGGAGCACGGCACTGCTGGATTGATGGACAATAGAGCCCACAATTCTAGTCCGCGTATAACAACCCGCGAGGAAGACCTCCTGTTTATCGAAGAAGTAGCCCAAAATCCATTTGAGCCGATTAAATTAGCAGCTGCAAATGTTAACTTGAGAGATGTTTCGGCAATGGTTCTTCGAAGGCGCTTGAAGGAACATGGTATGAATTGTCACAAAGCGGCTAAGAAAATTGCGTTGACAGACGACAACAAATTGTTGCGACTGGATTACGCAAACCGCCTACAAAATCTAGCGGTCGAAGAATGGCAACAAGTTATTTGGTCAGACGAAAAAGTAAGTAAAATCATATATAATTTGCAAATAAATTATATAAATGCATGATAAATAAATAAAACAATAAATAAATGAAACAATAAATAAATTATTAGGTGTTTTCAACTGATAAAGACGGCCGATATCGAGTGTGGCGTCTTGACAGGGAGCGCTACCATGCGCAAAACGTCCTCCCAATATACAGGAGCGGAAGGGTGACTGCTGCAATGAGGGCTTGGATAACAGCTGATGGGCCAGGAGAAATTACCGAGGTCACTCGAAGGATGAACTCAGAGGAGTATGTGATGATTTTAGATCATATTATGCTGCCATCAGTTCGCATGTTGTATCCGGCGTTGGAGCGTCCACAACTTTTTTTTATGCAAGATAATTGTCCCGCCCACACCGCGAGAGCGACAATGGCCTGGTTTGAAAATCATCCCGATATTACCGTCATTGAGTGGCCGGCACGATCCCCAGATCTTAACCCGATTGAGAATGTTTGGGCTGAACTGGTTAGGGATGTCCGACCACGAGGTGATCTTCGAACCCGCACTGATCTCATCGCGGCTATAAATCAGTCTTGGGAGGAATTGCGAGGTAGAGTAGATTATTTTCATAAACTCGTCAATTCTATTCCAGGCAGATTACAGCAAATCATAGCTGCAGAAGGTGGATGGATTAATTATTAGAATTCTTTTTTGTCACTATTATTGTTACTGCTATTAATGTTATAATTAATTATTACGAATATATGTAATACAAAAAAATGTATCTGTAAAAACGAGCATTGAAAATGTAATTATTTTGAACATTATGTTTTTTTTTTAAATTGTCACAATTCAAATAATAAAGAACTATGATAAAAATATGGAAAATATAATTATAACATATTATATTCTAATAATCGAACACGAGACTGACTAGAAATTTTCTAAATTTTAATGTTGAGCGCTTTGTTATTGTTCTGAGCTGGCGTAAATTCTTAGAAGCGCGCGCCGAGCTTCACGTTTCAAAACAAAGCGCTCAACTTTTAAATTCCTTGCGCGCCGCTTTATATAAATAAACAATTTTTAATTTCATAGAATTTACTAAATTTTTGGACTAAATTCTTTCATTTTAAAACCTTTTTTCGTTTTTAACAATCTCAGTTATCTAAATATAAATGAAAAAAAAAAATTGCAGCTATTTTTTTCACGCAGAAGTTACTTGTCCCAATCACAAAATCAGATGAAATGAAACTGGATAGCAAACAAGATTTCAATTTCAAATTCCGCTATTTCAAACTGAAATGGCATTTACTATTGCCAACCTAATTTTGTTTCACTATCAATCTAGGGGGTGACGATTCACCGGTGCTGGGTGTACGCGGCCATATTTGAGTGCGGCTTATGTAAGATGGCCGCCGCGCACTGCTGGACGTAGTTTTCACATCGTCGGCAACAACAACAACAACGGTAGAGTTGATGATGACGACGCAAGCTGTCTGCCAGGTAAGAGTTTTACTTCGTTTCTATTCATAGCTGTCGACTAATAAGTTCGACGTTTTAGGTACGCGGACTATCTCACTCTTCTGGCTGTGGAATCGGCTCGGTGGGCACAACAGCGGGCTCGAGCTGCTCGGAACGGACGCATGGCGACATTCATCAGGTAATTGCGTTTTGGAAGACGGCTCGTAATTGATTTATTATATTGTGTGTGAGCAATAACACTGATCACCAAACATTTTCCAAAGCCCTGTCCTAATTCTTATACACACTTACTTAAGTAAATGTGCGCTCTTGTCTGATCCCTTGTAGTAAACGATTATTACATTAACTGGTGCTTACAAGTTTATTGGCTTGTTATTTGACCTATTGGCTTACTGGCTCAGCTGGCTCTCTCATCTGGCTCGGTTATTTCTTGGGTTCTCCTGGTTACGCTGTCTAGCTGGGATGAGGACTTGACAGCTTTCTACCATTAGGCACACCTGCATGCTGGCTCGACTCTTGATATGCACTGCTCGACTGTTTCCCTGTGCACCTTCGTTGTGGGGTTCGATGAGTGGTTTGTGGTTTTTAGGTAGCTCGGTTGCAGGAAGTGGTATTATTTATAGGAGTATTTAGGGTAATGGGATAGAGGTAGGATAATATAGGAATTTAGGTTGGCTCGGTTAGGCTTGTGTGTGCTCGAGTGAAGGGGATACATTAACTGAATTCTAAATGTCGCTTAATATGACATGCACTATCTGTATTATCACAAAACATATAATATCGCCCTTTTCTTTGCTAAAAAGCATTCCACACATTGAATTTCTATAAATAACTTTTTATATGAAGTAAGACAAATTATAATTCACATTGGTTTAAATTATTTTTATGCTATATTTTATAAATTATTTTTTATCTTTTGCTGTTAAATTATTTTATAATGTTAAATAATAAATTAACATACAGAAATAATGCGTGTGTAAAACGGGGAGAGAAAATAGGAATTCTGGTATTTGAATCAACTAAGAGCGAGGAAGAAACGAAGAGAGAAAAAGACAGAAATAGTGAGAAAAACGGAAGAGACAGAGAAAAATACGATTTTAAAGAGCCCCACACTTTTATATGGGATAAGCCACCAATAGCTATCTTTAGCATTTCTACACTTAAGTAGTTAAGGTAACTTCTAGAAATTGCCTAAGAAACCAGGAGTGTTTGGACGGGAAAAATAATTTATGCAAGACGAGAGATACCTGTGACTTACTTAATTATGCGCAAACTTTTGTAATGACGCAAGAGTTATGAAATATTTTTTTTTTATTATTATTATTTTAACGTCGCTATTTTTATGCTCCCAAGCCGGTACTAAACAGCGACGGAGGTCATACAATGTCTTTGTGAAGAAAGCCCTTGTTGAAAATACATTCCCCAGTGGTGCTTGTATCAATCGGCCGGGTCCGGGAATTGAACCTGGGACCTCCAGATTACGAGCCCGACGCCCTTCCGACCGAGCCATCGCAGGCCTCTTATGAAATATTGTTATATGTTATTTGACTAATAAATGCGCAATTTTCAATTATTACATAATTTTTTTTTCATCCAAATTATTTAAAACTAAGCTGTTCAACATTCTCGAAATTTTTTAGTTAAACGCCCAACCGCAAAAAATGTGGATGAAATTATAGGCCAAAATCTTGAATTATACATGCATTCATTAATTGTTATTTACAGGCAGTTGGAGAACCTCCATTATTTTTGGCATCTTCAATCTTTTTTGCAATAAAGGAAGCTATTAGAACATACCGAGAAGAAATGAATATAAATGGATACTTTAGACTTGACTCACCAGCAACCTGTGCTCGTATACGTATGGCATGCATAGATGATTTGACTAAAAAGGTTAAATTAAAATATATTCTTATGCTTAATCATCACACTAAATATGTATTTAAATAATTTCTTACTTTAAAGCCCACTTTCTTTAAAGCAGTAAAAATATAGATTTAAGAAATTTATATATTCTTGCGTGTATATGACTTCTTGTGCGGACAATATCACTCAAACGTACCGAAGGTAAATAGATAGAATAGGGTCACGTAATTTTCATACACATATATCTAACCGTATTTTCTAGATCGATATGTGCATGCGCGAGATACTCATAAACTTGCACACAGGTATATAACTTCAATGAATTATATTCGTGTCGCTCTAACTGATATCCCGTGTTATTACACATTTCTTAAAATCAACTGTAGGCATGTGCATCGTCCGTATCTGACCCGCTCAGTCTCAAAACTATTTCTTAACTTTGGAGGGCCCATCGTATTCAAATGTCAGTTTAGCCGATATGCGTTTCGCATTTTGTGGCTCTTATTTGATCGTCGACCGGAATTTAGGTAATCTTTCTGTTTCTGATACAAGTGGTTTCTTAGCATATATTCTTTTCATGTATGCATCTTTTGAGTTATTCAGTACATCAAGTTTGTTATATTTATTTAGTCATAATTCAAGATTATCTAGAACTCTGGAAATGCCCTGCCCTTCTGTTTCTCTTGGAAGACTCCTTGCAGGTTAAGGGCTTTTCCCAAGTTTAATAATGCTAAAACTTTTGTACTTGACGGTAATTGCATAAATATTTTAATCATAGTTCTTATCTCTTTTATAAAGCTCTTAACCCAGTATATTACACAAACACTGTGAATTCTTCGAATGCTATCGAAATGAATTTGTTGGTCGCCGTAAGTAATTGTTAGAAATCTATTTTTTCCCAAGAAACCATAGTCTTAATATTCTATTATCGCTTAAAGCCTTGAATATCTTCTTAAGATGTTTTCCAGTATTGGTATATCAGGCATTGTAAATCGATATGACGAGCATTTATAGATAGTATTATCTCGAATACTCAATTAGCATTTCTTTTTATTGCTCTGGAAATAAAACAAGGTGCTAGCTCTCTTCACATTCTGATACATAAAAGCAGAAGTTTATTGTTAGTAAAGCTTTAGAAAAAATTGAAGCCCTAGTACATTGTCTGTTCGCATATGCTTCCGTATGACTAACAAAGGTCTTGCATTCTATTGCGCAATAATAAGTAATTTATTAAACTAATATAAATAGAATACCACGTTTTACCTATAAGTACATATAACAGCAACGATTGCACAACGTATCAATGATCAATTTTACTTTATTCCCTAAACCTCAAACTCGGCAAGGGTAAATCCAATCTTCATTCTTTGTCGTGTTGTTACATCAGTATAGAAGAATCGCAGTACGTGAAAGAGAAAAGAACAAGAGAGATTCTTTATGTTTCACATGTTTAAGAGCACCGAAGTATACACAACTATGATGTACGAGAATGCATAGGACTGGCGAATACTTGAAAGAAAAAGTTGCCAAAATTTTAAACATTTTGCTGAAGCAATTTAACTGCAATTTTTAAAAATCAAAATAATTCATGGAAACAAAGACTATCATAGATTAAGTCAAGTCTACATTTCTAATGCATGACCGATTCGACAGAGCATCTAGGCTATAGTGTCGTGTGAAACAAAGAGATACATCGGTTTTAATTTGTAACTAGGGGGGCCGAGCCCCCCTGCGCGCTGCCGCGCGCCAACCCCCCGCGCGCATCGCGCGCAAGTTTCTGTTCTCAGGCTGCGCCTGAGAGCAAAAATTTATAAGGCACAACCGAATATAGCTCGCGCTTCGCCCCCGTACCGTTGGTGGTTTTTATTATTATATAAAATAATAATAATAATAATAATTAGAATTGTAATTATAGTATGCAGAATTATTATTTTGCATATATATATATGTTCTAATAATAAATTTAAAATGTATTTATAGATGTTAAATTTTAGATATTATTCTAATATTCTGAATATCAATGTATTGAAGAGAAAAGTGTTGTCCCTCAAATGTCTGAAAAATTTAAAAAAAAAATATTTGGCAAGAAAGAAGTAATAGGAAACACATTTTTGAAAGAAGAGGTAACGTTGAAAAAAATACACATGTACATAATTTACATATGTTTATATAAAACCGTATAGTTTATTTTTTTTACATTAATGTTCCTTCTAAAGAATATTTGGTAAAACAATATTAATGGGACGTATTTTCTGGACAGTAAAGGTAAGTAAATGTGATAAAATATTGTGCAATTTAAATTAGTCTATATGAAACAATATAATTAATTTATTTATTCGATATAGAGCAGCATTCATGTATATTGTTTAATTTTGTTGATTTTTGAAGAAATTCATTTGTATGAAGCTTTGTTTTTTTATTATGCAGCTGGTGGAATTGTTACTGGAGCATTATATAAATTTAATTTAGATCCCAAAGATGTGTTATCGGGTGCCTTCTTTGGTAGTATATTTAGAGTAGTGTATGGTACCTATATTTACTTTATGTTTAAATTGATGAATTTGTCAAGAGAAAAACTCAGTGAACAAAGTCATAAATTGAAATATGTACATGAAGAGTGAATTATTAACTTCTATTTTAAATTACAATGTTATTAATAACATGTAAACGTTAATAATTTCTTTTTTTTTATTAATTATATAAATTAACAAAAATTAAGAAAAAAGTAATTACAATATTTGAAAAGACAAATATATTTAAGTAATATAAAATCAATATATTCTTAGAATTCGCGGACACAATAAATTCGTTATGTTTATCAAGTCCAAATATTTCAAGTTTAAGAACAAAGTTTTTTGTTTAATTTTATTTAAAAATTTTAATTAAATTTTAATTTAAAATTTTAGAATAATTTGGACATATTGAAAACATGATTTACAGGGTTTAGATTATTTTAAAAATTTTATTTTTGTGTGTGATAAATATTTTTTACTGTTTTATATTTTTTATATGAAATTTTGTTATAAAAATATTAGTTTTTTTTTTTAAATAAAATTTTTTATTATAATTCTTTTTTTTAAAAAATAAATAAAAAAAGAGAATTATTATAAATAAATATTTTTGTAAAAAAATTTAAAAAAAATTTGAAATTCAAATAAAATGCGATATACATTATTCTTATGTGTATATGATGGCGCTGATGGCACTATTTAAACGGACAATAAATATAACGGATAGTTAGTTTATTCATTTAATTGTGTATATAAAATTATGTATATACATTATGTATATATATATTACGTATACACATAGTTTTTATATGATTTTCATGTAGTTTTACTGTATGATATTAGTTATTCTAATATAAAGTTAAGTGAGCATTACAAAATAGCAGAAGCTCTTGTCCAGTATTTGTCCAATGTTGGCAGTGTTCGAAAGTAATAGAATAACTATTTTTGGATGGTAAATAATTTTTATTTATTATCAAGTTAATTTAGTTATTGTATAAGATTTATATTTTATTTATTTTTGAAAATATTAAGTTGTCAATAACTAAGTAATATTTATTTTTTTACATTTTATTTATATTTTAAATTGTAGAATACATTATAATTAAATTTAAAGATAAATTATATAAGATAATTATAAATTATAGGAGTAATTCACCTACTAGTCAATTTTAATACAAAAGTAACAATGGTAGTGAGTGGAACAAAAATGGTTCAATTCAACAATAACCACGAGCCTCTTGTTTTTTATTGGGATAGTTTTGGCGATGTTTAATCTTTCTCAAGGTTGATCTGGTATACATTAACGGTTTGTAACATTTTATTATTACCGAACGATAAAATTTTGTATCAAAAAATTTTATTATTACATTTTTTAATTTATTTTAAATTACATTAAATTTGCATTTGATGTTGTATTTATTATTTTACTATTAAAGTTCTTATTATGTAATAATAATAGATACAATAATTTAAAAGAATGGCACTTATAATTATTAAGACCGAGAACATATTCAGTGTAAATATATAAATTACATAGATATTAATTTTGAAATAATTAAGCTTATAAAATTTATAATTTAAGCTTAGTATAATTTTTATTTAACATATATAACAATTGTTAAATTATGTAATTATGCAATATTAATTAAAGTGTTTTTCGAACATCATGAAGATTTTCAATCCATTAACTGATATTTAATGTGTTATCTTCTAACAACTTTTATTACTTAATGTGATATTTTTTATAGTTTTGAATATTTAGCTTTATTTTCTATTACAATAATAATAGGTTTTTCTTTTTATTTTATATTTACAGAAGTAGTGCTGATACAAGTTCAAACAAAGGTTTCTTAGCTAGTACCCTGCCAGCACAAAACGTCTTAAATACGTTATCAGACGTTTTTAAAACGTTTAAAACGCTTAAAAACGTTTTAAAAACGTCTTCGAGGCGGACAGTGCTATTAGGGTAGTTACGGTAGTGCTCCGCAATCATTGTCAACTTTCCAACATCCTAGTCATTCGTTATTGAAAGTAAAACGGTTTCATTCAACAAGTGTATCATAAATAGCATTCACGTTGTTTAAAAGGTAAGATATTAAAAAATCTTGAATTTACTTTTTGTAACTAAGTTTTAAATTCTTGATGTGATGATCCCTGGCAAAAATAATCATATGATTATTCACGCGAATTATCGAGTGATTTATCAAGTGATTTATCGGGTGATTTATTGAGTGATATATCACTTGACGATTTGACGCTATTTATCACTTGATAAATCACTTGATATATCACTAAACCAAAATATTTAAGAAATGTACAAATGACTATTACTAGATTCAAAATTCGATAATAAATAGTTCAAAAATTATCTCAAAAAAACATAAAATAAATAAAAAAAGTATTACACATTTTTCTGTTTATGTTAGTTATTCACCCATCCACTTATTAACCGCGGTCAATGCTGCTTAACTTTCATGATCAATCATTTCGCAGTCTATTCTCAATGCTACATTCACATAAGCAGTTACGAAGATAATAAAAACATATTTGTAGACATTTCAAAAAGCCCAGTTAGAATTTATTTTAATGATATTAATTTTAATGGAATAAACATATTTTTTAAAATATAGACAATTTCATACAAGTTAAAATTTTAATGTACACCCTACTGAAAAAACTCATATGAGAATCAGATGATTCTCAAGTGATTCTCAAGTGAAAATCATGCCAAAATCGTAAGTGATGATACTCAAGTGATTCTTAAGTGATTCTCAAGTCTAGATATCATAAGTCCAAAAGTTTTATAATATTAGTAATGTTTACATTATCACTTTTAATTTATAGTAGAAAGGGTGAAATACTTAAAATATATTGTAAATAAATCATTGGCTTGGTTTTATTTTAATATTAATTAGTTTATTATTTTAATATCATGAAACTAATAATGCAATAAATTAGGCAATGGACAAATATACTTCGTATTCGATATTTTCATATAAATACAAATAGTTTCAATTTTATTAGTCGGTATAATCGTAGAAGTTGCGCTAATATTATTTATACAATGAAGGCTGTTGTAATAATTTGTATATCGTGGCCTGCTATTTATAACATTACATATAGTAAATTCGTTCTTTGTTTCGTTATCTGCGACAAAATAAACTATGTTTGCAAATCTTTTGTCTTTTAACTGTATAAACGAATTATTGGATCTCGATTTCTTGCCCGTAGAAGATTCATAGAGGCAGCCATTTTTATCATTTTCATATAAAGTCGTGCAGATTTTTCAGAAATTTGCAATTTTTGAAATATATCATTTGGAACTTTATTACCTAATCCAATATATGTGACTTCTTTTATTTTTAACCAATTTTTTACTTTCGAAGTACTAAGCTATTCATCGCAATACATTTTAACTAAAATATTTACTTGTGGGTATATATATTCTTGCATAATACAAATTATATGATTGATGTTGAGAAATCTTAAAATTTGTAGCGTCACACCTTTCGAACAATGTATAGCTTTTAATAAATTCTGGTTTTCCGATTCAAAACAAAATGTAGATTGACACCATAGGGGTCCCCAATTTAATACGCTTTTAGAAATATGTAATAATTGATGAATATTAAAGGTCATGAATTGAACTCCAAAATATTCTTCGCATTTGCCTACAAATTCATGCAACATTTGATCGGCTTTATTTAATTCAATAATACTAATATTACTTTGTAAAAGTATGAACAAACTTTCTACAAATAAAAGCCAATGCTGCAAGTAATTTCTACTCAAATGATCAGCTAAAATTGGTGCGCTGTAATATAAAACAAAATTTTCCCACTCGCGAGTTTTCCAGTCGTTTCTGCAGCTTATCGGTCTACTCAAGCGCGAGATTTGATGTGGAGCAGCGATTTTAGAAAGTTTTGCATCGATTTCTTTGATGTCGGCTTTAATCATGTGGTTTACATAATATTCTATAAGTTGGCTTGCAACACCTTCTAAACAACAGTGAAGATAATCAACTATAAACCCTGATATTATATTAAAATTGCTTAGATTTATTAAAGGAGAAGGGTATTTAATACCGTTAATGGGATTGTCAGAAGTTGCAGTCAACATATCCTCTACTGTTTTTGCATGATTTCGAGGTTCCACAGAAGTCCTTAATAAAGGATATCTCATGCTGCCTCAAACCACTGCCCTGGGTGTAGGCACCAATTACACCCAAAATTTCCATTAAATTGCTTAATACCTTGGCAAGGGGCTCTAGCTACAGAGTCTACACAGCACGCAACAACATAAAGCTTTAATGTTTTATTTTCACCTTTAATTGTGCATGAAATTCCTGTTCTTGTTTATGTTATTAACAGTATCCACAAATTTTGATAAAAAAACGCTCATGTCAGGTTTCTTCTTATTAAACCAAAGCCCACATGTAATTGACATTATTCATTCGCTCTTGTTAGGTAATTCGTTTAACATGAGATATATAGAAGTTTCTGTACTCTTTCCCATCATATACATCTTCGATACAGTCGGGTTTGGAAACTCTGTAGTTGACCACATAATCGTAATGATCTTGATGACTTTGAATTAGGTCATGAATTGAACTCCAAAATATTCTTCGCATTTGCCTACAAATTCATGCAACATTTGATCGGCTTTATTTAATTCAATAATACTAATATTACTTTGTAAAAGTATGAACAAACTTTCTACAAATAAAAGCCAATGCTGCAAGTAATTTCTACTCAAATGATCAGCTAAAATTGGTGCGCTGTAATATAAAACAAAATTTTCCCACTCGCGAGTTTTCCAGTCGTTTCTGCAGCTTATCGGTCTACTCAAGCGCGAGATTTGATGTGGAGCAGCGATTTTAGAAAGTTTTGCATCGATTTCTTTGATGTCGGCTTTAATCATGTGGTTTACATAATATTCTATAAGTTGGCTTGCAACACCTTCTAAACAACAGTGAAGATAATCAACTATAAACCCTGATATTATATTAAAATTGCTTAGATTTATTAAAGGAGAAGGGTATTTAATACCGTTAATGGGATTGTCAGAAGTTGCAGTCAACATATCCTCTACTGTTTTTGCATGATTTCGAGGTTCCACAGAAGTCCTTAATAAAGGATATCTCATGCTGCCTTCAAACCACTGCCCTGGGTGTAGGCACCAATTACACCCAAAATTTCCATTAAATTGCTTAATACCTTGGCAAGGGGCTCTAGCTACAGAGTCTACACAGCACGCAACAACATAAAGCTTTAATGTTTTATTTTCACCTTTAATTGTGCATGAAATTCCTGTTCTTGTTATGTTATTAACAGTATCCACAAATTTTGATAAAAAAACGCTCATGTCAGGTTTCTTCTTATTAAACCAAAGCCCACATGTAATTGACTTATTCATTCGCTCTTGTTTAGGTAATTCGTTTAACATGAGATATATAGGCCAAATTGAATACTGCGAGCTCTTGAATTTCGGAGCTCCATCCGTGTTAAAAACCCCAGTTACGTAAGTAAACTTATCTTCTTCCGGTAGCAAATTAACGAAGTTTCTGTACTCTTTCCCATCATATACATCTTCGATACAGTCGGGTTTGGAAACTCTGTAGTTGACCACATAATCGTAATGATCTTGATGACTTTGAATTAGATCTTTAATTTGTATCGACGGATCAATCATGACGCCACGCCCTATTCCCCAGCGTGACCGTTACATCTTTTAATTAAAAATTGCGACGTTTCGGCTGGTTATATTTTCAGACCTCTTCAGATGGCACTAATTTATTAACAGAGACACAAATATTAACAATTTTTCAAATTGAACATGAACAACAAGAAATAATTTTTTATACAAATACACAAAAAACGCAATAATTACCAATATTGAAAATAAGTTAAGCTCAACATCGAGCCATGTCAAATCGGAATAACCGTTAATTATAATGAGATAACAAGAAATAAACATATAGAGTATCTAACACTATTACAATTTTCCAAGAAATTAACAGATGATTAGTATATACATACGTATATACCTATATATACTGAATGTGAGTAATTTTAACAGCCGTTACAGTATGTTTTTATACAAGTAATTTAAACCCATTGTGTCTTCTTTTTTATTTAGTGTGTTTTTATAAATAGTCATAAAAATAATTAATTAGGAAAATAGATAGTTATAAAAACACTAACGATTATACATAATAATGTATACTTAGTGTGATTCCTCTCCGTAAGCGGTTGTTGACAGCGGAGTGTCGCCGTGTACTGCGTCGCTTGGTGAAGCCATGGTAGGTGCGTGCGCGCACGACTCCGCGGTAGTACCCGGGTACTATTCCCGACGGTGGGGATCGCACACACCCGGGTAAAAGGTCGCGAGGCACGTTGTTTACGTGCCGGCCCGCGCTCAGTTATCGCCATCTTGAATCGATCTAGATTCAAACGCGCGCACACTGAACACGCGGTCCGCGCTCGTATCGATACGGGGATCGCACGCATATAGTCTAGGAAATTCGGAACGCAGATAGTGGGGGAACATGCGTATAATAGTAAGGAGATAAATTTATATTCGAATTTTGCGCTGTTAACTAGAGAATAATATAGTGATCTATTGAACCAATCAATAGATGACTTTATTAGAGATAAGACTTCCGTATGGGTAAATATATCAGCATATTACGTTTATCACTGTAATTACCTTAAATACGGAAAGTCGAAATACTAGTTGGGACAATGATAACTTATGCAAACTAGTTGCCATTTTTATCTATAGTGAGGTAAATATGGGTAGCTTTATTACACCTGTGACGGATACGGAAGGGTTAGAGAAATATAATATTGCCGGATTCCTCACATGTAACGAGAGAGAGAACAGATAGGGATATTAGAAGATTGAGCGAGATAGAAAATCGGGGAAGAAGTCTGGCGTGGTTCGAAAAACGGATCCTCGGCATTCTGATCCTATCGATCGCACAAACAGTATTATTTTTCTTTAGTTTTGGTTTCTGAGATTTATTGTGAGTATTTTATTATAAAGGGGGATTTATTCTTTGTTGTATAAGAAGGATTAAGGAGTATCCATAGATTTATCCCGATAATGATAATAATAAATAATAATATTTCTTACAAAGATATATATACACATACATATAATTATCCAAACGGAATAGTCTTGGATTGAACTATTATTATTATATTGAATATATTGTATTGATTTATTTTCATCGTATTGGTGAATTTTTTTAATTATTGATATAATAAATGATATTTTAGTGGGAATAATAGGAATTAATTCAGTGCGCAATTTATTAATAAATTAAATTATTTATTTAAATAATGTAAAATCGCGTTCTCTCTCTCGTGGTTAGTGGTGCTACGGGATCTACTCTTCGATCCCGTAATAAAATATTATAGATCGACATTTTCTTGAGGAATATTAATCTTCGTTATCGCGGTTTAATAGATATCCGGAGCTATTTTTTTTATTCAACAGGACTTCCTCTGGGTGAGTCACCCGGTCATAAGGACGAATAAATTATTATTATTATTTTTCGATGATGTCTAGGTCCGTAAATAATTTTATTTAAATCATTTTTTTTATATAAAATTATAAACTAGCATCACATTTGGCGCCCAACGTGTGTTTTGATTGTACATTTGGAAAATAAATTGTTTGTTGTTTTTTTTTTTTACAAATTTAACATTTTTTCTTTGTACATCGGTAAAGTTGAGTAATAACGAATATTTTAGGGAGTGTTTTAAAAAATTTTCAGTGGGGTCGAGAGAGAGAAATTTTCGGCATCGGTTACGCCATTTTGGAAAATTGTAAAATCGTTTGCTGCCATTTTAACGATTAACTGGCCGCGTTTAATAATTACCGTTTCTAGTGGGAGATAAACTGTTGTATTATTTTATTTTTTATTATTATTGTAATAATTATTAGTGTTACTGTCTGTTGTTATCATCTGTTTTGCAAGCGCTTTTTGTGGGCTGCTGCTATTTTTTAGGTGATTTGTTGATTGTTGAATCAAAGTGGATACAACTTTTATTCGACAATTTAGCATTTTTATAATAGACAGTAACATCGCCTCGTGCCAAATAAGAAATAGTTGGGAGAGAATAATTTATTTTATTTTTTGTGTTCTTTTAATATTTGGGACGTATATGTATTATTTATCGTAATTTGGAATAAATGGATTGGAATTGATCATTTTTAAAAGCAATCAAGAGTTGGATGTGAGGACATCAGAAGGAGATATTTTTTTTGTCTTACCAGCCATTTTAAATAAGGATTTATTTATTTATTTATTGTTTCTTTTTCATTTCTCTAGGAAGATATATATATATAAAGGTAATCTCCAGAGTATAATAATTATAATTTATATTTATTTTTATATTTTGATATTTATTTTTATTTGTCAATATTTAATTGTATCTATATAGCGGATGTGCATTTTTTTTGTTTCTCTTTGATCGTAATTTACAGTGGGGACTAAGGAAAATTTATTTATTTGGCGCGAGGCTTTACCTGGTCGGATCAGACCCGTGCACCGAAGTGTTCCCATTTAATTCAATTTACGGGGAAATTAATATCGCTGAATTTGATTAAGGGAAAACTTAATATTAAAGTCATTTTTTATTTTTTTTTGTTCGTGTTTTTAAATTATTCTCCCGGTTGTTTGTAGTTTTTTTGTTCCTTTTGTGGTATCGTAGTTTATTAGAATGGGTAGTCACAAGGAACGGATGGAAAATATCCTTAAACAGTCCACAGGGGCAAGGGAGTTATCTAGGAAGATTTCAAAAATAGATTCGAAATTAATAAAAGAGTTATTGGAAAAGCAAGGGTTAAATACAGTAGGGTCATTTGGGACATTGAAAGATAGATTATTAAGGGCGGACTGTAGGAAAATAGATGTTAGCTTAGACGTACCGTGGTATACGGATGACGAAAGGGAGGAGGAATTACCGACAAATGCAGGGGAAACAGAAATGAAACAACCCGTTAATGAGAATAATACAGAAAGTAGCGACAAAGGGGAATGTAATAGAAAACAAAAACAGATAAAGGATAGTGAAGAGAAAATAATACAAAGTGTTAGGCAAGAGGTAGTGGAGGTAGGGAAAGGAATTGAGATTAGTGAAAAGAATCATCAGGAGAAAACGGGTGCGCGAAAAAAATCGAACGGGAAACCAAAGGAAACAATAACTTCGGAAAGAGGCGAAGTAGTAAGGAGCAATATAGATGTAGGGAGTTTGAAAACAGTAATAACCGATATTATTAAGGAGGTTATGGGTAATCAATTAGAGAGCGCGTTGATAAAAATAGTAGATGCAAGGTTGCAAAACTTACAAGCTAGCAAACAGGTAGAAGAGTTAGGTCAACCAGGAAGGGTTGAAACAGAGGGAGATAATAACAGTAGTAGGGATTTAGCTGAATATAGTGAGTTAAAAAATTCATTGGTAGAAAAATCAAAGCTTAAAGTGACTAATAGTAGTGCGGACGAATTAGGGTCGAGAAAAAGAGAATCTACTCCCAAACGAAGTAATAACTTAGGGCCAAAGAAGCTAGGTTACTCAAAGGGCGAGTTTTTATATAATAAAGGTAAAAGAATTTATTATGTTGAGGAAACCGATACAGGTAGTAGTTCAGAATAGTAAATATGCAAAAGTAGGAGAGTTCATAAAGAGAAAAAGCTAATGCGTAGACAGATAGATCAGAATCAGGATAGGGAGTTAGTTGGGACAGATATTAGCGGAAATAGTGATAATGAGGGAGGCTGGGAAACTCCGAGGTCTAATAAGACCAGCCAACGTCAGAAAGGGGTAAATCAGTTGCGCAGTATGCAGTGTGTAAAGATGCTGCAAAACTGGAAAATCCACTTTTCTGGCGAAGGTAAGGAAGGTCCCGAGGAGTACTTGGCTCAACTCCAAGATTGCTATGAAGGAACAGCGTATTCTGATACCGAGTTCCTAAGCGCAATTCCTTGTACGCTATCGAAAACCGCGGTTAGGTGGTTTCGATCAGTCAAGGAGAAAATTAAGACGCTTAAAGAATTCAAACGCGCATTCAGACATAGGTTCATGGGAATACTAGATAGAGAGGATATCATGGAAGAATTGCGTAGAAGGACTTAAGCGAAGGGAGAAGATATAGCTAGTTATCTATCGTGCATTAGATTGATAGTAGGGCATTTTAAGAAACCGCCGTCGGAGTGTGAGCTTGTCCAATTGATATTTCGTAATCTGTTGCCGGAGTATTGTAAGGCGATGGAAAACGAATATCTCGATAATTTGGACGATATTGAGAAGTGGGGGAGAAAATACGAACGGAAAAAGGAATTAGACAAACGTTACGTTCCTCCGCCACCTAAAGAAAAGACTTAAATTTCAGAAGCCGCATACCAAGGGCCGAGAGTAAAAGGTAAAGTGGCTAAGATGGAAGAAAATGAACAGGGTGTAGTAGGGTCGAAAGACAAGCTGAAGCCGGCGAAGGTAGACAAAGGATCGAGTAAAAGCGCGGTTAAGGCTAAAGTGCAGGTGGATTCGCAGGAGCAGCCAATCACAGCTGCAATGGTTGTGGCCAAGCAGGCACCACAACAAAATGCGAGACCACCGGTCCAGCAGCAGACTGGTTGGCCAAGACCACCACCTGCTGGCTAACGTGTGAATTATAACGATCGGAATTTTAATAGAAGGGAATTTCCGTCAAATAGGTGGCAGAATCGACTCGATAGTAGGGATTTTAGGGAGTCGAATAGATTTGTTAATAATGGAAATAGGGACAAGAATAGAGCTTTTCACGGTCCGTGTTTCGAGCGTCAGAAGGTAGGGCATAGGAGTTCCGAGTGTTCCAATAGGAGGTGCTATTTTTGTAAAAAACAGGGTCATAACGTACGAAATTGCTCCTTTCGTAAAACAGAGGGGTTAGCATGTCAGGTTTGTAAAACAGTTGGGACGACTTTCGACGATTGTCTGAATTGCACAAGTTTAGGGCGATGTTGGGAAACGGCAAGTCGGGAGTTCAGAAAGGTCCCCTGACTCTCGAATCACGGCAGTAGAGACCGACAGGGCGTTACCAAGTTACTGTTTCCCAAAGGTAAATTTCGAAGTAAGGGTGGGGGAGAATATTGATAGGATCAATATAAAGGGTGTGTCTCCCAAAGTAAATGTAGGGAAGCTAGATAGGTCTAAGGGTGCCATTCCGAGATCTAAGGGTAATCTACGGTCGAACAGAAGGGACGATTCAGAAAATAATTCAGGAGATAGAATAATTGAGGATAGGTTACTAAAGGGATCGGAGAGGATAGATTTTGAGTTGTTAGCTAAAAAGGGGAAAGTTAATCGTGGCGGGACTCTAGTTAGCGAAGGAAGGTCACAGGATAATCAAGCACCTCCGTGCGCGCACCACTCCGCGGTAATACCCGGGTACTATTCCCGACGGTGGGGACGCGCACACCCGGGGAAACGGTCGCAAGGCACGTTGTTTACGTGCCGG
This sequence comes from Theocolax elegans, assembly GCA_026168455.1. Taxonomy (NCBI): domain Eukaryota; kingdom Metazoa; phylum Arthropoda; class Insecta; order Hymenoptera; family Cerocephalidae; genus Theocolax; species Theocolax elegans. Next base: position 10,085,034 of record CM047430.1, on the reverse strand, counting down.
CCCGCGCTCAGTTGTCGCCATCTTGAATCGATCTAGATTCAAGCGCGCGCACACTGAACACGCGGTCCGCGCTCGTATCGATACGGGGATCGCGCGCATATAGTCTAGGGAATTTGGAACGCAGATAGTGGGGGAACATGTGTATAATAGTAAGGAGATAAATTTATATCCAAATTTTGCGCTGTTAACTAGAGAATAATATAGTGATCTATTGAACCAATCAATAGATGACTTGATTAGAGATAAGACTTCCGTATACGGAACCATATATGGGTAAATATATCAGCATATTACGTTATATGACTGTAATTACCTTAAATACGGAAAGTCAAAATACTAGTTGGGACAATGATAACTTATGCAAATTAGTTGTCATTTTTATCTATAGTGAGGTAAATATGGGTAGATTTATTACACCTGTGACGGATACGGAAGGGTTGGAGGAATATAATATTACCGGATCCCTCACATATATCCATAGATTTATCCTGATAATAAGGAGGAATATTTATTACAAAGATATATATATACGCTTCGCGCGCCAACCCCCTATTTTTAATTTCGAAAAAGGTTTTTCGTAATAAATTTATTTTAAATAATGTTTTAAATTATATTACTTTTTCACTACCATGGACACCTTAGAAATTAAACCGATTCACACAACACCTTGGAGGTACTGTTATAATGCATTGGGTTTTATACCAAAAATTTAATTTTTTTTTAAATACGATTATAATTTATAAATAAAAGTTTTTACCAACATTTAGTATAATGAAATCAGAATAATAGTAATAAAAAAATAAAGACATTAAATGTTAACTGTAAATTTTAAACTATATGAATTCCTATAAAGCTTAAATTTATATTTTAATAATTATAAATGTTAATGAAAAATTAACTTACCAAAAATAGTAAAGTGCATATACTTACTAAATTGTAGTATTTAGTAACTACTTATGAAAATTTTGGAATATTTTAAACGGATCTAAATAGAACTTCACCTCCTTAAATTAATTTCTTTAATGACAAAGGATCATCGCCAAAAGTTCTATGGCATTAATATTTTGTACTTTTAGAGTAATAAGACTTTCTTCTTAAACAAATAAATTTTTTTATTATCTTTTATTAATTTTATAGAACTATTTATATAATTTTAGTGGCATATAAATAAAAACCTGTTTCTTCCATTTCTCCCGTAATTCGTAATTTGCACCCTCTTTCAAAATTTGTGTTTTAATCCATAATTTTATCCAATTCATTTTTTCCTTTAGTTACAGAGCCCATATATTTATCTTCATTATTATAATGAAATTCATTCCTTAGAAAACCTTCTGTTTCTAATAAATACATACTTGTTTATTTGAAATATTGTTTTCTATAAATATACATAATCTACTCACTTATATATCCATTCAATTTTGAAATATTAATAAAAAAATATTTAAATTAAATGCTCCTAAATTAATAGTTTTTCAAAATCTATTGAAATATAATTAGTATTTTATATTGCCACTGTTAAAATTTGAATTTTCTTTTGCCTATACTGTTTATAATAGAATTATCTTATAACTGCAATAATTAATATATTTAATTTTTAACTTATTGTATTTTTATTCTTGATTTGTGCTCTCTTTTTCCTGGCACTTCCTACCGTTTATCCCCTGGGGGACTTTAACGGTGTTCACCTACCACCTATGTGTGGGTGCTTTATCCCTGCCTTAGAAACCCCACCATCTCGCATTCGCCGGGGGTTATGCCCGTGGATGAGGGAAACCTGTGAAGCAGGGAAAACCTCACCCGAGATGGCCGGTGTATTCGAAACATTCTTTTTGGGTGTCAAAGTCACATTGCGTAGGCCTTGACACCGAAACCGAATGTTTCACACCTCCCGCTCACGTTGTGAAGTGTGAAAAAACACCTAACCCGCCACGAAAGCCAAACCCATCCAAGTGCGAACCGCACTCAGTGCTGCTTAACTTCCGTGACCGGCCGAGGTGCGTCTCCGCCACTCCGCCACCGTGTCGGTTTTTAACTTATTGTATATTTCGCATATAAATATTTGGAAAAGTGTATGTTATACTTGATTAATATTTATTTAATCTTCAAACAATTTTGCATCTGTATTTAAAGCATTACATTGCATTTTAGATCCGTTATTATATTATTGAGTATACGTTTAAACATTTTATGAGTTTGATCAAGAATGAGTAAGCTAATACACATTCTTTCAAGTTATGTTCAAAAATTTTTTTTTGCGCAAGGAAAAAATACATATATTATGTATTCTTGAAAAAACAATTTTAAAATATATATATATTATATAAATATTCCGCCGCACGCACACACACCCACATACATACATACATATATATACATATATATGCTCTATTTCACGTCAAGTGGTACGATGAAAATTTTAAATCACTCCAAAATTTGAGAACAGGCTGGAAACATCTTCCAGAACATACAAAAAAAGTTTAAGTGTTAAAAATAATTAGCTTAAGAGTTATTCGACCATGAAAAGTGGAAAGTTTTCAATTTTTTAGAAAAATTTCTATTTTTTAAGCCATTTATCTCAAAATCTGTTGATTTTTTTGAATAAACATTACAAACAACTTTTGTTTAAAATAATCTTTAAAACTTATCTACCTGGGTTACAATTCTTAATTTTAAATTCTCGAAGAGATAGAACGCACGAAAATATTGAATATCAAAAAAAGGCGACCACGCCACAATCGATTTTGATCTAACACCGCTCAAAAGATCACATTTTTCGAGTGCTTTCGAATGGCTTGAGTGAGATTATTGGCCAAGATCGCTGGTGTAAGTTATGCCTCATAAACCTCATAAAATCACTAATTTTCACGTATTTTAGGACATAACTTACACCAAAGGTGTAATATATATATAATATATATATGGGGTATTCCACGTGAAGTGGTCCGATGAAAATTTTAAAATGCACCAAATTTTGAGTACACATTGCAAATGTTTTTCAGAATACAGAAAAAAATTTTTAGGTACTGGAATTTATTAGCTCAAAAGTTATTATAACCTCAAAAAGTGAACTTTTTCCAGTTTTTTCAACACCAGCTGGGTTTATCGCTATTTAACTCAAAATCTATCAACTTTTAATATACAACATTATTTGTAACATTCGTTGCTAATTATGTGTAGAATTTATCCTTCTGGGTTAGAATTTCTAATCTTAAGGTCAATGTTACATAAACTACATGTCAATATTCAACTTAAAAAAAGTGTAAGTTTGCCACAATTGATTTTTTTATCCAAAAGTCTAAAAGAAAGCTTGGAGCAATACATTTCAAATGGTCTGTAGCATTTTTATGGCCTTCAATTCTGTAAAAAGTTATGATAATCTGTCGAGGGTCGTGACATCAGCAGAATATCCTGAGGTGCTTCTTACTACAGGACAGTTTGAAGACTTCAGGAATGCTCTGGAGGAGGAGACAGATGTCCTTCCTCCTGAGCAGCTGCCAAAGTTTGTTGCGTCCTTCTGCAGGGGGGGAGTGTTTGTGATTATAGCAGAGGATCAACGGTCCGCGGATTGGCTGAGTGGGATCGTGCCCGGACTAAAATCTTGGCGGGGTCCTGCTCTGACAGTCAGCGGAACGGAGGTGCTGCAGAGGCTAGTGAAGGCCAGCGCGTGGATACCGGGAGCACCGAAACCCACGGAGCTGGTTCTTCAGAGGCTGATGCGGTACAATCCGACGCTAAATACCGCAACATGGCGGGTCGTAAAATGCGACAAGGGGGCTACCGACGGTGCTGCAGCGAAGGACAACTTTCTTCTGGTGCAGATGCCGGAGTCCCAAGCTAGAGCCCTTCAGGCTCTAGATTGCAGACCCTTCTACTCACTGGAGCGTGTCACTTTCAAAGTACACGCGCCGGCGGTAGCGGAGTCTGATAAAGAGGCAGCAGTGCCGGGAAGATCGAAATAATGACCTTCAAGGCGCTGCAAATCTCACAAATTAACTTGCATCACTGCAAAGACTCTTCTGCACTATTGCGTAAGGGTTTGGCAGAGATGCACACAGGCCTGTCACTGGTCCAAGAACCATGGACGGTGAGAGGAACAATCAAGGGTTTAAGGGGAAAGGGGCTTGTTTGTTACAGGGACATGCAAGCTGAGACGCCCAGAACGTGTATCATCACTAAGGGAGTAAATGTAACCCCGCTGATGGATTTCTGTACAAGAGACCTGACAGCGGTGAGGACGGAATCGGAAGGCATTGGAAACATAGTCATTGCCTCAGCGTACTTTCCATATGATGGAGAGGTAAATCCACCCACGGAAGTTAAAAGGTTAATTACCTTCTGTGAGAGTAAAAACTTACCGCTCCTAATAGGCTGTGACGCTAACTCACATCACATACTGTGGGGGAGCACAGACATCAATAGGAGAGGAGAGGAACTGGTAGAATATCTAGCCACAACCAAACTAGATATTCTAAACACTGGTACAACGCCAACATTCTGTAATAAACTTAGAGCAGAAGTATTGGACATCACGTTATGTACTGGAGAAATTACAAATAGGATCAAGAGGTGGAGGGTATCTGATGAACCGACACTATCTGATCATGCCAAAATTGTTTTCGAGTTAGTGGGACCTGGTACAAATCCTAGAACATGGACCAGGAAACCGAAGAAGACAAATTGGATAACCTACAAGGAAGAAATAAGCAGCTCACTAGCAAATTTTCCAGAACATATAAGAAACTGGAAGGAGCTTGAAGAAGCTGCTGATAAACTAAATAAAGGAATTATCTCAGCTTTTGAGAACAACTGTAGACCCACATTGGTGGGTAAGCGAGATAAAACCTACTGGTGGAACGAGAACCTAGAGTGTCTCAAGAAACAAGTAAGGAGAACCTATAAGCTGGCCCAAAAAAAAGGTACAGCAGACGAGTGGAATCATTACGCAAGTAAAAGAGACAGCTATCGAGCAGCAATTAGGAAAGCACAAGCAGAATCATGGGCCAACTTTTGCAGCGACATAGAAAAAGGCTCACAGGCAGCCCGGTTGGACAAGATCTTGTCAAAAAATCCGGAAGCTATATTGGGAGCACTTAAACTGCCAAATGGGAAATACACCATGACGGACGAAGAAACGTTGTACCGCCTGATCGAATCCTTCTACCCGGATTTCTCGAAAGAAGGGGAAGGGGCGATGGAAGTTCATGAGTCAAACGACTACGGAACGGGAAACCAGCATGCGGTGAGCCAAACCGGATCATGCAGTGTGCTGGGGACCGAAATTGCCTCAGAGGACAAAGTCAGGTGGGCCATCGGATCTTTTGGGCCATATAAGTCACCAGGACTGGATGGTATTTACCCCGCACTATTACAAAGGGCGGGGGAGTGCATTATCCGTCCAATGACCAGACTTATTAGGGCAAGTCTGGAATTATGCCATATTCCAGAAAGTTGGAAGGGAACGAGAGTGACGTTCATTCCGAAAGCAGGTAAGGGGAGCTATACTTCTCCTAAAGACTTCCGACCTATAAGTCTTACATCGTTTATGCTGAAGACAATGGAAAGGCTCATAGACAGACATATTAAAGATAAACCTTTAAAAGAACGACCACTTCATAGGGATCAGTATGCGTACAGAGCAGGACACTCTACTGAGACTGCTCTGTGCAAAATAGTGAACCTGATTGAATTGAAAACGGAGGCTTCGCTCTAGTGGTCTTTTTAGACATAGAAGGAGCTTTCAACCATACCTCCAAAAGAGTAATCAAGGAGGCAATGAGGAGACATGGAATAGCTCAGCCAGTTACTGACTGGGTCGAACTCATGTTATCAAACAGAAAGCTGGTAATGACCAAGGGTAACACCAAGGTAACTGGCTGGGTGAACACGGGATGCCCACAGGGGGGGGTTATTTCCCCATCCCTCTGGAATCTTGTAATGAACACACTATTATGCCTACTAACCAACACGGGATGTGAGGTTGTAGGATATGCAGATGATCTAGCAATAATAGTTAGAGGACCATTTTTAGAAACACTATTTGACATCATGCAAAATGCCTTGAATAAGGTATATAAGTGGTGCCAAGGAGGTGGACTATCGGTTAACCCGGAAAAAATGGAAGTTATGGTGTTTACACGTAAATATAAGTGGAAAACAAGCATAAAACACCTCGAATATGGAGGAAAACGGCTAGAAATAAAAGAAAAAGCTAAATATCTAGGTGTCATTCTTGACAGTAAGTTAAACTGGAAAGAGCACCTTGAGAACCAGTGTAATAAAGTTATAAGAGTACTATGGCAAACACGTAGAGCTCTGCACTTGAACTGGGGTCTTAAACCAGAAACCATGATGTGGATTTACACAGCAATTCTGAAACCAAAACTCACGTATTCGGCAGTGATTTGGTGGAAGCGAGCAGGTTTGAAAACTGCGAACCAAATGCTGGAAAGGGTACGAGGATTGGTCCTGCGCTGCATCACCAATTCTCTAAGAACCACGCCAGTACAAGCTATGGGGGTCATAACGAATATTGAGCCCTTTCAGCTCACTCTTAAGTCAGAAGCCATAAAAGGATACTTAAGAGTTAGAAATCTCTTAGATCGACGGGCGGACAGGGGACTCCTAAGTACGCTCCCGCGAAATCTAAGAGAGAACTTATACGAGGGAACTGATAGATGCAGCACTGAGTTCCTATTCGATAAGAGATACAGAGTCAGTCTGCCTAGCAAAGATGACTGGAGTCAAGGACGTGTTAGGGTGCCGGAGGGCAAAGAACTCTGGTATACTGATGGGTCCAAGAATATCCGGGGAGTCGGAGCAGGGGTATACTGCAGAAAAAATGGGAAGGGTAGGATATATTCCTTAAAGGAATACAATACCATTTCCCAAGCGGAAACATTTGCAATCCTGCAATGTGCTAAAGCGGCACAGGAGAATTGCAAAGACGAAGAGATATACATTTACTCGGACAGCAGAACTGTGTTACAGAGTCTGAATGGTCACACCACTAAGTCCAGACTAATTTGGGAATGTCATAAGACACTAAATAGACTGGCAGAGTTGAATAAGCGGCTAACGCTAACATGGATACCAAGTCATGTAGGTATACGTGGTAACGAGATAGCCGATGACCTAGCAAAGATAGGTACAAATGGAAAACATGCGGAACCAAGCATGATGGTGAAGATGCCACATAGCCACCTTATAGAATTACTAAAGGAATGGCTGGTGAAGGAACACCAAAGTGCTTGGGTAAAAACTGCAGGATGCAGACAAGCTAAAGCCGCACTCGGAAACGCAATAAGCGGACACTGGGAAGAAGGGCTTAGGAAACTTAGCAGAAAGACAGCTCGCAAGCTAATGGACATACTTACTGGACATGGAGATTTGCGATACCATAGGTATAAAATGGGACTGGAAACAGATCCATTATGCCGAATGTGCAAGGAGGCAAACGAAACACCTCTACACATCTTATGTGAATGCCCCAGAATCATGACAAGAAGATGGCGCCTCACAGGTGAATTTCTAATTGATTCAGGAGATATATCCAGTTGGGATGTCCAGAGAATACTTGCTGTTTGGCAGGGTCTCTGGGCGGTGCCCGATTGAAAAAAAAAAAAAAAAAAAAAAAAACCAAGGACCCATAAGAAGGCTCACTCAGGTGTGGCAACATTGCTATACACTTCGGGGGGCTAAAGATGGGAAATGGAAAACAGGGCGCAAAGGGAATACCCAAGTGCCTGGCATAACCTAGTCAAATGGGAGGGTGCCAACTGAGTAACTTAATAATAATAATAATAAATATTCCACCATAAAGAATGGAAATTTTTCAATTTTTTAGGAAAATTTCTATTTTCAAAGCCATTTATCTCAAAATCTATTGATTTTTTTGAATAAACATTACAAACAACTTTTGTTTAAAATAATCTTTAAAACTTATCTACCTGGGTTACAATTCTTAATTTTAAATTCTCGAAGAGATAGAACGCGCGAAAATATTGAATATCAAAAAAAGGCGACCACGCCACAATTGATTTTGATCTAACACCGCTCAAAAGATCACATTTTTCGAGTGCTTTCGAATGGCTTGAGTGAGATTATTGGCCAAGATCGCTGGTGTAAGTTATGCCTCATAAACCTCATAAAATCACTAATTTTCATGTATTTTAAGGCATAACATACAACAGCGGTCTTCGCCAATAATCTGTTCAAAAGTGGCGCTGTAGTTGCAAAGCAAAACACTTTTTCGTCATTTAGGATAGCAGAGCTCCCAAAACTAGGAGAGCTGCTGTACTAAAGGTAATGTACTGTATTTGTCCTTCACATAAGTACAGAGGGTGCCCCAAGAATTTCTCGGTGTATAATAAATGATATTTTAGTGTGGACAATAGGAATTAATTCAGTGCGCGTTTTATTAATAAATAAATTATTTATTTAATTAATTTAAAATCACGTTCTCTCTCTCGTGGTTAGTGGTACCACGGGATCTACACTTAGATCTCGTAATAAAATATTATAGATCGACATTTTCTTGAGGAATATTAATATTCGTTATCGCAGTTTAATAGATATCCGGAGCTATTTTTTTATTCAACAGGACTTCCTCTGGGTGAGTCCACCCGGTCATAAGGACGAATAAATTATTATAGGTCCATAAATAATTTTATTTAAATCATTTTTTTTATATAGAATTATAAACTAGCATCACATATTTTATGTTTTTTTAAAAATTTTATTTGTTTTTACCTAATTTTTTTTAGAGAATTATACTACATACCTTTCTCTTGGAAATTTACAACGAAATAATCACGTTATTTAACATGTAAAAAATCATGTGATTAAACACGTGTTACGGTATGTGATTAATCACTTTTATTAATAACATATACATAACTTAACTTTTATTGTTTTATTACTCTGCCTGTAACTCTGATTCATCGCAGATTCAGTAAACATTCAATACCGATTTTGTACTGATTCTGTACTAATTCAATTCTGCGTTTTGGGAAAAAGTTACTGCAGATTCAGTACTGATTTTACTCTGATTCGGTGATGGTTTTATATTGATGGAGTGATGATTTCATATTGATTACAATATGAAATCAGTACTGAATCAGCGTGAATCTTTTAACAGGATATAAAATTCGTACAAATTTAGTACAAATTATGTGCTAATTTTGTTATAGAAATAAATAAATAAATCTTAAATAAGATGAATAAATGGACATTGTATCCGACAGCACTGCACAAATTTAACTTCCTAGCAGAAGAAACCATTTTGAAACTATCTATAACTGTCAAATATACTTTCTATTATATGGATTCTGGTCAGCGCTGCTCAAGTTTTACTTCCTAGCAGAAGAAAAATGTTTAAATCGATTATAATTCCGATTTTAATTCAAACTTGATTACGCGCGTATATTCGAAATAAGAAACATATGCGGTAGGAGTTGAATTCAAGACTTTACAAACTTTTCGAATAATAATTTAAACAAACCTCCATTGTTAGAACGAAAATAAAATCACTCTGTAAGGGTGATATATTTGTAAAATGAAAATTGTTCAATATCTTTGTATTTATTTGAATAGATGGTTACAAGTCTATTTGTGCTGAGCAACATTGGTAAACTTGCAACGGGACACGAGCCACGTGAAATTCGTTAGTGGTGACATGTAAGGTGCGAGTGTACAAGCGCGTATATACTCTCGTTGAGAAAGAACGAGAGGGAGAGAGAGTGCGATCATGCGAGCCAGTAGTTGTGGTCTCTATATCTAAATATTTTGCTTTTTCGATCGTCTTTGTTTTTTATTGTTTCCCTATTCTATATCCCATATCCTTGTTTCCTAGAAAAAATAAATAAATTATCTTTAGTTTTGTTATATTTGTTATATGTATATGTTCTTTACTCAGTCGGTAAACGTTACATAGAGAGCTCCTCACCCATACACTCATTTTAGATAGTATTTGGTTTTTAGAGTGCGGAGCAGAATTGTTCATTTTCACTATTTAAGGTTTAAATGGCTTACAAGAGTGTGACAGCATAAATATATATATAACTTTAATAAGCACTTCTGGAGGAAGATTTCCAGCATCTAGATACAATTAAAAATAACGCAAAAGAATTAGATATGGAGGTTAAGATAAAGATTTCTATTGCTGAGAAATCTGGAAAAAACAAGCCCTGGTTTGACAGGGAATGCCATCTTGTACATAAAGAACAGAAGAAATTGCATCGTAAATGGATCAATTCCAACGATGATAAAATAAAAGAAAAATTTTTGCTCGCAAAAAAGAAATATAAACACTGTGACGGAAATCGTCACACAATCTATTCATGATGAATAGAGTACTTAAATTCGCGAATTGTAAGTCGTCGGAGCCTTTCGTATGTCAAGGCCAACCGTCGACACTTGTTTACTTCTCTACGAGTGTACAATTACGCGCGCGACAATACGTAGGGATGGGAGCGCGAAAGAGTGTGTGAGTTTCCCCACTCCCATCCCTTTTTCGGGAAATTAGGCGATCGCCTAGTTAGTGCGTAATGATCCGTCGATCGTGACGGATTGTTATATTATCTGGACGTTTCGTACTGCTCGTGAGTGCCGAGAGTGCGCCCCACCCCCTCCTGCATTAAGCTCTGTGAACGGTTGTTCCGGAGCAGAGCTAGGTGCGGAGACCCGGGTGGACCGAACGCGTGTCCGGATAGTTTGGTGTGTGCTTGTGAGTGTGTGTTACCAAGGACGGGGTCGTGCGCGAGTGATACCGCGGATCGCGACTCGCTCGCCGCGGCAAGGGCCGCCTTCACCACCTCAACCACCGGTCGTCCCCTTGTCAAGGAGGTCGACCAGTCGCCGAGGATCGGCTGGGCCATCCCCGAGAAGCGTCACTGGTAAGTGGTTTACTATTATCGTGACCCTCCCCCTCCCTTGTGTGTGTGTGTACCACGGGAGTGTGTTCGAGTACAACGGTACTCGAACAGCGGTTCCTGGGAGCGAAACCTGTCGCAGGCGAGGATCTCGATCCGACAGGTTTCCCGGGACTTCCGCCCGCGTGTTCTGTATTGTCGCGGCACACGGCCTGAGTGGCCATTTTGTTAATTATTTTATATGAAATAAACATTTCACCTATTTTATTTTTAATTAACTGTGTTTTTGTTATTTCTCCCTGCTCCCGCCGACATTCGTTAATTTTTCATATCGGGCCGAGGCAAGGAGGATTGCCCGAATCCTCCATACCGATCGTCCCAGCGAACTCGCGTTCCTGGCGACAGCCGCAGTTCGGAAAATAAATTAAGTGTGTGCGCGGTATTGGGCAACGCGGCCCAACGGTTAATTTTAATTATTAATAATAATTAATTTCACCCGGGCACGCGAATACCACGTCACAACACCTATACAAAGAAAAAAAGAAAATATATATTAATACACAGCAACGTAATCTTTCAAACGTTAAAAACGCTAAAATGTTTTGGTCAACAGTCAACAAACTTAAACACAGACGCCCAGTATATTGTCCGATATCATGCAACGTGTTAGAAACATTTTATAACAATATTTATCCGCCAAGAAATGATTTGCACGAGTCTTTTGCAGACGTCACTCACCCAACATTAGATGCGGAATTTACTAATTTTGAAGTATACAAAGTTTTGTTGAATTTGAAGAAAAATAAAGCACCGGGTCCTGACGGCATTTCAAATGCATTCTTTAAAGCTCTACCCTCAAGCTGGTTACATAGCTTAACATATTTGTTCAACAAAGTATTCAATGAAAGCGTTGTACCTGATAGCTGGTGCACATGTATAATCTCCTTATTGCACAAAAAAGGAGACCCTATGAACCCAGCTAATAACTTATAAACAGTATTACAAAAATCTTTACCTCGCTCTTGGCTGACCGACTCTCTTCTTGGAGTGAAGATAACAATATTCTACCTGAGTGCCAATCAGGATTTCGGAAAAATAGATCATGTGAAGATAACGTCTTTACATTACAAGCTAGGATCATAGTGGAATTGCATAAACCTAATGGCAAATTATTTGTGGCCTTTGTAGATTTCCGCAGAGCTTTTGACTCGGTTTGTCACTTCATACTTTGGCCAACTCTGTATAAATTAGGAGTAAGCGCAAAAATTATCAGAGTTCTCAAAAACTTATACAACACAGCGAAAATAAAAGTTAAAACAAAATGTAATGAAGAGACTAAGAGAATAGAAATAACACAAGGAGTACTACAGGGAGATTCGCTAAGCCCTCAACTTTTTATTTTATTCATCGCTGATATAGTCGAATTTTTTAAGAATAATGGGCATTATGAGATCGAAAATGATGTAAACATTTTACTTTTTGCAGACGACTTGACAATCATCGCGAATGATGCCGTAGACCTTCAGCACAAGTTAGACACGCTAGCTAATTACTGCAAAGTCAAAACCCTTGAGGTAAACACTGATAAAACGGAAATTATAATTTTCAAAAAAATGGAAGACTTAAAACTACAAGAACATTTAAGTATAATAATGCACCACTGAAAGTAGTCAAGAATTATACATATTTAGGAATTGTCTTTTCATCCACAGGCTCCAATAAACTAGAATTAGAAAATGCCTTATCTAAAGGAAAAACAGCACTAGGCGCAATTTGGTCAATACTAACAGCAGGGAAAAATAATAACATATCAACAGCTAGAAAACTCTTTGACACAGTTGTATCAACTACAGTTCTCTACTGCGCAGGCGTATCGGCCTTCAACCATATTAAGGAAATTGAGCAAATTCACTCACTCTTCCTAAAACGATTTCTACAAGTGCCGAAATCTACTCCAAGATATATGCTTAGACTAGAAACCGGCACTGTAAGTCTCGAGAGAGATATTATACTAAGGATGATTCGAGTGTAAACTAGAATTATAAACATGTATCAAACAAGATACCCTAGAATGATGTATGAAAAAATTAAATAATTAGATAGTAAAAACCCAACAAACCCATCATCTAAACTTAATTGGTATTCCTATCTACGTACCTCTCTAGATCGTTTGAACCAAGCACATCTACTCACTAATGAAGACAATAATATGATAAACCTCGCCATACCTATTATGGAAGGTATACTTTGTAAAGACAGTTTCAACTCAGATATTAATAGGGCCATCTCTTCGTCTTATTCACCAATGTATAAACATATAAAAAGACTAGACAGTCTGCATATCGAACCATACCTAACGCTTGCTTTGCCCATCTTATACCTCAGAACGGTTGCTCAATGTAGATTAACAGGAAAACTGAATCTCTCAATTGTATGTAATAAAATTCAGTATAAAATTAAAATTTCTGAACCATGTTATGTATGTAATTTAAATACAAATGAAACGTTACAACACATTCTCACAGAATGCCCTGGATATAATTTTGAGAGGCTAAAACTTCTTAAAAATGCTAACATAAGAGACATACTGATTCTCTCGGACGGCCAGGAAACTGATAATTTATTTTATTTTATTATAATTTGTGACGTAGCGTTTCCTTCATAAGTGTGAATAAAATAGGAATCCCGTACACTACGTACAATAAATAATAATTATAATAACAATCTCGATCAGTATGCGTATATTTGTTTAAACAATTAGGGGGGGGGGGGGGGAATTAATATTCGTCCTTCGTCCTATCAAGATGGCTGGCTCAGCACGTGCACGAACTTCTTACCTGTGCCGTGGATCCTTGTCTCGCCGACGGGAAAATGGCGGGACTAATAGAATTCTTTCTAATATAATTAATTACAGTCACAAAAGGGGATAATTAAAATCACACAAAAGGAGAATGAATTTAATTGTCCATATAAGGGAGTAATCAACTATTTATTCACTTCACTTATTCCATAATATTTTCTTACAAATTCAACTTTTATAGACGAAGTCGCGAACTATTAATTAACATAGGAAAATTTTACAGTAAGAAACTTTAATTATAATTTATCACAATTATTTACTCAAAATCCCGAAATTAAATAATCGAGGTAGTACAACTTACGTTATATTAACCGCGGTACCGAAAGTAATCCAACAAACAACAATATATTCGCATCAACGAAATAACGTGGCCGGCGGGCAGTCCACTTACCGCACGCGAGTCGATATTTCCAAATCCTCCAATAATAATTTCCTGGACTTCCTCTGAACTAGATCTTTCCGAACAATACTTTTGATAATAATCTCCTTCTCTTCCAACTATTTCTACCTTCGTTATCACAATAAAGCCAAAATAATCAACTCTTTCAAGATAATATCTGAACTTGCAAAATACACTGGCGTCTCGCTTAACGGATCAGCTAGTAATAATTTCCTCTCCTCCTTTTTCCGCTTTCTTCTTCCTTTTTCCTATATTTCCTTCAAAGCCGACCCGCGGCGCTGTCAACTTCCTTCATTTTAAATATGGCACCCGTTTTCCATCATTGGCAGGTCAACAGGTGCTATCGATACTACTGCCACCTTCATTCCTCCAGTATTATTCCTCCAATCATAGCGGTGCGAATATTATTTCCAGTCCCAAGTGTTAGCTGGGCTAGCGCCTCCACTTCTGCAATTCGCACTCTTCTTTTCTCTCTCTTACACACTGGAGTCGAGTACGAGAGAGTCCCGCGCTTCATTGCGCCTGCGCGCTCTCTCGGTAGTCCTCGTGGTGCAAGCGAGTGAGCTCCCCCCTCTCCGCCGCCATCTATGTACACGCATGCGCCAGTATTGCTTCGCGCGCGAGTCCGTTCTCCCTCTCCGTCTCTCTCACTTTCGTGTTTACGAATACTCGGCGGTTGTGCAGTGTTCCGAACCTGGTGCGGTTTCACGGCGACGGCGTCTACGAGGAAAGGAGTTCCCATCATCCGGAGGTGTTGTCTGCGCGGGTCGGCGTTCCCATCATTTCTCCTTCACCAGCAGCGAGTAACCTCTCTCTCTTCTTCAACGAGCTCGACGTTTATGGTAAGTATTATTTGTTTATTCTTCTCTCTTTATCTCCGACACATAAAACAAACCAATTTAATTCCATTATTTCCCATCCTTTCCTTTTATTTATTCATACAACTCGGTGATGAGAATGGCTGAAGCTTGTTGTTATGTATTGTTTACCTTTTTCCCTAACCTCTCTAATACCGCCTGTCAACCTTACCTCTAACCTATCCTATACATTACATTTATTACAAACTCTACTTATTTAGTTTAAACAATCATGTGGTTCGTTATCATTCTAATTTATAATTTTTCCCTACAGGTAACGATGCCCAGGACCAGCAGGAGCCAGTGCCCAGGGAGTCGCCAAACAACCATTGTAGGAGTTTTCTCTTGACCCAGGAGGAGGTATCATCGGCATTTACACACAGGTAATGCACAGGCATTACCTGTGTTACGTAAGATGTTCCTATTTTAGTATCTTTGTTTTATTACTATATATTAATATCATATATTTGTTTTTCAGGTCTTAGACGACGACAAAGTTTAAAGTACTATTTTATAATGTGAGGTATTTACTACCTCACAAAATATCTTAAAAAGAAGATCTTTTATTATAAATGATTGTTTTTTACAATAAATCTTCATTGGTTATTCTTTTCCCTTATAAAAGTCACTTAGGTATATAGAGATGATGAACGATTACAATGTATGTATCAATATAAAAATTAGAATCAAATGTAAGCGACACATACTATATTTTAATGTAAGGATATGGAACAAAACAACTATATCGTCGGCTTAGTGCAAGAAGGTTCCAATTCAAATTTTTCTTCAAAAAGGGTCCAATTCAAATTTTCGTTTCAAAAAGGTTCCAAATCAAATTTTTGTTTCAAAAAGGTGCCAATTCAAATGTTTATTTCAAAAAGGTTCCAATTCAAATGTTTATTTCAAAAAGGTTCAAATTCAAATGTTTATTTCAAAAAGGTTCCAATTCAAATGTTTCTTCAAGAAGGTTCCAATTAAATTGTCAACTTTGTTTCACTAAAAATCGTGACAGCACCTTAATCTCTAAAAAATTTTATCACCTAATAACTTTTCAATAACTCTCGGTATTTCTTATTAGAAAATTTTTATGTAAATATTTTCGCGGTTTCGTAAAATAATTTTTGCTGAAGAATTATATCGTCGTATTTAAGAAGACTAGCACGTTTACATTTAATAAAGCATTCAGATGGGCTGGTCTTATAAAAAAATGAAAATAATTTTTCTTCCGTATGAAACTATTCTGTTTATTATTTAAATTTATTATTGTTAATAATATAAATAATAAAAAAAATTCTCGTCTTAGACAAGAATGTAGATTAAACTGAAAAATATAATCTAATATTTAAAATGCAATTAATACATTATTCGTCGAATCGTTAATACTGTAACTGTATAGTTCGAATTTACGCCCACTTATACCAATAAATATATATTCACTGCCTATACGATTAAAATAACTTTATTGGCTTCGTAACAAATACATATTCCCAATTGCCTATACGAATACGAATATCCATCCATAATATCCATCCATAAAACTACGACGTGCGTAGCGCGCTTTATCCACTATTCCCCTAGTACCATTAATACACTGCGAGACTTTTTCTCTGTAAAAGACAGTGCATAGCGAACACTTTACCCGCGTGACTAAATTCATCGTTAAAACGCATGCGCGTTACTTTGAAAAACAAGTGCCCGATCACCGCGTTTTAAGATGTTGGCGAAACCTAACAAGGGAAGTACATGACCTCCGGGATCGGATCTCATCCTAACTTTGGTATGTCTTTTATAATATAAAAATATGAAAAAAGCCAAGTTATCTCTTGCCAATGGCCACTTTTACGGGAGTTATTTGACATTTAATAATAATAGCAGTAAAAATTACTTCCAATTCGGTCGCTTATTTTTGGTTTGAAAGTTGAGTTCAAGTAGATATGGTTTGAAAAAAAAGAAGCTCAAATTACTTAATTTGAAGCAAAGTTATGAAGAAAATAAGAAGTTGAAGATTATTAGGCCAAAAGAAACAATAAATTTTTCATATTAAATTTTGGTTAAAATTTCTTCAATTTTTTATTTTCTTCATAACTTTGCTTCAAATTAAGCAATTTGAGCTTCTTTTTTTTCAAACCATATCTACTTGAACTCAACTTTTTACTGGTTTGTGATTTGATTATTTATCTTTATTTGTTTCCGAGTTATAAGCGACCGAATTGGAAGTAATTTTTACTGCTATTATTATTAAATGTCAAATAACTCCCGTAAAAGTGGCCATTGGCAAGAGATAACTTGGCTTTCTTCATATTTTTATATTATAAAAAACATACCAAAGTTAGAATGAGATCCGTTTCCCGGAGGTCATGTACTTCCCTTGTAAGATGTAAGGTGCTCTACATCAGAAAAGACGGTGTAGAGCGAACACTATACATGCGATACTAAATTCATCGAAAAAATACATTGAGAAATTATGGGGGTGGTACATCTGACTGGTTACCGACGGAGCAAAAAAACTTAATTATTACAATTATTTAATAAAATACGTTATTTTATTTGAATCCCAAATACAGAGGCACTAGATAATTAAATAATTAATCGATCTATAAAGTTATAGGATCATACATCAAGGACACCTTACAAAATTTCTGCACCGAAAATACATGATTTTCCGTACTTCTCCGTGCAGAAATTTTCTAAGGTGTCCTTCATGTATTGGCCTGTAACTTTATAGATCGATAAATTATTGAATTACCTAGTGCCTCTGTATTTGGGATTCAAATAAAATAGCGTATTTTATTAAATAATTGTAATAATTAAGTTTTTTGCTCCGTCGGTAACCAGTCAGATGTACCACCCCCATAATTTCTCAATGTATTTTTTCGATGAATTTAGTATCGCATGTATAGTGTTCGCTCTACACCGTCTTTTCTGATGTAGAGCACCTTACATCTTAGTTTTCGCCAACATCTTAAAACGCGGTGATCGGGCACTTGTTTTTCAAAGTAACGCGCATGCGTTTTAACGATGAATTTAGTCACGCGGGTACAGTGTTCGCTATGCACTGTCTTTTACAGAGAAAAAGTCTCGCAATGTATTAATAGTACTAGTGGAATAGTGGATAAAATGCGCTACGCACGTCGTAGTTTTATGGATGGATATTATGGATGGATATTCGTATTCGTATAGGCAATTGGGAATATGTATTCGTTACGAAGCCAATAAAGTTATTTTAATCGTATAGGCAGTGAAGATATATTTATTGGTATAAGTGGGCGTAAATTCGAACTATACAGAACTATACACTCGACGAATAATGTATTAATTGCATTTTAACTATTAGATTATATTTTCCAGTCTAATCTACATTTTTGTCTAAGACGAGAATTTTTTTTATTATTTATATTATTAACAATAATAAATTTAAATAATAAACAGAATAGTTTCATACGGAAGAAAAATTATTTTCTTTTTTTTATATCGTCGTGCTAGTCTTCTTAAATACGACGATATAATTCTTCAGCAAAAATTATTTTACGAAACCGCAAAAATATTTAGATAAAAATTTTCTAATAAGAAATGCCGAGAGTTAGTGAAAAGGTATAAGGTGATAAAAATTTTTAGAGATTAAGGTGCTGTCACGATTTTTAGTGAAACAAAGTTGACAATTTAATTGGAACCTTCTTGAAGAAACATTTGAATTGGAACCTTTTTGAAACAAAAATTTGAATCGGAACCTTTTTGAAACGTAAATTTGAATTGGACCCTTTTTGAAACAAAAATTTGAATTGGAACCTTTTTGAATACAAAATTTGAATTGGCCCCTTTTTAAGAAAAATTTGAATTGAAACCTTCTTGCACTAAGGCGACGATATGTACATATTAAACACTCTTGTAAGGAAGTCCCAACAGACCAGCATGGTCATTTGTACTGGGTTCTTACCCTCACACAAATAACAATAAATAAATAAATAAATAAAAAATATAACTTTAATAGTATTTGTAATGAAAATTTCAGTAAATTTTACAAAAAAAATCATATTAATATTTATAGTGAAAAATGCATCCCCCGTGTGCTATAAATTTGTGACGTGTGATAAACACACGCACTAGTATTGCGTAAAATTATTTTATAAATTGTTAATATATTATATAATAATATTAAGTACGTAGTATATTAAGATAGCTTCGCGATAGACACGTGCCGTTAAACGCGAGTTCAACGACCGCGCTATAAATAGATTAGAGTCATTGACCGCCTCCCCACTACTGTGCCTACTCACCAGTTCATTGACCCCGCCGAAGAAGATCCGAACGAACAATGGAAATTATGCATTCCAAAAACTGACCGAGACCGAGTCCTGCAAGAATGTCACGACGAATCAACAGCCGGACACTTAGGTATTGGAAAAACTCTCGTACGCTTATCACGTTATTATTATTGGCCTGGAATTTTACGAGACGGAGCAAAATACGTAAGGAATTGTACTAAATGCCAAACGAAATCCGGTCTTATGCATCCAACAAATGTTCAACAACCATGGGAAATGGTATCAATAGATCTTGTAGGACCACAACCTCGATCCACTAGCGGAAAAATTTGGTTACTTGTTATGCAAGATCGTTTTACCAAATGGATAGAACTGAGAGCTTTGAATAAAGCCACCGGAAAAGCCATTAAAGAACAAGTAATTCTCCGACACGGATGCCCAAAAACTATAGTCAGCAATAATGGTAAACAATTTATTAGTAAAGAAGTAGAAGATTTATTAAAGAATCACGGAATTACACACCGAAAGACACCGCCATATACACCGCAATGTAATCCCGTGGAAAGAGCAAACCGTGTAATTAAAACTATAATTGCACAATATATAGAGAAAAATCAAACCAAGTGGGATAATCACCTACCCGAAATTGCCTTCGCATATAATACCGCTCACAGTGATTCTACTGGATTTTCCCCTGCATACCTGAATCATGGAAGAGAATTTACTATCCATCAACCAACAAGTAGTGCTACTTGTAATACCGAAACTCGCATTAAGAGGATACATGACTCTATTGAATTAGCTAAAATAAATCTCGCCCAAAGCTTCCAAAAACAACAAAAGCACTACGATCTTTGACGAAGAGCATGGACACCAAATATAGGTGATAAGGTATGGATGAAGACTTTTAAGCTGTCTAACAAAGCAGAAAAATTTAATGCAAAGCTAGCACCCAAATTCGATGGACCGTACGTAGTAAAACGAAAAATATCACCAGTTATTTTTGATTTACAAAGAAACGGGCGAATATCTAAACATATCCACGTCAAAGATATCAAGCCGCATTATGAAAACTCCGCAAACACCGTGATAATACCTATAGAAGCCGCAGGGCAGCTGTTACATTAAAATAAAAAGTAATCCGCTAGATGGCTACGCGCATCTACGCCACTCGCTGTAAAAAGTAATAACTACAAGTTATATATATGAGTTCCAAGAAACGAATTTTATCAGTCCATCTCAAGACATTGAAGAGTGAACAATGGAAGCAATCTTTGAACAAATGATCCGAGAGCTGGATCAAACAGGCTTTGCTTGGTTCGATGCTCCCCGTGAGGAGAATTTAGAGGAGTACGTACCGGCACCAGTGGCAAATAATGTTCCAACAGAAACTTATACTCCAACACCGATTCAAAACCGGGAAACCGCGGTAGTACAACCGCGCATTATTACGGACATAATTTTGTCGCCGCAGCATCGCCTTCCAATACGCCCTCGTCCAAGAGTAATAGACACCAGGGGAAGACTAGACACCAGGAGAATATGGTCGAGGAGGACAAGTTCAAGCCCCGAGATCATCGATCTAACGGGTGAAGAGGTATCGCCACAAAATCAACCACCGATGCGACGTCAGCTACCGATGGAGCTACCACTACCTCTGTTTGCCATCGAGGAGGTACAAATGATCCGTGAGGTACCGCCAGCAGCACCTCAGGCCAGAGAGCCTTTGCGGATCCAGGAGGCCGAAGATATAACAGCCATTCCGGCAAGAGCCCCAACACCTATACCGGCTCCAGTGCAGTACCGCGACCGTACTGACACACTTCCGCATACGGAACAACATCTACCGGACGGAACAAGAATCCAAGTACCGTTGGGAATAAGAAAATATGTAATAAGGACGGCCGAGGGGAAAAGACTCTTACGACTCAACCCACACACAGGAACCATACGTCATGTAGGACCACTTCGAGCGGTAAATTTAATTTTTTTTTCTTCACACTTACAATGCGTTATTCTTAGATTCTTAATTTTATTTTGTAGTATTATATATTTTTTTTTAAAGAATAAAAATTCCCGAATTTTTACTCTCCGAAGAAAGAGGGGAATGTGACGTATGATAAACACACGCACTAGTATTGCGTAAAATTATTTTATAAATTGTTAATATATTATATAATAATATTAAGTACGTAGTATATTAAGATAGCTTCGCGATAGACACGTGCCGTTAAACGCGAGTTCAACGACCGCGCTATAAATAGATTAGAGTCATTGACCGCCTCCCCACTACTGTGCCTACTCACCAGTTCATTGACCCCGCCCGGAGTGGAGGAACAGACGTTATACGCATGCGCGCTCTCGTAGAATCGGGTATATAAGGCGCACCGAAACCACCAGTAGGCAGTCTGCAACTGGACGTCAGATCGGACTGGCCGTGAGCACACGACCAGCCTCTTTCTCCGACCTAGTGCAGCAACCGTGGATACGTTCGTGAGCACACGTTCGTAAACACGGTTACCGTATACCATACCGACCGTTACCATAACCGCATCCTACCGTAGTCACCTCGTGAGCACACGTGGTGTCTAATCCTATCCGTACCCTCGTGAGCACACGTGGGTTATCCCGACCGCATCCTCGTGAGCACACGTGGATTATCCCGACCGTATCCTCGTGAGCACACGTGGATTATCCCGACCGCATCCTCGTGAGCACACGTGGATTATCCCGACCGCACCCTCGTGAGCACACGTGGGTTATCCTGACCGTATCCTCGTGAGCACACGTGGATTATCCCGACCGCACCCTCGTGAGCACACGTGGGTTATCCTGACCGTGTCCTCGTGAGCACACGTGGACTATCCTGACCGCCCCTCCGTGAACATACAGACTAGCCCGAACCGTATTACCGTGCGGGCATACACGATACCCGTTAGTCGCGTCCGTTTAGGAAACTAATTATAAGACAGCATTGTAAAGTTCGTAGATCGCGTAATAATTAAGTATTTTGTCTTGTTTTGATAATAGACTAATTAGCTATTTCACCCGACCAAGACCAGGCGGGCTGGCAACATTTACACTACATCTTTGTTTATTTTTGTCATACCTGTACATAGTTTTAATAATAATTAGTTTTTATTATAAATAGTGATACTTTATTTCAAATTCCTTAAAACCCTGAATCCTGGAATCTGAGCAAGGTCCGGCAAAGATTCACTCCGTTACAAATTAATAAAAATTGGACTATAATGTAAAAAAGTGCTAAAATGTAAAATTTGACTCTGTAACTTAAAATAACGTCCGTGAAAAAATCTGAGAAAATTCAGGAGAACTACTGGACACCTCTAAAACATATTCCTATAGTTATAGCAATATTCATTTCTTTCATCTTCAATTTCACAGAGAACTATCCATACATATATATTGTAACAGGATCGATTCTACTCGTCAGGAGGGTTTAGTCGTCCTATGCATATCCTCAGTACGCAGGAATAATTCACGTTATCACGATCAGTTATCTCACCAAGCAGCTGACTAGTCGACGGAATCGTCTCTCGATATAATAGGAACTAGCCTCAAGTTCCGGATCACGTCGTCTTCACTGTATACAGCGTGGGTACTTACCTAGTACATACTTTCTTCGAATAATAAATATTATTTCTCGCCATTACCCGTGCTCGGCTACTCAGCTATGTGTCGTGCGAAGTGCAATGCACGACACCCGCGGGGCATGGCGGTATTCGCCTTTAGGATAGGGTTTCGTTAATAAGTAACTGCGGTTGAACTAGAAATCGAGTTATTGTGAAAATAAAAGAATAATAAAATAAACTGTCTTTAATTTATACTAGATTGAGCCAAGGCGATGCTAGTCCTTGGCTCAAGGGTAGACAGTGTTTGTGGCACGAGAGGTGCTAAATTACGGAAAACAAATCTGTGTGTGCGCCCGCCGCATTACGCGTTCAATACACGACGTCTCGGCCTATCCAGTAGACGCGGATAATTCATCAGGTATGAGTTACCTGGCTTCGCAACGATTTAATGCGCCGGAGGGAGAAGCACTCCGATTTGCCGTACGCGTGATTACGCAATTGAGAGAGAGTCACGACGAATGGCTAACCTCTCGTATGGACTCTGCGTCGGGATACCGCGCGTATCCTATCGCCGTCCATTGCTCGAGTCACGATAATAACCGGCGCTGCCTGGCCAGGACTTATTTGTGTTTTACACGAGGTTGGCGCACGAAGACCTGGGGAACTGCGTCCTCTCCTCTCTCTCTATCTCCCTGTCTTTCTCCTTTGCTCGCTGTCCCTCCCTCTCCTTCGTCTTCCTTGTTCGAGGAAACTCTCATTTCAGGGTCTTCTTTCCGATTGGATTAGACTCTCGCGAGAACGGGACGATACTGCCGGTGTGTTGTGCACACCGATCTTCCGACGCGCTCGCGAATGCGCCTTAGTCTAAATTTTTAGAGGCTAAAACTAGTTTTAGAGATATTCAACATATAACGACATAGAATACGCTCAGGCTAGAACGTTACATTATTACCATTTGTTAAAAGGGATTAGGTTTTCTCGATTTTGATGAACAAACCATGTATGTTTTTATTTGGCGACGTTTCGATGGATATCCTCCATCCTCATCAGGCTATACCTTTATTGATAATATCAGTTTAACAATATTTTTCGAACATCTTCTTATACATATTAGTAATTTGTAGCAATTGTATTACATTATAAATTATTTGAACTACTATTTCGTCATTAATATAAACGCATAAAACGTATAATTAATACCATTTCTGATGCGTCGCACTATAATTTAAAACAAAAGTAAGCAAATTTATTAAAAACAAATATAATTCTGCGCAGAAATTAAAGTTATGTGTGATCTATACATTTCCATAGTAGTTAAATTCATAATCAACATCAATTTACGAAAGTTAAATAAATTAGAAACAGCTGTAATACTACGCTACTCGACTCCTCTTTAATTAATTTTATTAACAATATATATAGCTCGTCAAATTCGGTAAAGACCGTATTTATAATTTCCTGGGCGCCAGGTCTTACCTAATAATAAATATTTTTCCCGGTTCAACTCCTCGGCACGTGGCTCCAACGCCAATACGAAGGTGGCGAAACCAACGACGAAATCTGTCTCCCTCGAATAAGTGTAGCAAGAAATTATTGAGGTACAGGGTTAATAAATCAAGTAATCGACAATTCAATTGGATTAAATTAAAGGTCAAGTTTATTCCCTCAAAATTAACTGGATTCCAATATTTGATTACTACGGGTGATCACCGTTACAAATTCAATAAACGCGATTATTTCTACAATTTAAACTTTAGCGAAGCTGGCCCCATTTCCCGATTACCGATAATATCGTACAACTATTAAACCCGATTCTACGACTTAATAAATAAAATCCCAAAAGTTAATACGAACGGAATATAACTCGCGGCACGTGTTAATATGGTGGCACGGACTCGCACGACATTTTTACGCGGCGCGCAAGAAATCCCCGGCTCTTCAGTTGTATATTAAATTAGCGTGATGGCCGTGCAGCCCACTTACCGATGCGAAAAATCTTCTCCTCTAAATAAACGGCTTACTACTACAAAATCACTGATAATATATGAGATCGACTTCTACAAAGTGAATTTGAATACTAAATGCTTCAACTACAGAATGCGCTCGGTGTACTCAACTACTAGACAATCCGGCTACGAATGACGATCGAGACTCGTAGCATCCCACTCGTTCTCGTAGTTCCTCGTAGCGCGGCGCTAATTGTCGTCTTCTTCCTTATTAATCCACCAATAACATCCTTTGGATTAATTAGGTAGATAAAAATTACCGCCGTCCGCGCTATCTATTCCCGTACCAATCTCTATTTCCTCAGTGACGGGATAGCGAAATAATCCGTATTCCGCTGAAGAACCGACTTGCGCCTCCACCAACGCAACAGATGTGTCTTCTTTCTCTCTTGTACACACACGTTGTATGCGGCTATTTCCCGCTCATTCCATCGTTCCTCTCCTCGGTGCGCCGCCATGCGCCGCGGCGTGCATACGCGAGAGTAGCGAGCGTCGCCGCCCTCTCTGCCGCGCTGACCCTCGTATACGAGCAGACGGCCGAGTATGTTGCACGCGAATCAAGCGACGTTTATTTACGTGGTCGCGAACGGGTTTTCCTTTTGTGTGTGGTGAGTGCGCCGGTTCCTGAGTCATCGTCATCGTGGCCGCCTTCGTTCCTCATCACCAGGTCGTTGGGAGATGGTGTTGGATCCACGTGGGAAACATGGTTGGACAACGGTAGCGGTATGGTGGTATCGTTCCTTCTTCTTTACTTTACTCCTTCCATATTCCAATCCTCCGATTTTCTCAACAAATTAATAAAAACCCCATTAATTCCTTTCTTATCCTATACATGACTATCCTATTACTACTATATCTTATCCCTCTATTACCATCGTATCTGGATTTACTTATTATTATCATTTTAGGTAACCAACACTACCAAGGAGCGGACCCAGGACCAACAAGGATCACCTAGGACTCACTGCTTCAAAGGTATGGTATTCTATTACTAATACTATCTTACATATATGTTTTCTCTACGCTAGCATTATAAACTATTCAGTCATATTAATATATCTCTTTCTTCTTTTCAGGTCTATCCCCTCGACAAGGATTCCCTCCAATATATATATATATATATATATATATATATATATATATATATATATATATATATGGGTGGTTCTCTGTGACATCGAAGATGAAAAAAATAAATATTGCTATAACTGTGGGAATATGTTTTAGAGGTATCCAGTAGTTCTCCTGAATTTTTTCAGATTTTTTCTGGGCCATTATTTCAAGTTACAGAGAGTCAAAGTTAACATTTTAGCACTTTTTTTGCATTATATGCCCATTTTCATGAATTTTTAGCTCCCAGGGGATGCATTTTTCACTAAAAACTTCAGTATGACTTTTTTTGTAAAATTTTCCGAACTTTTCATTAAAAATACTTTTAAAGACATAAATGTATGCTGTCACACTCTTGTAAGCCATTTAAACCTTAAATAGTGAAAATCAGCAATTCTGCTCCGGACTCTGGTAACCTAATATTGTCTAAAAGATGTCTTTTTATAGTCAGAAACTGCCTAAAAATTTCCAGAGTGGGTCTAAATCATTAAGATCACTTATGGTCAAAATATCCGGGAAAAGTGCCCAAAATATTAATAGAAATGTATATTTGTTGCCTTATAACGATGAATCTAGTAGCATGATCACTGCAAAAAAATTTATACACTTACCTTGGAATGGTAGAAAAGTATCTCCACTTGTTTCAGTATCCATCTAATCCCCTGTAAGCTGCTAAAAATGCAAATATTATTATAAAATTATAAAAAATTATTTTTTAAACATTTATAATGCTGGATTTTTAGTTTCACATCCCTTTCAAGAATTATAATACTAATCTGAAGGATTACTATAAAAGTATCAACATTATTATTATTATTATTCAGCAATACATTGTTTAGATTTCACAAACTTGTCACTGTCACGTTATCATATTATTCATTATAATTATATATCCGATTTATTTATATATCTTTTGTATTAAATACGTATATTCAGTTATTGTAATAATGATGTTTATATATTTATAGTAATCCTTCAGATTAGTATTATAATTCTTGTAAGGGATGAAAAACTAAAAATTCAGCATTATAAATGTTTAAAAAATAATTTTTTACATTTGTATAATAATATTTGTATTTTCAGCAGCTTACAGGGGATTAGATGGATACTGAAACAAGTGAAGATACTTTTCTACCACTCCAAGGTAAGTGCATAAATTTTTTTGCAATGATCATGCTACTAGATTCATTGTTATAAGGCAACAAATATACATTTCTATTAATATTTCGGGCACTTTTCCCGAATATTTTGACCATAAGTGATCTTAATGATTTAGACCCACTCTGGAAATTTATAGGCAGTTTTTGACTATAAAAAGACATCTTTTAGACAATATTAGGTTACCAGAGTCCGGAGCAGAATTGCTGATTTTCACTATTTAAGGTTTAAATGGCTTACAAGAGTGTGACAGCATACATTTATGTCTTTAAAAGTATTTTTAATGAAAAGTTCGGAAAATTTTACAAAAAAAGTCATACTGAAGTTTTTAGTGAAAAATGCATCCCCTGGGAGCTAAAAATTCATGAAAATGGGCATATAATGCAAAAAAGTGCTAAAATGTTAACTTTGACTCTCTGTAACTTGAAATAATGGCCCAGAAAAAATCTGAAAAAATTCAGGAGAACTACTGGATACCTCTAAAACATATTCCCACAGTTATAGCAATATTTATTTTTTTCATCTTCGATGCCACAGAGAACCACCCATATATATGGGCTATTTCACGTCAAGTGGTACGGTGAAAATTTCAAATCGCTGTAAAATTTGAGAACAGGCTGGAAATATCTTCCAGAAGACAGAAAAAAAATTTTAAGTGTTAAAAATAGTTTGCCTAAGAGTTATTCCATCATAAAAAATGGAAATTTTTCAATTTTTTAGAAAAATTGCTATTTTTAAAGCCATTTATCTCAAAATCTATTGATTTTTTTGAAAAAAACATTACAAACAACTTTTGTTCAAAATAATCTTTAGAACTTATCTACCTGGGTTACAATTCTTAATTTTAAAATCTCGAAGAGATAGAAGACCCGGAAATATTGAATTTCAAAAAAAGGCGACCACGCCACAATCGATTTTGATCTAACACCGCTCAAAAGATCACATTTTTCGAGAGCTTTCGAATGGAGAACCAGCGGTCTTGGCCAATAATCTAACCACCGCCATTCGAAAGCTCTAATATGCGCATATTTGCAATCGATCAACGCGCAACTTTGTCCATAGCTAGGCACTTTCTGATAAATTTAATTTAAGGTTATGTCACAAAAGAAAGATACTTTTTTCACAATTTTAATTTTAATTTTATATTGTTAATGCAACGAGCGATAAAGTGTCGTAAAAGGAACAACACTATCTCTTGTTGCAAGCATAGAATTTAGGAACAGGAAACCTAAGGGCCGTCGCACAATACGCGTTATAACGATATCGTTTGCAACCGCCAGGAGGCGTTTGCCATAGATAGTACGCGCATGCGTAAACATAGAAGGCGCACATAGCACCCTTACGCATGCTCAGTAGCCGAATACCGGCTATAAAAGGCCGTTCCCAATCCTGATTGAGGCAGTTCTCTAACCGACTCGAACTCGACAGGGTTAATCACCTAGAGGACGAAGTTGGGAGGTACTCTGGGTTACATACGTGCGCACACATTATAATTCGGATACTTGAGAACGCCTTAGAGCCAACTCTGAGACCAATCCCGTTCCGAATCCCAATTTCCGTATTTCCGAAACCAAGATATGTAGAGTTCTACTTGCGCACACGTAAACCCTCGTTATGAATCCGATCTGATTAACAAATATTACGTGCGCACACGTATATTTGTAAATTAGATACTCCGAATACCATCCGTATTTCCGTATTTCCAAAACAAAGATATGTAGAGTTCTACGTGCGCACACGTGAACCCTCGTTATGAATCCGATCTGATTAGCAAATATTACGTGCGCACACGGGTATTTGTGAATCAAATATTCCAAATACTGTCTACACTCCGTATTCCGTACTCCATAACCCGTGACTGATAGAAGCGGAAATCCCGTTTAACTTTGAGCAACCGCGAGCTTATCGAATAAACCGGAGCGTAGGAAATCTTGACTGTAACTTCGAGTACATATATTTATTGTAAGTAACTCTCCCGTTTTGTGTTTGTTTTAGATTCAGAATAGCGAGGATCCAGAAGTCGTTATTTTAGATTAACGTTTACTTTTGTAAATTAGTATAAGCTAAAATATATTTTGTTAACTATTTTAAATAACTTCTTTAATTATTTAAGGACCTTTCCTTATCGAAATCCTGGCACCAAACTGAGCCGTCCGAGTAGAAGGAAAGGCGGACCGTCACATTAATAATGTTATTATAATGTTGGCTAAGATTCTTTGTATCATCTTCTACATTAATTGAATTATTTTCTGACTTCATATGGATCATTTTCGATATCAGTCTTTTATGCCAATTTGTTTCAGTGTCTAATTCTTTAACGTCATTAAAATTAAAGGAATGATTATTCGTGAACATATGATCATTTATTACATAATGACAATCTGGCATATGTATATTGGCTTAATGCTCTTTAATTCGGCACTGTAACTGTCTTTTCGGTTCACCTACATAGCAAGCATCACAATCTTTGCAGTTAATTTTGTAAACAACATTAGTTTTCGTTAATTTATCTGTAGCATCCTTGCCCCTTAAAATAACATTACCAAACTTGTTACAAATGTTTGGTATCACTTAAATAGCCTTTTCCTTCATAGCGCCTAATACTTGTTCATAAAATTCAGGTACAAAAGGAGTATTTAAAGTACCTTTATAATTTGTTATTACTTTGTTATTTAATTGATTTAATTTAATATTAATCTTTTTCTTACGTTATGATTAATAAATTTTGTTGGCTAACTATTGTTTTCTAAAAACTTTTTAATTAATCAAATATTTGTTTTATGAAATTTCTCATGCGCTAACAAAATAGCTTTGTCCACCAATGTTTAGACCATTGTAATAACAATAACTTCTAATAACTCGTGTAAAGAGACATTTTATTTTTCGCTTATCAAATGGTATCGTTTCTCTACGTTTTTCAGAACTAATTATCCTGGTACATTGGTAAACAAAGAGACTACATCCAGTAAAATTATCATATAATCTGCAGGAATGTAACAGTTGCTAAATTTTTGAATTAACTCCATACCATTTTTTATATATGATTTAGGTTTTCTAATACTACTAGATATAATTTTTTCTACTATTTTTGATAATTTATAAGTAGGGTTACCAATGCAAGAAACAATAGGTCATAAAGGTATATCTTGTTTGTCTATTTTTGGTAACCCGTAAATCTTTGGCAAGGATGTATCAGTCTGTGTGATTTCATTATTGTGATATTTTTTATCCAGCAATTCTAATTCATTCCACTTTTTCATTATCTTTTGTGTATCCTTTTGGAGTTTGATTAATGGATTCTTTTTGATTTGACAATGCGTATTTCTGTCGGATACTAATTTTTCCATTTCATTTATATAACTTTGAGTATGAGTAGCAACCGTGACATTACCTTTGTCTGCTAATGTAAAAAATAAATTATTATTATTTCTTAAAAATTGTTTAGTTTTACTCGATCTCTGCGCAAACAGTCTGTCTTCAGATTTAATGTGTTTAATTTTTTTAATATTATTTACCATGCTATCTACAACATTTCTTCTTATAAAATTAACTGTTTCATGTGAAAATTCTTTATATTCAAACAATTGTTCAACATTCTTTATGGTTTCTATTACAGTATGTTTATCAAGTCTGTTATTACTACTATATTTCTGCCCTAAACTCACAATATCTTTAACATCATCTGGTATGTTTATATTAGTCAAATTCACAAACCATTTGTCATTATTTGTAAAACTATTTCTTTTCAAGTCAACATTATTTGAATTAGTCTTTTGCTTACTATTATTGTTTCCAATTTTACAAAGATAAAGCTTATCAAATTTTTCTTATGTTTATTATCTAATTTTCTTTTAATTACATCAATTCTAAGATCTTGTCTTGCTATAAACTCTTCTGTGATTGTATTCATTATTTTCTTAAATAGTAAATTTGTAATAAAATTTGTATTTAGAAAACGTTTTGGACCCTGTTTCTTTTTTTTCCCTGTTTCATTCAAAACAAAATTACTTCTACCAAAAAATATGGATTTCATGCGAATAAATAAATAAATATATAATTTATTTTACAAAACACTTACTTCGATTTATTTTTTTTCTTAGAAGTCCTTTCGGGACATTTTCTTTTGTTAGTATAATAAATAATCTGCGCTCCCAGGCCCTGTTTTGACCTATACTTTCGTCCACATGTTTCCGGGGTTGGGCGCTTGCGAAGAAGATTCAGTAATGGTGACGACATTTCTTTCTTTTTTTATAAATTTATAAATTCAGCAAGTATTCATCAAAATCATCTTTAACAGAAAAATTAAATTATATCATTAAATATTAAATGTATAATTAATTAAACATTAGATAAAATATTCAAATAAATATTACTGTTTTTAAAATGCCATTAAGAAGATTTATATCCAATATGCATATTGTCACATATTATTGATATTATATATGTTATATCTGTAACAAAAACATTTTTATTATTAATTATAAATAAATTGACAAAGTCAAAACTATACCTTTTAACTTAATCATTAAGAAATACTACTGCATTTTTGATTATTTCGATAGTCTTAATAAGCTAATCAGGATACTGAAATACAAAAATACTTATTATATTTCAAACAATAATAATTTAAAATGAAAATTAGATAATTTTATAATATAGCTTGTGACTTTAATCGTATGGAATGCCATTAGGAATATAATATTTTATTGATATAATATTAATTGGAATGCTGCTGCCGTTTGTTATTTTTATTCAGCGCTGCATTCATTGGAATGCTGCTGCCCTTTGTTTTTTTTTATTCAGCGCTGCATTTATTGGAATTATGAGTGTCAAACTACTAGCAAAGAATTTGTGCAAATATTGGCCCATTAGATGGAAAGTTTGGCCCTGTTTGTGTAAAGGTTGGCCCAGATTGTTTAAATGTTGGGCCATTTACAGAAAAGATTATTACAACATATTATTTACAACATATTATTATTGCAATATTAAATATTATCAACGCAATTAAGTGCGTCTTAATTTAAGAAATCGCATGTGAAAAACAATTTTTTACTGGTTGAAAAATTTATTCCATAATCAATACAAAATGTTCCTAAATTGGCCAAAAGTGGGCTAAAGTTTGCCAAAACTGGAAAAATGTTCCAAATATTTCAATGTTGGTAAACATCGGCCCACTTTTGGCGCAAGTTGGACCACTTTTAGCATACTTTGGAGCATTTTCATCGAAAATGTATTTCCACTAGGGTATGTATAATATTAGTATTTATAAAATATTAAATTTATATTAACTATATTTCATTCATTACATTGAAGCTACTTTCTTATAAACACTGTTTTCCAATAATTTATATTTTATTTTTTTCACCTTTGCAAAAAAATATTAATAAAAAATTTAAAATAATCGTTTAGATAAATAAAAAAATTATAATTATTATTAAACAATTGAAACAAATTATTAATATTATTTTTATAATTGTGAATCATTTTGTAAAATAAACCATTTTTATAATGGGTTTGACGGAAGTAAAAAAATTAGTTGTAAAAACGATTGATCCATATAGCGACGATGCTTCTATGTTAAATGATGAACACATATTAGAATTTAATAACATCCTTAAATCATGTACACCATTCAATATGCAAACAACTCTTTTAGTTCAAAAACAATATAATATTAACTCAGTTCAAATGAATAATGAATACATTCAATTGTTATTTTCTGGAAAATATGAAAAAGGTCATTGGATTTGTATGTATTACAATAATAGAACGATACACATTTATGATAGTTTAAATGCTAAATATTTGCAAAATGAACATAAAGTATACATCAATAGATTATTTCCAGATAGTTAACAATTAAAAATTGTTTTTGAAACAGTGCAATTTCAAACCAATAGTTATGATTGTGGAATTTTCGCGATAGCTTTTGCTGTCTCTATTGTATTTAACTTATGCCCATGCAGTTTAAACTATGATATCTCCCAAATGCGTTCACATTTACTAAAAATATACGAAACACGTAGTATTACGATGTTTCCAATTTTACAAAAT
The DNA here is from genome assembly GCA_026168455.1 of Theocolax elegans. Classification (NCBI taxonomy): domain Eukaryota; kingdom Metazoa; phylum Arthropoda; class Insecta; order Hymenoptera; family Cerocephalidae; genus Theocolax; species Theocolax elegans. The sequence goes on along the minus strand of CM047430.1, from coordinate 10,051,866 downwards.
ATAAACTATAATATTTCAACAATACCAATCAAAAGATACATGATTCATATTTGTTGTATTGATGAAAAAAAAATTGAATTTCAATGTAGCAGAAATAAAAATAATAGAATAAAATTATAAAAATAATAGAATAAAATTTTCAACAGAAATTTAATTCTGAACAACAAACAATAATGAATTTATATAATAAAGATAAAATCATTTCCGTTGATTCTATTACCCCAATGGAAATAGACTATGAAATATCAACTTATAGTTCATTTTATCAAAAAAATAAAAATAAACAATTTAATGATATAGAAATAAAACAGCTAAAAATAAAACAGCAAACTATGATAAAAAGGCAAACAATTAGCTGTGTCGATATAAAAAATGAACGAGAAACTGAAGCGTTGCATAAAAAAGAAGCATTACGAAAAAAGAAGCTTATGTAAATAATAAAAATAGCAACGACGGCAAAATAGAAGAAAAAAAAATAAAGAGAAAACAGCAAACCATGATGAAAAGACAAAAAATGAATGGTGACGAAATAAAAAATGAACGAGAAAAAGGAGCATTACGAAAAAAAGAAGCTTATTTAAAAAGTAAAAATAGTAATGACGGCAAAATAGAAGAAAAAAAAATAAAGAGAAAACAGCAAACCATGATGAAAAGACAAAAAATAAATAGTGACGAAATAAAAAATGAACGAGAAAAAGAAGCATTACAAAAACAACATATTTATTATAATGAAAATACTGATCAATGTAAAAAAAATGAAAAGAAAAAATTAAATGGAAAAATATTAAACAAAAGTAGAAAAAATGATATCGATAAATTAGTATAAAACCATTTAAAAAAAAAATTTAAAAAGACGCATATGTATGAAAAATGACAAAGACATGGAAATACCAATCATATTGCTTAAAAAATTAAAAATTGATGAAGGAAAATTTTTTAACGTATATGATAAACCAATTAATATCAAAAAAGGTATAAATTATAAAGAATTAAATAAACGTATTTTAATTAAAAATGAACAAAATGTAAAATTAGTAAGTAAATCCAAAATAATAGGTCGAATAGCAAATGTAGATTTTGATGAAAAAATAATTATTGAAAACAATTTAGGTTATATGTCTGAAACTTGTAAACATTGTAATACTAAACATTTTGTTTTTGAATATACACTAGGTAAAGAATTTTCTAATTGTTGTCACAAAGGAAACGTAGACTTACCGAAAATGCCTCCCTATCCGGAGGAATTAAAGCAATTAGCTACAGGAATATCGGAAGATAGTATTAATTTTCGCAAAAATATTCGGCTATATAATAATGCGTTAGCTTTTGCAAGCTTTGGAGCTAATTTTGATAAGTTATCTGAATCTTAAATGAAACTGAAGCTCGAAAATATGGGCAATTGTATGTTCTAGATAATGAATTAGCTGCAGCTGAAAGAAAAAGTTTTAAAAATAATTTAGATACAAAATTAGAATTGTCAAGTAAATTAGATAGCTTAATTAGAAATGTTAATCCTTATGCTAAAGCTTATAAAATGGTGTATGAGGTAGAAAAAGAAAAATTAGAATATTAGAAGAAAAATTAGATAAAAATATATATATAATGAAGCTACTTGTAATGAAGTTGCAATGGTATTTGTAGGAAAAAATGGACTGCCTACTTCAGAGCGGGATATAGTTATATATTCAAAATATGACAATCCAATTAGTATTCCTTTAATAAGTAAACACACTGATCCAATGACATACCCACTTATTTATCCAAATGGAGGATATGGATGGATGCCTAATATGAAATGCAAATATAAGAAAAACAATATTTCATGTTTGCAATTTTATAATTACAGACTTTCTATGAGAAATGGATTTAATCCATACCTTAATATGGGAAAAGTTTCTCAACAGTTTACAATTGACGCATTTGTAAAAGTTGAACAATCAAGATTATATTTTGTAAAGAAAAACCAAGATATTTTAATTAAGAAGCGATTATTATAAAGGCGTAATGGATTATTTACACAAGAAAAAAGAATCTGAAAATATAAAAATTGGAAAAATGTTTATTTTGCCATCAAATTTTGTTGGAAGTTCAAGATTCCTAAAACAAAATTACATTGACTGAATGAGTATAGTAAATCGTTACGGAAAACCTGAATTATTTATAACAATGACATGTAATCCAAACTGAAAAGAAATAACTGAACATTTAAAAAAATATGAAACTGTAATTGATAGACCAGATTTAGTATTTAAGGTATTTCATCAAAAAATAAAAGAATTTAAAGAATTGGTAATTAAGCAAGGTGTTTTAGGAAATTGTATCGCCTACACTTATGTTATCGAATTTCAAAAACGTGGACTTCCTCACATGCATATGCTATAATTTTTAGATAAAAATTATAACATTAATACTCCCGAAAAAGTAGATGAACTCATAAACGCAGAAATTCCAAACGAAGATATCTATCCACGGTTGTATAATATTGTAAAACAGTTAATGATTCATGGACCCTGTGGAGAGCAACACATGAGTTCACCTTGCATGAGTAAAGACACAAAAAAATGTACGAAAAATATTCCAAAAAAATTTAGTAACAAAACAACTTTTAATTCATCAGGATATCCATTATATATAAGAAGAAATGATATCAAAAAAATCAATTATAAAGGTAAATACCACAATAGAATAGCTGATAATCGGTTTGTTGTTTCGTATAATCCTTATTTATTGTTAAAATTTAATTGTCACATTAATGTCGAAGTATGATCAACAGTCCAATGTATAAAATACTTATTTAAATAGTGTTATAAAGGACATGACTGTGCGAACAAAGAAATACGTGACACAGGTATCAGATCAAAAGACAGTTCTAATTTAACTCATGATGAAGATATTGAAAGCAATGAATATAATACTATTAGAATACCCTCTACACGAACTTTCACATACCATAATAAGATTAGCTATTCACAATGAAGATGAACAAGAAGTGTATTTTAAAGAAGGAAAAGAAACAGAAATTTAAAAAAAAATGTAGAAACGACATTAACAGCATACTTAAAATTGAATCAAATCGATTCTGATGCACGAAATTATTTATATTCCGAAATACCATTAAATTATGTATTTGATAATAATTCAAAAACATGGAATAAAAGAAAAAAAACAAAAAAACCTGTATTAAGCAGAATGTATTTAGTAAATCCAAAGGATCGAAAACGATATTTTATAAGATTATTACTTTTACATGTCAAAGGAGTATCATCATTTCAGGATTTACGTACTGTTGATGATATAATTTATTCTACATTTTATGAAGCTTCTATAGCTAGACATTTGGTTAATGAAGATAAAGAATGGGACAGATGTTTGGAAGAATCAACACAATTACACTTTCCTACTGCTCTTTGTGAATTATTTGCATATATTTGTATTTTTCACAATCCTATTAATGCAAGAGATTTGTACGAAAAATAGAAACACTTTTTTTACCACCCAAAATATGAACAAAATGCTGATGAAAACCTAGCATTAAACATTATTGATAAGAACCTACAATTGAATGGATATTTTTTAAATAATTTTAATTTACCCGTTATATCTACATTTATAGAAGATTATGCTGATAAATCAACAACACATAACAAAAGTTGCACATTTACTGAAATAAACGTCAAAGTAAATCCTTTAAAAAATCGTAACAGACATTTTCGATACTATTATGCAACATTTAAAAATTGAAGACAAAAAAAGCTTTTTTATTGATGGACCAGGAGGAAGTGAGAAAAGCTGTTTACTTAATGTTCTAATAGACTATCTTAAATTCTCAAACATTTCATTTTTATGTGTTGCTTGGACAGGGATATCAGCAAATTTATTACATAACGGGAAAACAGTACACACAACATTTAAACTACCACTTAATATCACAGAATGTACTATATGTAATATTAAATCTAATTCAATAGATGGTAAAAATTTAAAAGAAGTTCAAATTATAATATGGGATGAAATATCTATGACATCGAAATATGCTTTTGAAGCAGTCAATCGCCTATTTCAAGATATATGTAATAATAAAAAAATATTTGGTGGTAAAATGTTGGTTATTTCAGGCGATTTTAGGCAAACATTACCAGTTATACGACATGGTAGTCGTACTGAAGTTATTGAAAATTCAGTTAAAAACAGTTACTTATGGCCGAATTTTATACGTATGACACTAAATGAAAATCTTCGAGTGACAGATAATGACAATTATTTTAGACAATGGTTATTAAATGTAGGTGAAGGTAAACGTTTAAATATGTATGAAGAAGAAAATGAACTGCTTGAAATCCCTCTTGATTTAATAACAAAAGAAAATGATATCATTGCAGAAATTTTTGGAAACGAAATAAAAATAAATGATAAAGATTTAAATGATAAAGTTATATTAGCCTTCACCAACAACGACGTAATTGAAATAAATAATAAAATTTTGGCTATAATAGAAGGGCAAATTATTGAATACTTAAGTGTAGATACAGCAGAAAATGATAATGGAGAAAACTTAGATGTCACGTTACCTACAGAATTTCTTAATTCCCTTACACCTAATGGACTTCCTCTACATAAATTACAATTAAAAGTAGGTGCAATAGTAATTCTTCTAAGAAATTTAAATGTGAATGAAGGTCTTTGTAATGGAACAAGATTATTAGTAACAAAACTTATGAAACATTTAATTAAAGCAGAAATTATAAGCGGAAAAAAAATTGGAAAATTAGTTTTAATACCAAGAATCACTTTGTCACCATCTAAAGAAGATATACCATTCAACATGCGCAGAAAACAATTTCCCATTCGATTAGGTTTTGCAATGACTATTCACAATATGACAAATCACAAGGACAGTCATACAAACAAGTTGGTATCTATTTACCATCTCCAATTTTTAGCCATGGTCAATTTATACGTAGCTCTTTCAAGAGCTAAAAGTAGAAAAAATTTAAAAATATTACTGTTAAATAATGCAAAAATAGAAAATGATACATTAAAAAATAAACACAAAATTTACACTAACAATATAGTGTTTAAAAAAGTATTGTAAATGTGTAGACGAAAATTTATACACATTTTATATAAATTTTATAAATAAATAAAAATGGAAGTATAAAAAAAAACATTAAAATATTACAACTATTGAATGATTAAAGTGAATATGCAAAATAATTAATAATTGTTTGCGCTGAAAATCATTAAAATACAATTGAAAATCGGCTGCAACATATCATATTATAAATGACAAATCATTACATTAGTTATAATAAATAAAAAAAATGAAATATAAGAAAAATCTATTGAAATATTACTACTACTGAATCATTAAAATAAATATGCAAAATAATTGATAATAGCCTGTCGTTCGACAAAACTTACAGACTTCAAAAAAGAATCACAGTTTCCCAAAATACAACGACCGAAGGTTAATTCTTATAATAACGTATAAACAGGTATTTAAAATTATTATTTAAAAACTTAAATTTGTTAAAATTTTACAATTAGAATTATATTTGCATATATCATGTATAACATATTTCGACAGAGCCGCCATTTAGATACAATCATTCACCCAACGTGCGTAAAAAATGATTTTCATAACACTCAATTTTATAATAACAATTACTATACAGATGCTATTAAATACCAAAATTTTTAAATATGCATTATAAAAACCATCACTTTGAAATAATACTACATTCACATACAAATTAAAACCATATATAACACAACGACAGTATTATATACCACTTTATAAAAAATGTTACCACCGCCATTAAAGAAAAATATAATTTATGAGAGTATATAACATGCTTATATTTTATGTATTCTGTAAACACATTATATTACATCAATTTATTTAAAATTACGATATCCCCCCCCCCAAATGGAAATTATTTTATGTGTGTGCATTTTAAATATATTAAATATATGGACATATTTCACTTTCTTTCTGAACACACGCACACACACCTTTATAATAACATTATTAGCGTCAAAATTTAACAGTATACTTTTCTTTCCTTAACTTACACTGTTACAGAGCCCTTATTATGTTACTATTAAATGGATCATGCATTGAAAAAATATATGATTCTTGAAATGTATACCTTACCAGCACATCCTCGCCGTAAGAGTCGAATACAATATTCATATGTTGGCTAACGCTGGAAGCATAAATATATTTTACGGAGCGTGTGTTACAACTATACACGAAAAATCTAAATGACTTCAGTTCAACATGTATTGGTCTGCAGAAACGACATCAGGTTTTCATCAAATACACTATATCCAAGAGCCTAACTCTCATCCAATAATGTATAAATAGTTATTTAAAATTATCAAATAAAACGAAAACATTGGAAAGTCGACACAAAACATATGGAGTTCTCGCATATTTTCAACTCATCTACGCGAGATCAAGATTCGATATGCCTTTTTGAAACGATTGCCCGCTCATATACTATAAAGGACCCCTACAATAATGATGAAAATGGAGTCGAAATCTCACGAATGATTGACATTTGACGGATTCTTTGAATGTCATGAAATAATTGATAGTCATTAGATGATCAAGTTTTCAGTTGAACTTTATTTTCAGTTCCGTCTTTGATGTTTTTTTTTAATCTATAACCTCTTTTAAAAAACCAAAATATTGGAAAGTCGACACAAAATATATCGAGTTCTCACACTCTTTTCAATCGTCTGTACAATAGTAGTTACATGTAATTTTAAAGAAATTTTGATTAATTTTAAAACTTTGGTAGTTAACTATCATATTTTGTTTATTTCTCAATTTTTTTTACAAAAACGACATCTCAGTCACCACATTAATTATACCATAATCCTCTTCGCAATACGCAAATTATCATTGTTGGTGTTAAGGGTAGAGTACGGTTATAAAAATATTTTTGTAATTTTTATAAAATATTATGTGAAATGTCATGTTTATAAAATATATTATAAAAAATATTCTTTTTTGATGATTTTTAACACATTCATTAAGTAAAATATTAAAATATTATCAAAAATAGGCTTAAAACAGGTGCAAATACAAAAAACTCCTTGCAGGATAAAAGTTGTCGAAGGGCTTTAGTCCAAGAAAATTTAAATTTATATGCATATAAACTTCAACTTTACACAGCGAATTTGATGTATCTATAAAAATGCAATTTCTGCCTTGATAAACCCAATTGGTTTACTAATTATTTAAAAAATGTAATGTTTTTCATTTAAAAAATGAACATAAAAATGTCACATTTAACTTTAAAGGAAAAAGGCTATGTAACTATTTTACATATACTCATCTAAAATAAGCACGATCAAAATACAACCGAGTGAGCGTTAGCGAGCGAGGTATCTGTTGCTAGTAATTAATTATAGTTATTAATATAACCTGTACTTCCCTTCTAACAATCCTCTTTCTCCTTAACACGTAACACTCCTTACCTTGTTTATTCCCAACTAAACAATATCTATTTATATTTATTTAATTTATTATATATAAATTATTATTACTAATTCCACCCATTCCTTACCCCTGTTAATACTTACTTATTGTAATATTTAATCTATATTCTCTTCTTTCTCCTTTTCCAATTAATAATCAACACACCCATCCGTTGTCATTTTCCTTACATCTCCCTACTTATATTATTATTAATATTTATAAACTCCCTATATAATTTTCCCATAATACCTGTCCTTACTATTCATTATCTTATTTAGTAAATACCCCTATTAATATATTTCTCTTTTTCAGATGCAGCGTGCCAAGGAGTACCTGTCACCGAGGGAACCAGGGACACGCTGATCCAAGGACAACCTAACAGACCTTCGCATCAATCCAATAGGACAGCTAGATAAGTATACTTAATTAATATAGACTCTTTTTATACCAATTAATACTAATATTCTATATATATTATTTTCAGGTGGCCTCGGTGATGTACCCACATCACATTACCCCCCCCCCCCCCTAAATTTTACTTACTCTGGTAAGGATAGTTTACTCCTTAAATACCTCCTGAATACACCATGGGGCAGGACAACACACTCACAAAAAAAAATAAAAAGAATAAAATCAACTCACACTGGAGATCCTCTTCTTTCCTCCTTAATAATTCACGGCCCTACTAATTTGTAGGGAGACCACCACTAACTACCCTGCTACCTTATGTCCTTACTATCTAACTTAATCCCTAATCCCTAACCTAACTAAAATTAACAATAGATTATGGTTTGTTGGGGTCTGGCACGAAAACCGACCGGAGGATAGCATTCCTGATATCCTCCGGAAGATCCCGCACCTCCCTCAACAATCTCAGGGTCTGTTCCGCGTTCCCCCTTGTTGCTCTCCCCAATTCCTCCTGATTCCCCTCTATTTCCCTAACTCCGAACGGTTCCCGTTCTTCCAATCCACGCGGCGTCCTGACCCTCTCCCTCCTAACACCCCGGACAGGTGATCTTGACCTCGTGATCGCCGACGAGGACGACCCTACTACGCTTTCCCTCCGTTCCTCAAACTGTACCCTTATAAACTCCCTATGAACCCTCTTACACCGTGGGCAATTTGAGAGATCGACCCCCCTTCTACCGCAGTTCCGGCAACATACAAAAATGACGGGATCGCGACATTGTAATTGCCGATGGCCTTTCCTCCAGCAGTTAAAGCAGGAGTAAGGAGGGGGATCCACGGATGGGTTGGTTGGAATAGGATCCAACCCCCCAAACATGGCTCCATTCCTCCTCACTGGAAGGTCCGGCGACCCCACTGTCGTCTCGGGTAATGGAACAGGTGTCCATTGCACCCCCCTATTCACCTGTCCGGTGGTTTCCTTATTTCTACCCTCTTTCCGTTCCTTATCTCTACCTACTTTATTAATAAAATCCCATAGGACCGTGCAGTCCTGGGTTTCCGTCCTCGTCGGAGGCCCAGGCGGAGTGGGGGGCCGGGAACGGATCAGGAATCGTGGCTCATAATCGTCGAGCTGCAATTGGCGACGAGGGTTGTACGACTTCTTCTTCTTATTTTATTTATTCTTCTTGGTCTTGACAACCCTCGGCGCCTCCTGCACCTCAACTGGAGCCGAACTCCGAACCACCCCCGACCCGCAACTCGGTCCAGCGTCCTCCAAATCCCATTCGGGAATATCCCAGGACGGCTTTCGGCTCAGGATCGGTAACGACCACGAGGGAGGGGGGGTTGGATGGTCATCCAACCAAGCATTGATTTCCACCACCTCCTCATCGTGGATCCCTCCATCGCCGGCGTCAACGAAGTAGTTGCCGAAGCAACTGTCCCAACTATCTCTAAACTTAAATTCGGTCTCCCTACTAGTGGAGTCTCCTCTGTAGCCACCGATTCGGCGGCCACAGCAGGACCCTCCACCTCCATTAGTTGTCCGCCGTCGGTGGCCTCGCTGGCTCGCCCTTCCTCCTCTTTTCGGCGCCTATCCTCATTCGCCCACCACTCCTCCTTACCCACCGTGTTGTACGACCATTGCAACGGTAATACCGGCGGCTGGGGAGAACGGATGGTTACTGCCCCTTCTACTCCCTTTACTTCCTGTCCGCTAGCCATTTCTACAAAATATATATATTTTTGTCACCCTATGATTCCCTACTACATTTTACTCCCCTAGGGGGAACATACCTGATCAGATCTTTCACGTGCACCTTATTTATTTTCCCTTTGGACTTATCAGTCCTATCAATAATATACACGGTGGGCGATAATACTTCCAATATGGTGTAAGGTCCTTCGTATTTAGGACACAGTTTTGCCGAAAACCTATTCGCGGCGTTAGACAAATAATGAGTCCTACAAAGTACCCTATCTCCCGGGAAAAATCTGACGTCCCTCCTACCCTTATTAAAAACCTTAGCTTGTTTTTCCTTCGCCTGTTCTATATGCTTGGTGACAATATCTCTTAGTATATCTAACCGTTGTACCCTATCAGCCCAAGCCTTTTCATCACCCTTTTGAATTAATTCCCTTGGTTCTACCTCCCTACGTAAACTTTTAACAGGTCTGGGGTGTCTCCCATAATTCAGGAATGCGGGTGATACTTTTAAAGACGATTGAATCGCGGTATTTATCGCATGCCTAAATTCATTAAGGTGTTGATCCCAGGTCCTGTGATCGTTCTTAACAAACGCCGCAATCATAGTTTTCAACGTACGATTGCTCCGTTCTACAGCGTTTGCTTGAGGATGGTAGGGTGGAGTGGTGACATGTTTAACCCCATATTCCGCTAAGATATCATTCAAAAATTTATTCTCAAACTCTTTACCATTGTCAGTAAGCAAATAGTCAGGAGTCTCCCACCTAAATAAGATTAATTCCTCAAATGCTTTTGCTACTGATTTACCATCCGCGGTTCTTAACGGTTTCAACTCTATCCACCGAGTAAATAAATCTTGAAAAACTAACAAGTATTTGCATTGACTCTTACTAGGTGGAAACTCCATCATATCCGCTGCCACCACTACCCAAGGTCTCTCAATCACGCTACTACTAAGCGATCCTTGTGGGCCTAACTGGGATGCTTTATATCTCTGACAAACATCACACCCTACTATGAATCTATTGACATCGTATAATCAAATCCAGATATTTTAAGTGTTCCTCGAACGACTCGGTGACGATGATTATATCGTCCAGATATCCGAAGATAAAAGGTTCGATTTCCGGACCCAATATAGCATCGATCAACGGCTGGAAGGTCATGGGCGCATTCGTCAAACCGAATGGCATCCTTTTAAATTGCCATAGACCCGATCCTGGCACCGCAAAAGCCGTATATTTTCGACTAGCAGGCGCCATCTTAACCTGAAAGTACGCCTGCTTCAAGTCGATTTTGCTAATATACCTGGCCTTGCGAATTTTATCCAGAATCGAATCCATTTGTGGCAAAGGATACGCATCCCGTTTTGTGACCGAGTTCAAGTCCCTATAGTCCACACAAAATCTAATTGATCCGTCGGACTTCCGTACCAAAACTGGTGCACTGCTCCAGTCACTTGCCGATCTTTCTATAACTCCCAACTGTAACATCTTTCTAACCTCCTCATGAGCTGCCTCCAACATCTTGGGTGAGATGCGCCGTGTCCGATGTTTGATTGGAGAAGCTCCCTGAACATCAATTGAATGTTCAGTAAGGTCTGTCATTCCTAACCGATCGGCGTTTATGTCTGGAAGCAAATTGTGCACCAATTTTTGCACTTTGTCCCTTTCCTCATCCTGTAATTCAGAGATGCCAGCGCATTCCCCGAATATTATAGGATAGTTTGTCCCTTTATCACTACTATACGACCTCCAAGGACCTTCCCTAACACGCCACTGATCCTGTCTTAACCTATCATCAAAATTAAAAAGTTTGCCGAAGTCCATCCCTAATATCATATCCGATTCCAAGTCTTTCAATGCCCTGCAATTAATTTTCCCTACATGTCCGTCAATCTCTAAATTGATTTCTAACGTCCCTAACGCCCTCACTAATCCACCATTGACATTTTTAATAACCACATCAGAGGACTTTAATCTATCCTTAAACTGTTCAGCTATCCTTGACCCTACTAAAGACAATGTGGAACCAGAATCAATTAACGCCCTATATTCCTGTCCTCCTAAAACAACTTTCAAATAATGCCTATTTTCTATGTTAGATACTGATACACCTTGTTTCGGTTCAGTTGATCGATCTGGTGTCTCCTTGTTGCCAAGGAAGGTCTTTGGATTCTTTTCTTTTTCTTTTTCCTTATTATCCCTTAAAAGCAACTCTACACCCTTGTTAATCAAATTTAGTCTATCGTAACCCCTAATCTCTTGATTATCCTGTGACCTTCCTTCGCTAACTTGAGTCCCGCCACGATCAACTTTCTCCTTTTTGGCTAACAATTCAATATCTATTCGCTCTGCTCCCTTTAATAACCTATCCTCAATTATTCTAACTCCTGAATCATTTTCTGGATCGTCCCTACTGATCGACCGTAAATTACCCTTAGATCTTGGAATCGCACCCTTAGACCTATCTAACTTCCCTACATTTACTTTGGGAGACACACCCTCTATATTGATCCTATCAATATTCTCCCCCACCCTTACTTCTAAATTTACGTCTGGGAAACAGTAACTTGGTAACGCCCTATCGGTCCCTACTGCCGTGATTCGAGAGTCAGGGGACCTTTCTGAACTCCCGATTTGCCGTTTCCCAACATCCCCCTAAACTGTGTACAATTCGGACAATCGTCGAATGTCGTCCCAACTGTTTTACAAACTTGACATGCTAACCCCTCAGTTTTGCGAAGGGAGCAGTTTCGTATGTTATGACCCGGTTTTTTACAAAAATAGCACTTCCTATTGGGACACTCGGAACTCCTATGCCCTACCTTCTGACACTCGAAACACGGACCGTGAAAAGCTCTATTCTCGTCCCTATTTCCATTACTAACAAATCTATTCTACTCCCTAAATTCCCTATTATCTGGTCTATTCTGCCACCTATTCGACTGAAAATCCCTACTATCGGGTTGATTCTGCCACCTATTCGACGGAAATTCCCTACGATTAAAATTCCGATCGTTATAATTCACCCGTTGGCCATCAGCTGGTGGTCTTGACCAACCAGTCTGCTGCTGTACCGGTGGTCTCGCATTTTGTGGTGGTGCCTGCTTGGCCACAACCATTGCAGCTGTGATTGGCTGCTCCTGCGAATCCACCTTCACTTTAGCCTTAACCGCGCTTTTACTCGAACCTTTGTCTACCTTCGCCGGATTCAGCTTGTCCTTCGACCCAACTACACCCTGTTCATTTTCTTCCACCTTAGCCACCTTACCCTTTACTCTCGGCCCTGGGTATGCGGCTTCTGGAATCCAAGTCCTTTCCTTAGGTGGCGGAGGAACGTAACGGTTGTCTAATTCTTTCTTCCGTTCGTATTTTCTCCCCCACTTCTCAATATCGTCCAAACTATCGAGATATTCGTTTTCCATTGCCTTACGATACTCCGGCAACAGATTACGAAATATCAATGGAACCAGCTGACATTCCGACGGAGGTTTCTTAAAATCTAATGCACAATAAATAACTAGCTATATCTTCTCCCTTTGATTGAGTCCTTCTACGCAACTCTTCCATGATATCCTCTCTATCTAATATTCCCATGAATCTATGTCTGAATGCGCGTTTAAACTCTTAAAGCGTCTTAAACTTTTCCTTTACTGATCGAAACCACCTAACCGCGGTTTTCGATAGCGTACAAGGAATCGCGCTTAGGAACTCTGTATCCGAATACGCTGTTCCTTCATAGCAATCTTGAAGTTGAGCCAAGTACTCCTCCGGACCCTCCTTACCTTCGCCAGAAAAGTGTATTTTCCAGTTTTGCAGCATTTTAACACACTGCATACTGCGCAACTGATTCACCCCTCTCTGGCGTTGGCTGGTCTTATTAGACCTCGGAGTTTCCCAGACTCCCTCATTCTCACTATTTCCGCTCATATCTGTCCCAACTAACTCCCTATCCTGATTCTGATCTATCTGTCTACGCATTAACTTTTTTCTTTATGGACTCTCCTACTTTTGCATATTTCCTCTTCTGAACTACTACCTGTGTCGGTTTCTTCAACATAATAAATTCTTTTCCCCTTATTATATAAAAACTCGCCCTTTGAGAAACCTAACTTCTTTGGCCCTAAGTTATTACATCACTTGGGAGTAGATTCTCTTTTTCTCGATCCTAATTCGTCCGCACTACCATTTGTCACTTTACGCTTTGATTCTTCTACTAATGAATTCTTTAATTCACTATATTCCACTAAATCTCTACTATTATTAATATCTCCCTCGGTTTCAACCCTTTCTGGTTGACCTAACTCTTCTACCTGTTTGCTAGCTTGCAAATTTTGCAACCTTGCATCTACTATTTTAATTAACGCGCTTTTTAACTGATTACCCATAACCTCCCTAATAATGTCGGTTACTAATATCCTCAAACTCCCTACATCTATGTTACTCCCTACTACTTCGCTTCTATCCGCAGTTACCGTTTCCTTTGGTTTCCCGTTCGATTTTTTACGTGCACCCGTTTTCTCCTGATTCTTTTCACTAATCTGAGTCTCTTTCCCTACTTCCACTACTCCTGACTAACACTTTCCATTATTTTGTCTTCACTCTCCTTTATTTGTTTCCCTTTTCTATTACATTCCCCTTTGTCACTATTTTCCTTACTAATCTCATTAATGGGTTGTTCTACTTCTGTTTCATCTGCCCTTGTCGGTATTTCCCCCTCCCCTTCGTCATCCGTATACCACGGTACGTTTAAGTTAACATCTATTTTCCTACAGTCCGCCCTTAATAACCTATCTTTTAATGTCCCAAATGACCCTACTGTACTTAACCCTTGTTTTTCCAATAATTCCTTTATTAGTTTCGGGTCTATTTTTGAAATCTTTCTAGATAATTCCCTCGCCTCTGTAGACTGTTTAAGGATATTTTCCATCCTTTCCTTATGACTACTCATTTTAGTAAACTAAAATACCACAAAAGCAACAACAACAAAAAAATAACTACGAACAACCGAGAGAATAACTTAAAAACACGAACAAAAAAAAATAAAAATGACTTTAATATTCCGCTTTCCCTTAATCAAACTCAGTAATATTAATTCCCCCGTAAACTGAATTAAACGGGAACTCTTCGGTGCACGGGTCCGATCTGACCAGATAAAGCCTCGCGCCAAATAAATAAATTTTCCTAAACCCCACTGTAAATCACGAACAAAGAGAAACAGAAAAAATGCACATCCGCTATATAAATATAAATAAATATTGGCAAATAAAAATAAATATAAATTATAAAAATATAAATTATAATTATTATTCTGGAGATTACCGTTTTGTATATCTTCCTAAAAAATGAAAAAAAAAAAAATAAATAAATAAATAAATCCTTATTAAAATGGCTGGTGAAACAAAAAAGAAATTTATCTCCTTGTGGTGTCCTCACGTCCAACTCCTGATTGCTTTTACAAATGGTCAATTCCAATACATATATTCAAAATTTACCATGAATAATAATTTATATACGTCCCAAATATCAGAAAATAACACAATAAATAAAATAAATAATTATCTCCCAACTATTTTTTTATTTGGCACGAGGCGATGTCACTGTCTACTGCAACAATTGTTAAATTGTCGAATAAAAGATTTATTAACCTTGATTCGACAATCAACAAATCACCCATAAAATAGCAGAAGCCCACAAAAAATGCTTGCAAAATAGATGATAGCAACAGACAGCAACGACAATAATTATTACAATAATAATAAAAAAAATAAAATAATATATCAGTTTATCTCCCGCTAGAAACGATATAATAATTAAATTTCAACGCGGCCAGTTAAACGTTAAAATGGCAGCAAACGAATTTTCAATTTTCCAAAATGGCGTAACCGACGCCCAAAATTTCTCTCTCTCTACCCCACTGAGAAATTTCTAAAACACTCCTTAAAATATTCGTTAATTCAACTTCCGCCGATGTACAAAAAAAACCGTTAAATTTGCTAACAAACCGAAAATAATTTAATCACTAAATGTAGAATAAAAACACACGTTGGGCGCCAAATGTGATGCTGGTTTTTAATTCAAATAACGAAAATATTATTTAAACAAAATTATCCGGATCCCAAACATCATCGAAAAGAAAAAAAACAATAATATTAATTTATTCGTCCTGATCACCCGGTGGACTCACCCAGAGGAAGTTCCGTTGAATAAAATAATAAGTCCGGATACCTATTAAACCGCGTAACGAATATTAACACCCTTAGCAAAATTTAAATATATATAATTATATTACGGGATCTAATAATAGATCCCGTGGCACCACTAACTACGAGAGAGAGAACGTTACTTTATAATAAATCAAAAAAATAATTTAATTTTAATAAGAAAAAACGCACACTGAGTTTATCCTTATTTTGTCCCCACTAAATAAATCAATTATTATTTTAATAATTAAAATAACTCACCAATTCGATGTAAATAAATCAATAAGATAATCAATATAATATAAATAATATCCAAATATATTCATTGGATGCTATTCCGTTTGGAAATTTATATATATATATATCTGTATAACTTTTGAATAATTATTCCTCCTTATTAGAGTGATAAATCTATGGATACTCCTTAATCCTTCTTATACAAAAATAAATCCTCCTTTATAGTAAAATAACTACGATAAATCTCCGAAATCAAAATTTGCGATCGATAGAATCTATCGTGTACTTTTCGGTGGGTAGAATCAGAATGGCGATGATCCGTTTTCCCGAGTCACGCCAAACTTCTTCCCCGATTTTCTATCTCCCTCAATCTCCTAATATCCCTATCTGTTCTCTCTCTCGTTACCTGCGAGGGATACGGCAATATTATAATTCTCCAACCCTTCCGTATCCGTCACAGGTGTAATAAAGCTACCCATATTTACCCTACTATAAATAAAAATGACAACTAATTTGCATAAGTTATCATTGTCCCAACTAGTATTTCGAATTTCCGTATTTAAGGTAATTACAGTCATATAACGTAATATGCTGTCATATTGACCCATACGGAAGTCTTATTCTCTAATAAAGTCATCTATTGATTGGTTCAATAGATCACTAAATTATTCTCTATTTAACAGCGCTAAATTCAAATATACATTTATCTCCGTACTCTTATACACATGTTCCCCCACTATCCGCGTTCCGAATTCCCTATACTATATGCGCGCGATCCCCGTATCGATACGAGCGCGGACCGCGTGTTCAGTGTGCGCACGCTTGAATCTAGATCGATTCAAGATGGCGACAACTGAGCGCGGGCCGGCACGTAAACAACGTGCCTCGCGACCGTTTCCCCGGGTGTGCGCGATCCCCACCGGCGGGAGTAGTACCCGGGTACTACCGCGGAGTGATGCGCGTCCGGAGGTGCGCGTATACCTCTACCAAGGCTCCACAGGCGACACGGCACACTGCGAAATGTCTCCAACGCCGACGTCAACAAACGCTCACGGAGAAGATTGTATAAGTATATTATGCTTATTAATAAGTGTTTTTGGTAACTATAAATATTTATAATAATTAATTATAGTTATTAATATAACCTGTACTTCCCTTCTAACAATCCTCTTTCTCCTTAACACGTAACACTCCTTACCTTGTTTATTCCCAACTAAACAATATCTATTTATATTTATTTAATTTATTATATATAAATTATTATTATTAATTCCACCCATTCCTTATCCCTGTTAATACTTAAGGTAAAAGTACCTATTGCGGAACGTGCCGTATTGTGGAACATAGAGTTAAATTATTATATTTTAACAAAACTTTCAGTCTTTTATAAGTGAAAAAAATAAATCAAATTTCAAATAAGTTAAGAAATATAGATTTATAAATTTAAGAACGTAAACAATATGTAATCAAGTAAAAAAATTATAAAAGGGTCAAAAGTTAACTAATTTGAAAGGTTATGGTGACAAGTAGTGCTGATTTCCGAAGCCTTATTTTAAGCTATTTAAACATATTTCATTCTACTTTATAAACATATATTATGTATATAAGCTATACTTTTATATGATATATACTAAAATTCAAATTTCTATCTAATTGATTCATAAATTATACTGTTCCAAAATATGTACATCATTTTCTCATGTCCATAAGTTTGGAACAGCAAGAAAAAATGTTTCATAATTGGTACATAAATCTATATTTTGTCCGTTTCGTGAAACACTTTTAACATAAAGATATTTTATATTTATTTACACTTTTTAAATGTCTTTTTGATAGTTTTTATTAACTAATAACTATTTTAATATTTTACATCATCTTTGAAGAGTCAACTATGCGTTGAAAATAAATTATTTAAAAAACAAGTTTCTAACCTATAAAATTATTTTAAATGTTCCAAATAGCGTACAAATTCACATTATCAGTTTTTTATCTCCTATTTAATAATAAAAGTTAAAATTAAGCATAAAAAAATAGAATCAATAAGAAAAAATATTAATTTTTCATAAGCGAACACAAATTAATGGTATAGCTCTTTATTTTGCTCAAAAATAAGTAAAATTCATATACCTATTCAAAAACCGTTCCGGCACTGGTACTTTTACCTTACTTATTGTAATATTTAATATTCTCTTCTTTCTCTTTTTCCAATTAATAATCAACACACCCATCCGTTGTCATTTTCCTTACATCTCCCTACTTATATTATTATTAATATTTATAAACTCCCTATCTAATTTTCCCATAATACCTGTCCTTACTATTCATTATATTATTTAGTAAATACCCCTATTAATATATTTCTCTTTTTCAGATGCAGCGTGCCAAGGAGTACCTGTCACCGAGGGAACCCAGGACACGCTGATCCAAGGACAACCTAACAGACCTTCGCATCAATCCAATAGGACAACTAGATAAGTATACTTAATTAATATAGACTCTTTTTATACCAACTAATATTAATATTCTATATATATTATTTTCAGGTGGCCTCGGTAATGTACCCACATCACAAGATATTTATTCAATTTAAAAAAAGAACGTATAAATATTTCAAATATTTCGCGGTATAAGAAGTTGTATTTAATTAATTACGTAAACAGAAAATAAATGTTTCAAAGAAAGGAAAATGCTAATTATAAATGTAAACCGATATTTGGGGAACATGTACCTTATAGTTCGAAGATTCTTCAAGATTATTCAATATTCATTGCAAACTATATAATTGCAATGTATTTTGATCTGTGTAAACGTTACTATTTTTAAATGTTTTAGCTATATTCTATGTAAAAATTAATCGGTTTGATAAGAATGTGTACATAATATTACAAAGTATAAAAAGTTAAAAACACGTTTCACTCGGAATTTGCCCTCTCGCACTCCTGTAAAAATTATTATTTGTTCTCTACGTTCGATCTTTCTTCTTTTTCCTGTGTATGTAACACTTATTTATTTGTTGTTATATCGTAATTACAGGGGCTCGTCACTTGTCTTTACTCAGCTTAAATAGAAAACGACTTATTTCTTTATCCTTCTAAATCCTCTTTGTATATATAGAAAGATATATGACGGTATACGATCTATAGGTAACATAATACAGAATCAAAATCAATCAAAAGGCGCGATAGCGCCTAACGCAAAGTATAGCGCGAGAGCCATTATAGACAGCTAATTTAACCCCTCAGATTTTTGATGTCTTTTTTTTACTGTTACATTATATTCAATGTGTAATCGAGATTCTAACTCCCACATTTTTTCTACTTATTCATATTTTAATTACAACTTTTTATAAGTAATTTATACTCCATAATAGTTTTCTGCAATTGAAAAAACTGAAATCAAAAACACCTTTCAAAAAGGTGTCAAAACCCGCAACTATTGTGTTATTCTAATCAAATTTTGAAAATTGTTATCTGATAAATAAAATTGTTGTCTGATAAATTTTAAAGTATAAGATAAAAATATCTTTGATTCTAATTCCCATATTTTCTCTACTTATTTGTATTTTAATTACACCTTTTCTATATCTAACTTATATTCCATAATATTTTTCTGCAATTGAAAGTATTCAATTTGAAAACACATTCCAAGAAGGTGTCAAAACCCGCAAGTATTGTGTTATTCTAATCAAACTTTGAAAATTGTTATCGGATAAATAAATTCTGCAATTCAATCTGACATTGTTATCTAATAAATAAATAATTTTAATTCTAACTACCTTATTTTATCTATTTCTTTGAATTTTAATTAAACATTTTTTTAAATATTACGAAAATTTCGTTTTTAATTTTATTACGAATTTAATTTTAAATTTTATTACGAAAATCAAACTGAAATTGACAAGTATTTTAATCGTACCATAAATTTATATTTTCAATAAACATTTTTATATATATTACTTAAACTTCGTAAAAAGTTTCTGCAATTGAAAGCACTGAAGTCAAACTGTAATCGACAAGTATTTTGAACCATGCAAAAATTTCTACCAATCTGAATACAGATTTTTATTTATGTAAAGTATTTTTCACTATTATTTTTCATTTCTGGCCCTCACATGTTTTACAGTAATAAATAAATAATATTCTAATGATATTAATTTGTGCAAAATTAATTTCTGCAATACTAATAAATTGGACATTTCTTTTTTATTCTTTTAAATAATAAAATAATACTTGCACCACCGTTGGTTAAACACTTCATATATGTGTTAATTCTCACTTACTAATGTATTCCTTTACATTTATGAAAGTATAATACCGTGAAGAAACTGCAATGAGTAATAATAAATAAATATAGCAATACTTTCTGGCAATTTTATTATCCTACATCACCAATGGAAAAATAGACATCATTATTTTTATCTAATGAAGTTCTCAAAAGAGGCTTGCGATGGCTCGGTCGGTAGGGCGTCGGACTCGTAATCTGGAGGTCCCAGGTTTGATTCCCGGCCCCGGCCGATTGATACAAGCACCACTGGCGACTGTATTTTCAACAAGTGCTTTTTTCACCAAGACATCCTATGACCTCCGTCGCAGATTAGCACCGGTTTGGGAGCATAAGAAGAGCGACGTTAAAATAATAAAAAAAAACGAAAAAGTTTTCATATCAGTAAACTCAGTATAATGCCTTGCGGTTATTTTTTAAATACAAGTTTTTCTTAGTAGTTATGTAAAATAATTATTATTTCACTTAACTAAGTATATATACAATCTACATGACGATTTTACCAATTAATTAATTAATTAATAAGATATAATAGCTAAGATGTATGTAATTATTTATAAAATGTAACATCAGTTAATATAGTCAGAATTAACACAAATATGAAGCGTTTAACCAACGGTGGTGCAAGTATTATTTTATTATTTAAAAGAATAAAAAAGAAATGTCCAGTTTATTAGTATTGCAGAAATTAATTTTGCACAAATTAATATCATTAGAATATTATTTATTTATTACTGTAAAGCATGTGAGGGCCAGAAATGAAAAATAATAGTGAAAGATACTTTTCATAAAAAAAAATCTGTATTCAGATTGGTAGACATTTTTGCATGGTTCAAAATACTTGTCGATTACAGTTTGATTTCAGTGCTTTCAATTGCAGAAACTTTTTACGAAGTTTAAGTAATATATATAAAAATGTTATATTTAAAATATAAATTTATGGTACGATTCAAAATACTTGTCGATTTCAGTTTGATTTCAATTCTTTCAATTGCAGAAATTTTTTATACGAAATTTTCGTAATATTTAAAAAATGTTTAATTAAAATTCAAAGAAATAGATAAGATAAGGTAGTTAGAATTAAAATTATTTATTTATTAGATAACAATGTCAGATTGAATTGCAGAATAGTATTTATTTGCAATCTATTTAATTATGTGTGCTAACGGTTTTTGAATCTAGAGTTAAAAATTCATAATATAACTTATTTGCAACTAAAACTCATTTCGTAAACATTTCTAAGTGAGTAAATGTTGTCTAATAAAAGACGTGAGATTAGTTTTTTGAATAGTAAATAAATTAAATAAAAATAAATACTTATATTTAAATTTTATTATAGAATTGATTCGATAAAAATTACATTATTTTCTATAAAGTATATATCTTAATAAGATATTTGGTATTCATATAAACAGAAATTGTATCTATTGTCTAAAATAAAAAATTATTTCTACATTTCAAACTTCCATCAAGGAAGTGTCTTTTATTTATTCTTATAAACTAGGATATAATACATTGCGCCACCCGTCTGCTAAGTGCTTATAAGGGCAGTCAGTAGTGTTATTTTCACAAATTCGCCACCCAAGAATATGCGTGTATTAATGGCGCTGGCGTCAAGTGAGCTGAGTTCATATTCATCCACGCATATCCTTGGGTGGTGAAAAAAAAACGCGTGAGTGAGTAAAAAACGCATTTTATACCCACTGCTACATAAATTACTTACGCACTCGTCTTAGTATTTATCACTTAATACATCGTGAACAAACTGTTAGATCGAGTTACGCTCATAAATTTTAAAACAATAATTAACTTATTATGACCTGTATACAAATAAGTATTTATTAAAAAAATAATTAATAAAAATAAAAATGCTCTTATCAAATAAATTTCTCACAAATCGGTGATTGATGTAACCAAATTATAAAATTCAAATGAATTACAAAATTAAGAAATAGTGCCTGAAAACACTTAGCAGACGGGTGGCGCAAGTATTATCCTAGTTTATAAGAATAAATAAAAGACACTTCCTTGATGGAAGTTTGAAATGTAGAAATAATTTTTTATTTTAGATATAGATACGATTTCTGTTTATTTGAATACCAAATATCTTATTAAGATATATACTTTATAGAAAAAAAATGTAATTTTTATCGAATCATTCTACAATAATATTTAAATATAAGTATTTATTTTTTTAATTTATTTACTATTCAAAAAACTAATCTCACGTCTTTTATTAGACAACATTTACTCACTTAGAAATGTTTACGAAATAAGTTTTAGTTGCAAATAAGATATCATGAATTTTTAACTCTAGATTCAAAAACCGTTAGCACACATAATTAAACAGATTGCAAATAAATACTACACACTTATCATATAAATTTTACTAAAATTTTACATATAAGTTATATTATTTTATTTATTTTAATTACATACATTGATTGAAATTTATTTGATTATATAACCTTAAGATGCTATGTCACAAAAAAGATTGGTAAATAAAATTTAAGACATTTATTTATTATGTAGCGCAAAATACTGTCGATTACAGTTTGATTTCAGTGCTTTCAATTGCAGAAACTTTTTACGAAGTTTAAGTAATATATATAAAAATGTTATATTTAAAATATAAATTTATGGTACGATTCAAAATACTTGTCGATTTCAGTTTGATTTCAATTCTTTCAATTGCAGAAATTTTTTATACGAAATTTTCGTAATATTTAAAAAATGTTTAATTAAAATTCAAAGAAATAGATAAGATAAGGTAGTTAGAATTAAAATTATTTATTTATTAGATAACAATGTCAGATTGAATTGCAGAATAGTATTTATTTGCAATCTATTTAATTATGTGTGCTAACGGTTTTTGAATCTAGAGTTAAAAATTCATAATATAACTTATTTGCAACTAAAACTCATTTCGTAAACATTTCTAAGTGAGTAAATGTTGTCTAATAAAAGACGTGAGATTAGTTTTTTGAATAGTAAATAAATTAAATAAAAATAAATACTTATATTTAAATTTTATTATAGAATTGATTCGATAAAAATTACATTATTTTCTATAAAGTATATATCTTAATAAGATATTTGGTATTCATATAAACAGAAATTGTATCTATTGTCTAAAATAAAAAATTATTTCTACATTTCAAACTTCCATCAAGGAAGTGTCTTTTATTTATTCTTATAAACTAGGATATAATACTTGCGCCACCCGTCTGCTAAGTGCTTATAAGGGCAGTCAGTAGTGTTATTTTCACAAATTCGCCACCCAAGAATATGCGTGTATTAATGGCGCTGGCGTCAAGTGAGCTGAGTTCATATTCATCCACGCATATCCTTGGGTGGTGAAAAAAAAACGCGTGAGTGAGTAAAAAACGCATTTTATACCCACTGCTACATAAAATTACTTACGCACTCGTCTTAGTATTTATCACTTAATACATCGTGAACAAACTGTTAGATCGAGTTACGCTCATAAATTTTAAAACAATAATTAACTTATTATGACCTGTATACAAATAAGTATTTATTAAAAAAATAATTAATAAAAATAAAAATGCTCTTATCAAATAAATTTCTCACAAATCGGTGATTGATGTAACCAAATTATAAAATTCAAATGAATTACAAAATTAAGAAATAGTGCCTGAAAACACTTAGCAGACGGGTGGCGCAAGTATTATCCTAGTTTATAAGAATAAATAAAAGACACTTCCTTGATGGAAGTTTGAAATGTAGAAATAATTTTTTATTTTAGATAATAGATACGATTTCTGTTTATTTGAATACCAAATATCTTATTAAGATATATACTTTATAGAAAAAAAATGTAATTTTTATCGAATCAATTCTACAATAATATTTAAATATAAGTATTTATTTTTATTTAATTTATTTACTATTCAAAAAACTAATCTCACGTCTTTTATTAGACAACATTTACTCACTTAGAAATGTTTACGAAATAAGTTTTAGTTGCAAATAAGATATCATGAATTTTTAACTCTAGATTCAAAAACCATTAGCACACATAATTAAACAGATTGCAAATAAATACTACACACTTATCCTATAAATTTTACTAAAATTTTACATATAAAGTTATATTATTTTATTTATTTTAATTATATACATTGATTGAAATTTATTTGATTATATAACCTTAAGATTGCTATGTCACAAAAAATAGATTGGTAAATAAAATTTAAGACATTTATTTATTATTATGTAGCGCAAAATACTTGACGATTTTATTTTGATTTCAGTACTTTCAATGCAGTAACTTTTTGCGAATACTGTGATTATGGTTTGATCTTATTCTTAATCATTAAAGTTAAATATTAGATTTACAATGTGATTCAAAATTCTTGTCGGTTATTCCGCTTCATTTCAGTGCTTTCTATTCAAACAGCTTCTTAATAACAATTTATCTATTTTTTAATACCAAATTTTAAGTTGTTGAAACTTTGAAGTTTTTCTAAGTAGAAAAAACCTAGAAGCAAGAAATGAAAATATTTATTTTATCAGTTAACAACTATCATTATACTTGCGTATTCTCACACCTTCGTGGAAGGTGTTATTTCAAAATACTTTCTATTCATAAAACTTGATGTTAGAAATTTAATATAATAAATGATAAGTTTTTTAAATACTTAGGATGAAAATGTAATTTCTGTAAGAGAATATAGATTATATTAAACAGTTTCTAAAAATATATATAAAAGTTTTCACTTAATACATCGTGAACAAATTGTTAGATTGAGTTACGTTAATAAAAACTTGTAATGTAGTAACTAAATAATCACAGCTTGGGATTTCCTATATGGCAAGGCAGAAAGCTTTTCATTAAGATTATTAACCAACACATCAAAAAATCATTCTTTTTCTCCTGATTTTTTGGTATAGGTATAAATTTTTCTGTAAAGTGTACTACAGAAAATATGAATTAATTCATACTAAATAGTATGTTAATACTATTATATTATAATAGGTAAAACTAGTAGTACCTCGACACAACTAGAATATATGAAAAATTACTATACAAATAAATTTAGCCAAATGGGTAAAAAATTGACTGAATTTTTCGATTGACTTGTTTCATACATAGTACGTACAAGCATATATACATTTTCAAAAACAATTAGAAGGTAAACAAAAGTTTTTTTTGTGATAAACATTTCTTACCTTTAAGATTTGTACGTATAATCGATATTTATTTAGATAAGGTCCAAAACCGTCTTTTTTGTACAATTTACGCTTTTTATAATCATTTTTTTTCATTTATAAGGAAAAATATCAATGTGAGGAAGAAATGTTTAATAGAAAAAAGTTTTCATTTAATGTGATGAACATTTCTTACATTTCAAATTTCTACGTAAAATCAATATTTATTTAGTTAATGTCTGAAAAGCTTCTTTTATTGTACATTTTAGGCTTCTCCAACTGTTTTTTTGTACTAAACTTTAAAATTATTCATCTAAGCATAAAGTGTTGTATACAAAAAAATTTCATTTTATTAAGATAAAGATTTTTTACATTTAAACTTTTACAGTGCAATTAATATTTGTCTTTATAAAGTAGAAAAAAACGTTTTTTTTTCACTATTTTGACACTTTAATGCGTTTAACTTGCTAGTATTTAATTGTACATAAAAATTTATTTTTAAACTTTTTCTATATCTATATTTTAGATTATTTAATTTATTTACTATTCAAAAAACTAATCTCACGTCTTTTATTAGACAACATTTACTCACTTAGAAATGTTTACGAAATAAGTTTTAGTTGCAAATAAGATATCATGAATTTTTAACTCTAGATTCAAAAACCATTAGCACACATAATTAAACAGATTGCAAATAAATACTACACACTTATCCTATAAATTTTACTAAAATTTTACATATAAAGTTATATTATTTTATTTATTTTAATTATATACATTGATTGAAATTTATTTGATTATATAACCTTAAGATGCTATGTCACAAAAAATAGATTGGTAAATAAAATTTAAGACATTTATTTATTATTATGTAGCGCAAAATACTTGACGATTTTATTTTGATTTCAGTACTTTCAATGCAGTAACTTTTTGCGAATACTGTGATTATGGTTTGATCTTATTCTTAATCATTAAAGTTAAATATTAGATTTACAATGTGATTCAAAATTCTTGTCGGTTATTCCGCTTCATTTCAGTGCTTTCTATTCAAACAGCTTCTTAATAACAATTTATCTATTTTTTAATACCAAATTTTAAGTTGTTGAAACTTTGAAGTTTTTCTAAGTAGAAAAAACCTAGAAGCAAGAAATGAAAATATTTATTTTATCAGTTAACAACTATCATTATACTTGCGTATTCTCACACCTTCGTGGAAGGTGTTATTTCAAAATACTTTCTATTCATAAAACTTGATGTTAGAAATTTAATATAATAAATGATAAGTTTTTTAAATACTTAGGATGAAAATGTAATTTCTGTAAGAGAATATAGATTATATTAAACAGTTTCTAAAAATATATATAAAAGTTTTCACTTAATACATCGTGAACAAATTGTTAGATTGAGTTACGTTAATAAAAACTTGTAATGTAGTAACTAAATAATCACAGCTTGGGATTTCCTATATGGCAAGGCAGAAAGCTTTTCATTAAGATTATTAACCAACACATCAAAAAATCATTCTTTTTCTCCTGATTTTTTTGGTATAGGTATAAATTTTTCTGTAAAGTGTACTACAGAAAATATGAATTAATTCATACTAAATAGTATGTTAATACTATTATATTATAATAGGTAAAACTAGTAGTACCTCGACACAACTAGAATATATGAAAAAATTACTATACAAATAAATTTAGCCAAATGGGTAAAAAATTGACTGAATTTTTCGATTGACTTGTTTTCATACATAGTACGTACAAGCATATATACATTTTCAAAAACAATTAGAAGGTAAACAAAAGTTTTTTTTGTGATAAACATTTCTTACCTTTAAGATTTGTACGTATAATCGATATTTATTTAGATAAGGTCCAAAACCGTCTTTTTTGTACAATTTACGCTTTTTTAATCATTTTTTTTCATTTATAAGGAAAAATATCAATGTGAGGAAGAAATGTTTAATAGAAAAAAGTTTTCATTTAATGTGATGAACATTTCTTACATTTCAAATTTCTACGTAAAATCAATATTTATTTAGTTAATGTCTGAAAAGCTTCTTTTATTGTACATTTTAGGCTTCTCCAACTGTTTTTTTGTACTAAACTTTAAAATTATTCATCTAAGCATAAAGTGTTGTATACAAAAAAATTTCATTTTATTAAGATAAAGATTTTTTACATTTAAACTTTTACAGTGCAATTAATATTTGTCTTTATAAAGTAGAAAAAACGTTTTTTTTTCACTATTTTGACACTTTAATGCGTTTAACTTGCCTAGTATTTAATTGTACATAAAAATTTATTTTTAAACTTTTTCTATATCTATATTTTAGATTATTTAATTTATATATATATATATATATATATATATATATATATATATATAATGTCGTAGAAAAACGTTTTAGCGTCATGTTAAAAAGTGCTACCGTTTAATATCTATTCGACCAATTTGGTCCAAAATGGCAACGTTTACTTCTCTATTTATGTAGAAGATATCATAAAAATTTGAGCCAAATTGGTTCAAAATTGGCTGAGTTATTCTATTAACTTGACTACATACATACACACATACATACTTTTTTAAAAACGTTTAAAATGACTTATTTTCTGGACGAAAAATGTTTTTATGTATAAATTAACAATTATTTATGGTGTTATATTTTACAACGCAGCAAAAAATCATTATTTTTCTCCTGATTATTTTGGTAGATAAAAATTTTTCTGTTTCTTCGACACTAGGTCCTCTTAAATCTAACTATTGTCTACTAAATGTACCATACTACTAGTAATTAAATGGATGTGTTTCTGTATTGGTAAAATTTCAGGCATTTTCCTAAACATTTTTGCAGAAGTGATTTATTGTTTCAATAGTGCTTGATATGTTTGACGACTGGGCTCCAAAATCTAAATTGTTAAATAAATAATTTTATTAACAAATAATTATATTTTTAACTTCTCTAAAATAATTTATTCAAATAAATAATAAACATTTCTGTAAAGCTTTCATACCTGTGAAAACTGTAGTCCAAAACCAAGAATTAAAATTATCAACATTAAACATAACCAATAATTGTCACTGACAGGTTCTGTTACGTGCACGCTTCTCGGCAAATTAGATGATTGACGACCGTGTAAGATAAAAGATGACCGTTTAAGATAATAATGAAAAAATAACTAGATCACGCGTGTCTCACTCACTCTTTCGTTTTCCCCTATAGCTCTGTCTCAACTTTTTCGAGTAGTCATATATATATAGGAGACGTAAAAAAATCGAAAAATACATAGCCGAGTAAAAGAATTTGACATCTCAGATATTTATATGAAGTTTTATTGAAAGTATTACTAAATAATCTATCGAAAACTTAATAAACTGAAAATATATTAAAAAAGAAATAATATATGATATAAAAAGTTACGTAAATAACATATCTCCATAATATTAAAATTTTATAAGTGAAATGTGAATTTTTTATCCTGGGAATAATATTTAGAAAATACAATTTTTTATAAGTCCATTGTGATCGCATTGATACGAGGGTAAATTTACCACTATTACAAATTTTTTAGAGAGTCGTTTTTTATTAGTTTTTTGGCTTTGAAGTTTCATTAGTCCGCGTACATACGTACGTCCGTACGTACGTACGTACGAACAACTTTTTGTACATGCATTTTACCATTAATTATTACAATTATACAACCAATAATTAATTCTTTTTCAACAATTGATTGTCGTGCAGTCAGGTACATACTGAATACATAAAAATTATAATAAATGCATATTATTTGTAATATTTATAACAAATTAGATTTAGAAATATATCTAAAATGAGCACTTTACTGTGAATTTCCTTTTTTACTGTAAATAATTATAAATAAACATTATCTTATTTAGACTTAATGTGTACCTGGTATTAATGACAAACCATTCCTGGATCTTTCGGGAATTGCTGAGTTATTTTGGGATAACTTCACTAATTGCGGGATTTCCAGGAAATATCGGGAATTCCTGAGGTATGCCGGGATGACTCTACTAATTATGGAATTTCCTGTATATTTAGGGAATTTCAGAGGAAATTCGGGATAACACCAATAATAACGGGATTTCCTGGATATTTCGGGAATTTCTGAGGTATTTCGGGATGACTCCACTAATTACGGAATTTTCTGGATATTTAGGGAATTTCAGAGGAAATTCGGGATAACACCAATCATAACTGGGATTTCCTGGATATTTTGGGAATTTCTGAAGAAATTCGGGATAACTCTACTAATAAGGGAATTTCCTGGATATTTCGGAAATATCTGAGTCATTTCGGGATGACTCTACTAATTACAAGATTTAATTTCCTGGATATTTCGGGAATTTTTGAGGTATTTCGGAATGATTCTACTAATTACGGGATTTCTTGGATATTTGCATTTGTGTGTGTATGTCGTGTTGAGCTTGTGTGAATATTGTGTAGAACTTTTGTGTATGTGTGTGTTGTGTGGAACTTTTGTGTGTGTGTTATGTGGAACTTGTGTAAATATTGTGGAATGTTGTTAGTATGCATGTTATTATTAGTAATTGACGTCTACAGGAATAAATGTAAGATGATGTGTGTATTTGTAGGTACTTACGTGTGTAAATAGTATTTACCATTTAAAATGTAAAAAAAAAATATAAATAATTTTTCTCTGCGTTTAACAGGGCTTAAACTGTCGTAATTATTAGTCATGATTGTCTAATAAAACGCCCGCATTATAATTTATTATGTACATTTATTATTATTATTATTATTATTATTATTTATTATGTACTATTTATTATGTACATATATAATATATAAATATTTCACCGCCGCCGCCGTGTCTAAGATAACGATAACGAATATTAATATTCCTCAAGAAAATGTCGATCTATAATATTTTATTACGAGATCTAAGTGTAGATCCCGTGGTACCACTAACCACGAGAGAGAGAACGTGATTTTAAATTAATTAAATAAATAATTTAATTTATTAATAAATCGCGCACTGAATTAATTCCTATTGTTCACACTAAAATATCATTTATTATATCAATAATTAAAAATAACTCACCAATACGATGTAAATAAATCAATACAATATATTCAATATAATAATAATAATACTATCCAAGACTATTCCGTTTGGATAATTATATCCACATGTATATATGGGCTATTTCACGTCAAGTGGTACGATGAAAATTTTAAATTGCTCCAAAATTTGAGAGCAGGCTGGAAATATCTTCCAGAAGATAGAAAAAAAATTTTAGTTGTTAAAAATAATTTGCCTAAGAGTTATTTGTCCATGAAAAAGGAAATTTTTTCGATTTTTTAGAAAAATTGCTATTTTTAAAGCCATTTATCTCAAAATCTATTGATTTTTTGAAAAAACATTACCAACAACTTTTGTTCAAAATAATATTTAGAACTTATCTACCTAGGTTCCAATTCTTAAATTTAAAATCTCGAAGAGATAGAACACCCGAAAATATTGAATATCAAAAAAGGCGACCACGCCACAATCGATTTTGATCTAACACTGCTCAAGAGATCATTCGAGATTTTTCGAGGGCTTTCGAATGGCTTGGGTTAGATTATTGGCCATGACCGTAGGTGTAAGTTATGCCCTAAAATACATGAAAATTAGTGAATTATGAGGTTTATGAGGCGTAACTTACACAAGCGGTTTTGGCCAATAATCTAACCCAAGCTATTCGAAAGCTCTCGAAAAATCTGATCTTTTGAGCGGTCTTAGATCAAAATCGATTGTGGCGTGGTCGCCTTTTTTGATATTCAATATCTCCGGGTGTTCTATCTCTTCGAGATTTTAAAATTATGAATTGTAACCTAGGTAGATAAGTTCAAAAGATTATTTTGAACAAAAGTTGTTTGTAAGGTTTTTTTAAAAAATATATAGATTTTGAGATAAATGGCTTTATAAATAGCAATTTTTCTAAAAAATTAAAAAATTTCCATTTTTAATGATCAAATAACTTTTAGGCAAATTATTTTTAACAACTAAATTTTTTTCTATTTTCTGGAAGATACGTCCAGCCTGTTCTCAAATTTTGGAGCGTTTTAAAATTTTCATATATATATATGGGTGGTTCTCTGTGACATCGAAGATGAAAAAAATAAATATTGCTATAACTGTGGGAATATGTTTTAGAGGTATCCAGTAGTTCTCCTGAATTTTTCAGATTTTTTTTGGGCCATTATTTTAAGTTACAGAGAGTCAAAGTTGACATTTTAGCACTTTTTTGCATTATATGCCCATTTTCATGAATTTTTAGCTCCCAGGGGATGCATTTTTCACTAAAAACATAAGTATGACTTTTTTTGTAAAATTTTCCGAACTTTTCATTAAAAATACTTTTAAAGACATAAATGTATGCTGTCACACTCTTGTAAGCCATTTAAACCTTAAATAGTGAAAATCAGCAATTCTGCTCCGGACTCTGGTAACCTAATATTGTCTAAAAGATGTCTTTTTATAGTCAGAAACTGCCTAAAAATTTCCAGAGTGGGTCAAAATCATTAAGATCACTGATGGTCAAAATATCCGGGAAAAGTGCCCGAAATATTAATAGAAATGTATATTTGTTGCCTTATAACGATGAATCTATTAGCATGATCATTGCAAAAAAATTTGTGCACTTACCTTGGAGTGGTAGAAAAGTATCTTCACTAGTTTCAGTATCCATCTAATCTAATCCTGTAAGCTGCTAAAAATACAAATATTATTATATAATTATAAAAAATCAATTTTTAAATATTTATAATGCTGGATTTTTAGTTTTACAACCCTTACAAGAATTATAATACTAATCTAAAGGACTACTATAAATATATTAACATTCTTATTACAATAACTAAATATACGTATTTAATACATAAAATATATAAACAGATCATATCTGAGATTATTATGAGTAATATGATTATGTGACAGTGACAAGTTTGTGAAATTCAAACAATATATTGCTGAATAATAATAATGATATTGTTGATACTTTTATAGTAATCCTTGAGATTAGTATCACAATTCTTAAAGTAGTTGTAAAATTAAAAATCCAGCAGTATAGATGTTTAAAAATTGATTTTTTATAATTGTATAATAATATTTGTATTTTTACCAGCTTACAGGTAATTAGATGGATACTGAAAAAAGTGGAGACACTTTTCTACCACTCCAAGATAAGTGCATAAATTTTTTTGCAATAATCATGCTAATAGATTCATCATTATAAGGCAACAAATATCCATTTCCATTGATACTTTGACAACAAGTGATCTTAACGATTTAGACCCACTCTGCAAATTTGTAGGCAGTTTCTGACTATAAAAAGACATCTTTTAGACAGCATTAGGTTTTCAGAGTCCGGAGCAGAATTACTGACTTTCACTATTTAAGGTTTAAATGGCTTACAAGTGTGTGACAGCGTACATTTATGACTTTAAAAGTATTTTTAATGAAAAATTTAGAAAATTTTACAAAAAAGTCATATGAATGTTTTTAGTGAAAAATGCATCCCCTGGGAGCTACACACTCATAAAAATGGGCATATAATGCATATAGTGTTAAAATGTCAACTTTGACTATCTGTAATCTATCTGTAAACTGTGATTTAACTTCACATTCATAATTCAAGAAATTCGTTCCCAGTCTAACCTTCGGGGCAGTGTTCAAGTCAATACGCGATAAAAAAGCCTGACTACCCAGAATCATAACCTTCGTTTTTTTTACATTTAGCTTCAGTCCGTTCGTGTGAGCCCATAGGGCTATCGCATTAGCACCTTGTGTGATACGTTGCACCCCTATTTCAAATTCTGACGGAAAAAACGAATAGTAGACCTGGGCATCTTCGGCAAATAGCATATAATCGCTATGTGAAACAACTTTCGGCAGATCATTAATGTAAATAGAGAAAAGTATTGGGCCAAGAACACTTCCCTAAGACACCATCGCATTTATCTCGAGCTAATCCGATAACACGCCCGTCTCACTCTCTACTGTATGCATGCAACCCACAAGATACCGATAAAACCAGGTTAATACATTATCGGAGCAACCAATTTCACACAATTTTTGTATTAGTTTATCATGAGGTAGAGTGTCAAGGGCCTTGAAGAAGTCAAACAGGACAAGAATCTTGATCTTCCTGGCATCAATGGCTCTCCTAACATCATCTAGAACACCCAGGAGTGCTGTCTGGGTACTATGTCCCTTACGAAAACCTGCCTGTCTATCGATAAGAATATGATTCTCCTCAAGGTATTCAGAAAGCTGGTTGTGTACAAGTCTCTCTAAAATTTTTGAAAGCTCACAAAGCTTCGCAATCGGCCTTGTATCTGAGCACGATTCAACCCTGCCCGACTTCGCCAATGGAAACAACAATACCTATTTCCAGCATTCAGGAAAATAACCAGCTAAAAGCATGTCTTTAAAAAGATCGACAAGGTGCAATGTTAATTGAGGCTTTAACAACTTTAGCATTTCCACAGATATGCCATCAATCCCCACTGCCCTTGAGGATGCTCCCTGAATTGCACGCTGTATTCCTTTCGCGGTTATAGTACAGAAATGAAAAGAGGAAGATAAGGGTGACATAGGACAAGAATTGCATGATATGGTTGAAAATGTTTGGATAGAAATTGGTTGGACGTGATTTGAGACAGAAGCATAATGACTGTTTAACTGTTGAGACGTGAAAAATTTAAGCGGTGATGGATTTGTCTTTGAGCTGAGACCCATATTTTTGAGGCATTTCCAGGATTTCGTTGGATCATTTGTACTACTAAGTTTCTTTGCCAGGAAGTGAAATTTACTCGGGTTAACAGCATTAGAGACATGATTTCGAAGACCCTTGTATACGTTATAATCATCAACTGAACCTGTAGTTTGAAATCTTCTAAAAGCTGCGTTTCTGTCTTTAAAGCTTGCTTTAATATCCTGTGAAATCCATGGCTTGTATTTGGTCTTAATGGAATGAAATTTCAAAGGAGCTAACATGTCGAATGTAGAAAAAATTGAATTGCATATAAATGATAATGTAGATGAAATAGTACTGTGATTGGTATTTGATGAATGAACCTGGTGCGAATGCGGACTAGACTGATAATTACATTGAGACACGTCCATAGACACAGATTGGTCAGGCCTAGGTTGGATGAATGACTGTGATGACGAAGAGGAGGTGATGAATGAATTGAATGTGGTTACTAGGTTATGAAGGATGATCTCCCCCAAATTTCGTCTCCTAAATACCTTCACTTGAGACTGCTCGTTATCTATCTGGAGGGTAATATTTATAGCGTGTCCAGCTGTGAATGGAGCTGATGTTTTAACATATTCATGCTCAGTTACTGGTTCATAAATAAGGAAGAGATCCAACCACGTATGAGATGGCCCGCCCGATGTCATTGCGTGATGCGTTGGCTCTGACTGGATGTGTGAAAGTCCCAGTGCTGATAAGATAGCTCTAAACTTATCTGCCATGGCACTGGTGGAATTCATGTAGATGTTAAAATCCCCAGTGACCATGACATACTTGTATCGTGGTAGTATGTCCGAGAAGACATCAAAAAACTCTGTAGGGTAAGCGGCTGATGACCTGCGGTATACCACTGCTAACACCAATGAAACTGATTTGCCTGTCAAACATAGAACCAGAAAT
This sequence comes from Theocolax elegans, assembly GCA_026168455.1. Lineage (NCBI taxonomy): Eukaryota > Metazoa > Arthropoda > Insecta > Hymenoptera > Cerocephalidae > Theocolax > Theocolax elegans. The sequence goes on along the minus strand of CM047430.1, from coordinate 10,016,667 downwards.
TTCGGAGTATTCGAGAAGATAGGTTCAGAGTGCGCGATGACCCTTACCCCAAAATGTTTGCGAACATAGGCTGCCACAGCACCCCCCCCCCTCCTTACCCTCACGATCCAAGCGATGCAATGTATAACCCGGCAATCTAATAATCTCAGAAGAATCGTGACTTGTAAGGAAGGTCTCGATGATCGCAATCACATCATGAGAGGCTGGATGAACTAGTACTTCAATCGATGCGAAAAGTGTTTTGAGATGATTTATATTGGAATGAAAAATGGAGAATAACTTCGATGAGTTTAATGATTTTAATGATTTGGCCCGACCAGCCCTGTCTCATTTGGTATGAGGAGAGAGAGGAAGAAAATTTGGAAATTCGACATCCGAGTTAACTCGTTTCAACGCACCATCCCTCACTTCACACATAAAAACAACTAAGTCTATAACTACGGGCCTCGCGTAGCCCAGTTCGCCCGATTTACGAATTGCTGCCTGCCACAGTTCGAAAACAGGTTTCGGCAAGAGAGAGAGAGAGATACCTATGTTTGTATAGCATAGATTTTTTAAATATTGTATAGATTTTTCAAATTACAGATTTCATTATATAAACGGGTCTTTCCAGCCGAAATCGACGAAAAGGGTGCACGGGTGGGAACGCCAATTTTGCCGCCAATGTTTTTTATGTTTATACTTGTAGGCAAAACTTGTAGACAAAGCTTTACAGGTACTTGCAGCTGTAAAGGTTTTGGCCTTAATTAAAAATGGTGTCCCTGGAATATTTTAAACTTTCATAAATAGCAAATACCATTCTTTTTGTCTTTCTAAGAGCTTCAAACCATTCTTAACCTTTACACCGTCGGCATAACGTCATATGGTGCGCACCTCTGACTTGCATATATATACCCTTTATTTGGTTTTATCTACTAGGTCATACAAAACTTTTATATAGGAGAAATCGTATTTTGTTTTTACTAAAATCCCGTCGGTCTAAACGTTAAATACATTCAAATTCAGTCATTATAAGTAGAGATGTTGGCACTTAAAACTTGCTCATTATTTATAAATTCAAATATTCATACGTAATTTAAACAAAACAATTAGACTATTTATACTCCAAAATTAAGAGAAAGTTTCCTCTTGAGTACTTAAAGCATCTGTCAATTTAGCGGATGTAATTTTTTATTTTCAAAAGATACAATTTTTAAACATTGTATATTTCGCTGTTTATTAAAAAGAGGCAAGTTTTAAATGCTAATATTTTTGGCTCTACTAAACCAATTTGATGAAACCGGCCAAGAAGATACTTTCACAAAATTTTGTGGTAAAAATATCCGGATTATTTTGTTTTTTTATTACGTTTAAATATTTGAGTTTTATCAATGATGAGTTAGTTTTAAGTGCTAATATCTCTGTTTCCAATGAGTGAATTTTAGCGCATAAAACAAATGAACATTATCAAAGTTATGATCAATAACTCAACTAAATATTAGAAAAATACGTTGAACTAAAATAAAAAGATCACCTAATCAGCAATTGAAATGATTACCGAACTAGTTTTTTCTATTAGTAGAGCAAAATACTAAGAGAATGCCGCCATGAATGTCCAAATGATATGAAAAAGTCTCCGAGACATAATTTTTTGAAAATAGCCAAAAATAGACTATTTTTGAATGTTCAAAAAATTCTAGGGGCACCATTTTTAATTTTGGGGTCTAAGATTTTGGGAGGCCCGTTTTTTGACAAGTATTAACATAAATAAGATCGGCGGTCAAATTGACGCTCCCATCCGCGCACCTTTTTCGTCGAATTCGTCTGCAATAACCCACATATATATATAATAAAATATGCTAACAATTGGTTGTAACTATTGTATTGAAATTTCATACCAAATTACACTATGAAATCCAGCCATCGCGTGTTTACGATGAGAACTTAAAGTTAAAATAATATTGAATATGAAATAATTTTATTTAATAAATTCGTTTTATGCTATGGGTTAACTGATGTTACTCTTATTCAGAGCTAAACAAGTATTCGTTCACAACTTTACTGACTGTGCGTGAGCATGACTGTGTATGAATGCGTGTGCGTGTTCATATATATACATACGCAAATAGTTTAGCAGTGGTTTAAATTCAATTGCATATGAAATTGTCTATTTTTCGATAAAAATCGCACTTTTCATCCCTTATAACTACCCTCCTGTATTTCGTTGGTCGATGAAACATTTTACACAGATCTGTGCTACGAATGCAAGTACGAGAAGTCGATTTAGAAACATCAACGAAAAGCGGATGCCTGCATGTAACAAAATAACCTTTAAAAATGTCTACTTTCGATAAAAACAGCTCTTTTCATTCCTGATAACTACCCTCCTGTCTATAGGTGGTCGGTGAAACTTTTTACTCACGTTTATGCTACGAAGAGAAGTACGAAAAGGTGATTAAAAAAAAATCTTTGTTACACAGTTTGGTAATGTAAATACTAGTGTAATAATGTACATAAATCATCGAAAGGCAAATTCTTTGAATTAGAAAATATCCCATTAAAATATCGATTTAATGTAATCGAAATATGATGAAAATGTTTATTCTATTGGTATAGTTATTAATGGGAAAGAACTAAGGAATTTAATGTGACAGTAAATATATTTATTTAAAATAAACTATTTTTAAAATATCTGACATAACTAAAATAGAAATTCTGCGCTAATTATTTTAGGCTTTATCTCTCGCTCTCGCACCTCTTGGGCAATGTTCAAAAGGTCCCCCATTTTGAACAATACAGTAGAAATGTATCTGTAAAAGAGTAGAAAGCAAAACATATTAGTAAATTAATAGAGAATAAGTATTGGTTTTAAATAAACGGAAGTAGTACAGTAGGTGGTTTATTATAAAATATATTTTTGTTGCTACCTTCTCTAGCCAGGAATAGATTCTCATGGGCCCAGTAATGCTCGTCATGAGAATTATCATTCCTGTTCGCACATAAGTTGCTTCGTCTGTCCACAGGATTCGACTAAGTATGCCAGAAACCTCTTCATACGCTCCAACAATTAAATTGCTAAAATGGAGTCAATTTTCTCGATCACCTTCCACTGTAAATAAAATAAATTTTAAAAATAAGTGGTTATCAGTATACGCAGCAGACCTTGACGATTTCTCGTTATTTTAAATAAACGATATAATAATTTAATTTTATAAAACTCCTTTAGTTACGTAAATAAGAGAAATTAACAAAAATTACGTAATCGTTTCAATTTTACGATAAACAATAATAACAAATTTTTAGTTAATATTAATGCAAATATTTCGTAACACCTTAAAAATTCCCAGAATTCCCAAGAACTCTCGTAAATAATGAAAATATCCAGAAATTCTCGAAAAATTCTGTAATTAATGCAACAAATCTCGGAACTCCTAAAAAATCCAGTAATTAATGAAAATATTCCATGATTCCCGAAAAATCCCGTAATTAATGCAAATATCCCGAAATAGTTTAAGAACCGGCGACGAAGAAGTTTTTTTAATAGTATAGAACGCAATTGTAGTTTGAACGTCGCATCAATAATTTATCTTACTAATATATAAAGAGAAAAGGTTTGTTTATATGTAACCAATAAACGCAAAAACTACTAAACCGAATATTTTGAAACTTTGCATATAGATTTGTTATAACATCTGGAGAGACATAGGCTATATACACATTCATTTTTTAATGCATTATTTGTGAAAAAAAACATGGGACTATATTGCCATAGCGTAGTAGGGACTACTTCGCGTAGGAAGGTGTTCTGCGGTCGGCGCTATACAATGCGCATGCTTCGCTCAACGACCGATAGGTGGCGACCGGTTTTACTATTCCCATTACAAAATTTGCACGCAGACAATATTAATACGCCTCGAGCCATAGATGTATTCGTCATTTCGGCATTATTTTTACTTGCGTTTATTGCAAAAATCAAAATGTCTAAATCTAGTAAAACTAATTTGTCGAGAAGAACTGCTCGAACTAGAGCAATGAGAGATCGACGACTTAATGAAAGTCGTGATGATCGTGAATCTCGACTGTCGCAAATGTTTTCACAACAAACATTGCGACTTTCTCGAGAAACAGATTCTCAAAGAGAGTTATGTTTGGTAACTCAACGAATGCAAACTTCTGTTAGTAGACGTCGGGAGTCTATTGATGAAAGAATTCAAAGGCTTGCAAATCAACGATTGCGTAATACTAACAATCGACGTACCTTACAAAATATTTGTGGTCAAAGATCTGCATTTGAATATCAACCTGAATTAAATTATGCAGGTTTTAAAGATATTCAAATAGGTGAAATGAATAAGATTTGTATTCACTGTGATGCAAAAAATGGAAAGACGAAGCACCTGGACTTTGTTGTGCTAATGGTAAAGTACATCTTCCACTATTAGAAGAGCCTCCGTAGTTTATGAATGATTTAATATTAGGTATTCATAGGGATTCAGCACATTTTCTTGATAATTGCAGGCAATATAATACATTATTTCAAATGACTTCTTTTGGCACTAAAGAAATCAAAGAAGGAAGCTTTATGCCTACATCTAAAATTCAAGGCCAAGTTTATCATTTAATTGGTAGTATGTTACCAAATCCTCATGAAAATCATAAATTTTTACAAATTTATTTTATGTCTGAAAATGATCAAATTTCGGCACGATCGCATATTAATCCAAATTTAAAAGTAGAACTTATAAAATCATTGCAAAGGCTACTATTACAAAATAATAATTTAATAAAAAGTTTTAAATACAATCTTGAAAATAATTATTTACAAAATTTAAATAATTTTAAACTGATTATACATTCAGATCGTGTACCTAATGATGAACATAGGGGTCGATACAATGCTCCTACTTGCAACGAAGTTGCGGTTTTATTGCTTGACGAAGACAAAGGTCTAGAGATATTGTCTTACATCATAGAGGTGGTCATTTACAACGTGTATCTGAACTTCATCGTTCTTACGACCCTTTACAATATCCTTTAATGTTTACTAAATGAGAAGATGGATATTACTTGACTATTCAACAACGAACTAATACTTCTAAAACAGTAACTTGCATGCAATTTTATGCTTATAGATTAATGGTGAGACAAAATAGTATCAACTATTTACTGTATTTTACAAATTTATTAAATCAATATATTGTAGATAATAAGGCAAAAATGACAACCGAAAGGCTACTTTTTATTCGTAGCAATCAAAAAAAATTACGCACAGATGATTATATACATCTTCAAGATGCTATTAATAATGATGCCAATATTAACCCTGGAAATATTGGGCAATATGTTATTTTGCCATCTTCATTTACAGGTTCACGCCGTTACATGCATGAGAAAACTCAAGATGCGATGACATACGTACGTAAAAAAGGACGCCCGGATTTGTTTATAACTTTTACATGCAATCCTGAATGGCCTGAAATACGCAGAGAGATATTTCCAAATCAAAAATCGTTTGATAGACACGATATCATTTCCAGAGTTTTTCATTTAAAAGTTAAGATGTTGATGCACTTATTAACTAAAAATTGTATATTTGGTTCTGTTAAATGTAATATGTTTAGTATAGAATGGCAAAAACGAGGTTTGCCACACGCGCATATACTATTATGGCTTCAAATAAAAATTCAACCAGATGAAATTGATAAAATTATTTCTGCTGAATTGCCAGATAAAGACATGGACCCTGAATTATTTCAAATTGTTTGCAAAAATATGATTCATGCGGTGAATTTAATATGAATTCACCCTGTTTAACTAATGGAAAATGTACAGACAATTATCCAAGATATTTTTTAGAGAATACTGTAACTGGTGAAAATGGCTATCCACTATACCGCCGAAGGTCTCCGCAGAATAGTGGGCACACTACTCAAATTAAAATTCGCAATCAAATGGTACTAATTGACAATAGATGGATTGTCCCATATTCACCATTGTTATTAAGATGTTTTAATGCTCATATTAATGTTGAATACTGCCATTCAGTGCAAGCCATAAAATACATATGCAAATATATAAATAAGGGTACAGATCAAACAACATTTTCTATCAATAATAATGATGAAATTAGTATTTATATCAATGGTCGTTACATATGCACTTCAGAAGCAATGTGGAGGTTTTTCGACTTTCCAATACATGAAATGTATCCAGCTGTAGTACATTTAGCTGTTCATTTAGAAAATTGTCAACGTGTTTATTTTACTGAAGATACCATTCAACAATTCCTTGAACATCCGCGGAGTACAACACTCACAGCTTGCTTTGATTTGGCTTCTTCGGATGATTTTGCTAAAACATTACTATATCACGAGGTTCCTACATATTATGTATGGAATAATAACAAATTTTCTAGAAGGAAACGTGGCCAAGACGTTGAAGCATATTCTGGTATTAAAAAAGATGCTGCTTTAGATAGAGTTTACACAGTTCATCCTAATCAAGTCGAATGCTTTCACCTAAGGATGTTATTACACCATATTCGTGGACCAACTTCATTTGAATCACTTAAAATAGTTAATAGTGTACACTCTAAACCCTAAAGTGTAAAAACTGAACCTAAAAAGTATAAAAATGTCAATTTACTATTTTCGAAAAGATTAAATTTATAGAATTCCTCTTTTGAAGAGAGTAAATAACGAAAATTACACTTTGATTAGTGTAAAATGCTATATTTCTATTTTTCTAAAGTGTAAAAAGCGAAAATTCCACTATAAGAAAAGTATAAATTGCGATTTTTACTCCTTTGAAAAGTATAATTTTTCAGACGTTGTCTTGAAAAGAGCAAATAATGTATTTTATACTTTAGGTAAAGTTTAAAACGATAAAGTTACACTTTTGAAAAGTTGAAATTGCGATTTTTCCTCTTTTGTAAAGTATAATTTTTTGGACCTTCATTTTCAAATAGTAAATAGTGGATTCTACACTTTCCGTAAAGTTGAAAATGCTAAATTTATACTTTTGAAAAGTATAAATTTTTGGGCGTTAATTCTCAAAGAGTAAGTAATAGATTTTGTACACGGAGAAAAATTTCTTACGTTTAACCTATAAATTGACGTGCTCTCTAACCAAGCGTATGTGTACAGTTTTAACCTAAGCGTATTAAGATTCGTTCTAATGCACTCACAGGTTCAACCTATGTGAAATTGATGCTACACATTAAAGACATCAAACTTTATAGGTTAAACCTGTAACGCCACGGGATTAAACTATAAACATACGCTTGATTAGAGAGCACACGCCAATTTTATAGGTTAAACGTAAGAAATGTTTCTCCGTGTACTTTAGCTAAAGTTTAAAACACTAAATTTACACTTTTAAAAAGTATAAATTTAGCATTTTCAGTTTTACGGAAAGTGTAGTATCCACTATTTACTCTTTGAAAATGAAGGTTCGAAAAATTATACTTTACAAAAGAGGAAAAATCGCAATTTCAACTTTTCAAAAGTGTAAATTTATCGTTTTAAAGTTTACCTAAAGTATAAAATCCATTATTTGCTCTTTTCAAGACAACGTCTGAAAAATTATACTTTTCAAAGGAGTAAAAATCGCAATTTATACTTCTCTTATAGTGGAATTTTCGCTTTTTACACTTTAGAAAAATAGAAATATAGCATTTTACACTAATCAAAGTGTAATTTTCGTTATTTACTCTCTTCAAAAGAGGAATTCTATAAATTTAATCTTTTCAAAATAGTAAATTGACATTTTTATACTTTTTAGGTTCAGTTTTTACACTTTAGGGTTTAGAGTGTAATATATCTCACTTTTAAAGCAGCATGTCAAGCGCTCGGACTATTAGAAAATGATGACCAATGGAAAAACACATTAGCTGATGCTGCAATATCACAAACATCTTCAAAGATGAGGGACTTATTTGCTATTATTTTAGTGTTTTGTCAACCATCTCAACCTATTTTATTATGGGAAAGGTTTCAAAAAGATTTATGTGAAGATATTCTTCACAAAGAACGTCAACGTAATAACGATATCACGTTAACTTACTCTGATAATATTTTTAATCAAGGTTTAATTGAAATAGAAGATAGAGTTGTGAAACTTTCTGAAAAATATCTACAGGAATTTGGAATGCAATCTCCAGTTCGTGAAGAACAACCTTCTAATAGTCCTTTCACAGAATCTATTACACGCTTCAATATCGATGACTTAATAAATAATGTTCAAGTTAATTTATCTAAATTAGTACCTGATCAAAAATACGCATATGATGCTATTATCAATAGTGCTGCTAACAAATGTGGAAAAGTTTTTTTTATTGATGCCCCTGGTGGAACGGGTAAAATATTTTTAATTAATTTATTATTGGACAAAATACGATCAACGGGTAATATAGCCGTAGCTGTTGCATCTTCTGGCATTGCTGCAACTCTTCTTAAAGGCGGTAGAACAGCGCATTCGACTTTCAAGTTACCATTGAATGTATTTTGTGATCAAGATTTTGTATGTTCCATTCGTAAAAATGGTCCTTTAGGCCAAATTCTCCAAGAAACGATCCTTATTGTATGGGATGAATGTACTATGACTCATAGAGTACATATAGAAGCTATTGATAAAACTTTACGGGATCTCAAATCTGTTAATTTGTTATTGGGTGCTGTAACATTTGTTTTTTCTGGCGATTTTCGTCAGACTTTACCAGTTATAACAAAAGGAACAAGAGCTGATATTGCTAAAGCATGTTTAAAATCATCGCAAATATGGAATAATGTTGAAACTTTACATTTGCGCACAAATATGAGAGCGTATCTTGGTGGGGGTAACCCGGACTTTTCCGAGCAATTATTAAAAATGGGAAATGGTACTATAGATAATAATAATAGTTACATTCACATTGAAGATAATCTTGGTCAAGTTGTTTCAACTCTGGATGATCTTATATCGAAAGTTTATCCTGATATTGAAAATATAGTGTTAAGTTCTCCGGCTCCTATGTACAGGTGCAGTGTGCACCTCTATAGGATACATTTTTTATTGTAAAATATTGTAATGTCTGGAGTTAATAAATAAATAAATAAAATAAATAAATAAAATTTATCACAGAAGTCTTATCTTTGGCTGTGTGAAAGAGCAATTATTTCACCACGAAATGCTCTTGCTGAAGAAATTAATCATTATATTTTAATTAAATTTAATGGTGATATAAAAGAATATTTATCTATTGATACAATTGTCAATACTGAAGACGTTGTACATTTTCCTCAAGAATTTCTTAATTCATTACATCCGGCAGGATTTTCTCCACATAATTTAAAACTTAAAATAGGAACTCCAATAATATTACTACGCAATCTTCAACCTCCTAATTTATGTAATGGTACTAGATTACAAGTCAAAGTGATGCGTAATAACATTATTGAAGCCATCATATTGACTGGTCCTGCTGCTGGAGAGACTGCTTTTATTCCGCGCATTCCAATGATCCCTACAGATTTGCCGTTTCAATTTAAACGTTTACAATTTCCCATAAAACTTTCATTTGCAATTAGTATCAATAAATCCCAAGGTCAAACTTATAATTACGTCGGAATTGATTTACGGTCAGAATGTTTCTCACACGGGCAACTATATGTTGCATTTTCACGTACTGGAAACCCAAAGAATCAATTCATTTTAATAACTTCACCCACAAAAACTACTAAAAATGTTGTTTATCCGGAAGTTTTATAATAATTCGATTCGACATTTAAAAATATATTATTTTCTAATACGAATATCCATCAAACTATATAATTACAGCATGCTAAAACTATACCTTACCGGTATAGTCGGTAATTTGGACTTTTTATTTTTTGAATAAGAATTCAATAAGAATAAAAGAGGTTTTATTTTGAAAAAGTGCGAACGTCAAGCCCTTCAGTTTTTAATGAGGAAGCTCTAAATAAATTTTGAATCATTAAAATAAATATTTTTGATATGATTCTTTGGTTTGAAAATTTTGAACCCAAACATCGTACCTTTAATACATATAAAATTTAACGAAAATTCAGCTAAACTATCACCACAATTTATGTGAGGGCTTGACGTTCTTACTTTTTGAAAAAAATAAAGAAAGCAATAAAGAAATCTACTACTACCTTCTCCCACTCCACTAAGATTTTTGAGAATTGGCGGGTTCTCGACATGTCTTAACAAATGTCATCAAAAAATTATTATTCAAATTATTTTTATGAAGCATAAATTAAGATAATAAGTATAATTACTTAATCTTATATAATAAATATACTTTTGCAGTGTGAACGTTAGTTAAAACAATAATATAAAATTTGTTGCGAGAGATGGCGCCACCAACGCTTTCCGAAAAGTAAAATGCATTGTTGTTTTATACAGTATTCTTTGACTGTTCTAGAGTCTTTCCTTAGGCCAATATCACCGCATCGATCCGCAGTATTTGCTGCCCTGGAGGCTCTCGTCATCTAAGCTTCACAGTTGGTCGGTTTCCCTTGTCAGCGATGGTGCCTAAAGCTTCCCCGATGCGTTCGAAAAGTAAAACTCTCTGAGAGCCTTCTATGGCATCGATTTACCCCGATGAGAAGCCACTTAGGAAGTGTACCGAAGCTCTTTACGATAGCACGCCGCCTTACAACGGTTTGCCTTAAGCCGTAATTCTCGGTAGGGATGCGGCGGTGTTTAGCTCACCGCCGTCTTCCGCTTTCGAACATAAGCGGCATCCGGGTCAACTTCGCTTCACCCGTCAAGCCTGCTTGCAACCACATACCCCGCAGAGTCCAACCCAATACTGGGGACACGCTGGCGTTTCACTTTCGACTCACAGGTACGCCAACGTGGGGCTCGGTTCCCAGTCCCTGCGTACCATAGTAAAGTCATATTGGTCCAACTGTCGACATGCCGAAGCACATCTCCCTATTACTCCCCGGATCCCCGGGGAGGTATTGCGGTAGGTGGCCTAGCGTTCGAATGAATGCAATTTATAGGAGAAATTCCTTTGCATCCCGTGATGTGTCTAAACCCTCTGTTCTCGTCATTTAGACGAGGCCGTTCAAAGTCGAGGGTTCTGACAATTCCCTTAATCGGCTTCGAAACAGGCGATCTCGGCTTTGGGGATGCCTTTCAAGCTCGATGTACAGATTGGAGATCCTGGTGAGACAGTCTCTTGTTTTATACATTGAAAATTATATACATATTTCATGTTATATGCAATCACGTTTATATTTTTTTTTACTAATTTCAAGACACATGGAGCTGGCCGCCATATATTTAGAGCTTGTAATTGGATGCCATGTCTAACATACATATTTTAAATTTGTTTCTTTACATGAATCTCTGTTCAGGTGCATTTCTTATCATCGACTAGCCGATTTTCAATTATTTAGTAAAAAGATACACACAAAGCCGAATTACAAAAAATCTGCGAGAAAAGAATTAATAAATGTGTAATATTTACAATATTCTACTGCGGTACGTCTACGGGGACCGTGCACGATTTACGCCTATCGTGCGCGCGGTCCCCGTAGACTATCGAAGCAATATTCTGCGTTTCATATCGATTTAAAAATCCGGGAAAAATCAGTTGCACTCTTCAGTAGAGACAAATATTCTATAAAACGTTATTTAGAGACTGAAAATTTTTTTGCGAAGAAATTAGCAATTGTGCTAAATTTTACTAATTTGTAAATTTTTGTTCTGGTTAATTTCTTGTCTTCTACTGGCGAATTTTCAATTATTTTAGTAAAAAGATACACACAAACCCGAATTACAAAAAATCTGCGAGAATAGAATTAATATAAGTGAAATATTTATAATTTTCTACTGCGGTAGGTCTACGGGGACCGTGCACGATTTACGGCTATCGTGCGCACGGTCCCCGTATACAAATCGAAGCAATATTCTGCGTTTCATATCGATTTAAAAATCCGGGAAAAATCAGTTGCACTCTTCAGTAGAGACAAATATTCTATAAAACGTTATTTAGAGACTGAAAATTTTTTTGCGAAGAAATTAGCAATTGTGCTAAATTTTACTAATTTGTAAATTTTTGTTCTGGTTAATTTCTTGTCTTCTACTGGCGAATTTTCAATTATTTTAGTAAAAAGATACACACAAACCCGAATTACAAAAAATCTGCGAGAATAGAATTAATATAAGTGAAATATTTATAATTTTCTACTGCGGTAGGTCTACGGGGACCGTGCACGATTTACGGCTATCGTGCGCACGGTCCCCGTATACAAATCGAAGCAATATTCTGCGTTTCATATCGATTTAATAATTCGGGAAAAATCGGATGCACTGTTTAGTAGAGGCATATATTCTATAAAACGTAATTTAGAGACTGAACATTTTTTTGCGACGAAATTAGCAATTCTGCTAAATTTTAATAAATAGTAAATATCTGTTTTCGTTAATTTCTTGTCATCCACTAGCAAATTTTCAATTATGTTAGTAAAAAGATACACACAAACCTGAATTACAAATATCTGCGATAATAGAATTAATAAAATTGAAATATTTATAATTTTCTACTGCGGTAGGTGTACGGGGAGCGTGCACGATTTAGGGCTATCGTACGCACGGTCCCCGTAGACTATCGAAGCAATATTCTGCGTTTCATATCGATTTAAAAATCCGGGAAAAAACTGTTGCACTGTTTAAAAGAGCTGAATATTCTATAAAGGGCTATTTTAAAACCGAAAATCTTTTTGCTACAAAATTAGCAATTCTGCTCAATTTTAATAAATAGGAATCCTACTGAAAATGTATGCGCAATTAATAGCGTAACTTTTGACGCAACTTTTGATGCAACTTTTTGCGCACCTTTTTACGTGTCTTTATCGAGCCTAAAGTTGCGCCATAAATTGCGCTACTATATTGAAAATTTGAATATATATATATAAATATTTATATAATTTTATAATAGAAAATGCCTTAAGATCTTTTTTATGTGATTTTCAATTGCAATTTTCAACATGAATCCAACTTTAAAAAATTTCTAATATTTTGATGAATGCAATCAAATACAAAAAATGCATTTTAATAAAGGTATATTTATTTATTTAGCTAAAAGCTCCAAATTTTGAAAGACAAGATTTTTTGTTTTAAACTGTTACCTCGAGGTTTTTCCAAATTCAAGACGGCAGCATCCAAGATGGTAATATATATATGAGAAAATTTTTTGATATTTCGATATTATTCCATAATCAATGTTTTATGATGAATGTTTATCAACATTGGACATACGGCGGAGTTTTTACCATTTAAAAGATGGCGGACCCAATATAGCGGCAAGAACTTAGGCAAATTCTTCGATTTTTATGAAATTCGATTTACAGGGATTTCTTGGATCACTGATTACGAATTCGTTATAATAATTCGTTAGTTATTATTATTCGTTAATAGACTTCGTTGTAGATGTTAATGATAAAGAAATATCTATTTGTCAGGTTATAAAGCAACTTTGAATCATTACTCAAGTATAATTCGAGACGTTGCAGCAGCAACGAAATTTGTATTAGAACAGAACAGATATGGAGAATATGCGTATTAATTGACATCAATGAACAAAAATTCATTATACCAGTACCTAAAAAAATTGCACTCTTAAATTATCTACATATAATTTACTATTTATTAAAATTGTAAACTGATTTATTTTTACTTAAAATATATGATTATGATTTAATGGCTGGCTTCCATCGAAATATTTGTATTTTTATTATATTTTATATACGGCCTTAATAAAACGTATTTTATATAAAAATATGCCTATTTCCTTAAATATCATCAGAACATTTTATTTAAATATAAAAAGTAATAATATATATTTTCTTTTTTCTTACTTTACATTATTTGCTTCTAAACAAAAGAACACAAAAATTTTAAAAGTATATAACATAATCCAGTTGTGTTTTGTCTTATAGTTTTCTTTAAATTAAGTTTATAGGTCGCTGATTTTACGTCGGTTAGCCAAGGAGTCACGTTTTTCAGCTCACATCGCATGAAAAATACACGTAAGTCAGTAAGTTTTTTTGTAATTTCTTTGTTTTGTTTACTTTTAATATTTTCGTTGAGGAATATTTATGACTATTTATTTCAGGAGGAAAAGCATGCTGCACATAAGTCATCATTACGGATCCGTAATCCGTGGCCCAAAAAACCTTTTAAACTAAATTTAACATAAATAGAACTTGTGGTCACCATATTGGTTTCTATGCTATCTTGAATATGTAAATAAAAACTAACAACGAATTTGTAACCAGCGACACAGAAAACCCCTGTAAATCAAATATAATTTTAAATGTACGAAAATATAAAAAATATGAGGGGTTAGTTAGCTGTATAATAAGGGCTTACGCGCCTGCATACTTGCGTCCAGGCGCTATCGCGCCTTTTGATTTCATAGAAATCCAACAATTTGCAAAATTTCTTGCCGCTATATTGGGTCCGCCATCTTGAATTTGTTGAAAGTGATAACGTATTTGTAATCAGCGTCCCAAGAAACCCCTGTAAATCAAAATTTATAGAAATTCAACAATTTGCAAAATTTTTTGCCGCTATATTGGGTCCGCCATCTTGAATTTGTAAAAACTGATAACGATTTCGTAATCAGCGATCCAAGAAATCCCTGTAAATCGAATTTCATAAAAATCGAAGAATTTGCCAAATTTTTTGCCGCTATATTGGGTCCGCCATCTTGAAATGGTAAAAACTACGCCGTATGTCCAATGTTGATAAACATTCATCATAAAACATTGTTTATTTAATAATATCGAAATATCAAAAAATATTCTCCTATGTATATTACCATCTTGGATGCTGCCATCTTGAATTTGGAAAAACCTCGAGGTAAGAGTTTAAAACAAAAAATCTTGTCTTTCAAAATTGGAGCTTTTAGTTAAATAAATAAATATAACTTTATTAATATGCATTTTTTTATTTGATTGCATTCATCAAAATATTAGAAATTTTTTAAAGTTGGATTCATATTGAAAATTGCAATTGTAAATCACATAAAAAAGATCTTAAGGCATTTCTATTATAAAATTATATAAATATATATATATATATATATATATATATATATATTTTTCAAATTTTCAATATAGTAGCGCAATTTATGGCGCAACTTTTGGCTCGATAAAGACACGTAAAAAGTAGCGCAAAATACTCGGTGGACCGCGTTTGTGCACCTCGATGTGGCTGTTATCCTGCTGCTGGCTAATATTCTCTTCACTTGGACGTCGTACCTGATATTTTCTTAAGGTAATAATCTCGTTTATAATCCCAGCTTGTTAACTAATTATAATGACGCAAGATTCAGGCGCGAAGTCGACTACGTTGCTGTCCCGCCAACCTCGTTACCTGGAGCTGCCACTATTTTGCTTCACTTGATGACGCCGAACACCAAGGTCGCCACAGCTATTCCATGTAAAATCTCCAGGTAATTCTTTATGTCCTGGGGTGGTGCTGATATGCGTTTGTATCAACAGGTTAATTCGTTATCTACTATACACCTAATTTGTGCACACAAACATAACCTCAATTTAGCCTTGTTTCTCCTAACATACAACTGTCATACTCAGATACGGCTGTGATATTAAGATACAGTTGGATGTGTTCCTTGTGTTCTTCTCCTACATACCACTAGCATATACTAAAATAAATGGTATTATCTTCACAGCGGATTAGCTGCCTGCATGCTGACTCCGGACACCCTGGGTTGAGGATAGCTCTTTTGAAGCCCTGTGTGCTGATTCCAGACCTCCCTCAACTGGTGCCTAGACTGGTCCTGATGATAATCTGGATTCTCGCTAGTCGTTCAGCTTACTTATATTTCCAGTGCTAATGTGTGTTAGTGAAATTTGGGAAGGGTTATTAGGATTGTGAAGGTAGGTAGGACTTAGATCCAGTGCGGGTAGGTAGATATAGGGAAAGGTTGAAGTTATATGAGTAGATATGTTTAAATATATAGTTGCTTAGCTATTCGGGTAGGTAGGGTATTCCCTTTAGTTTCAAATAGCATTCAATCATGTTGACATGTGCGAAGCACATTGTCACAATATATGTTTATGGATAATTTCAGATAAACACGTCTGGCCAAAATTTTAAAACCACACCATTTTTATCGTAAAAATAGAGTTATTTCCCAGAAGACAGGTCAGAATTGTTAAGTGATAGAAACAATTTTACCAACATTGATTCTAACCTCAAAAAGTGAAAAAATTTTAATTTTTTTGAACAAAGTTATTTGTAATGTTTTTTCAAAAAAATCAATTGATTTTGAGATAAATGGCTTTGAAAATAGCAATTTTTTCTAAAAAATTGAAAAATTTCCATTTTCATAGTGGAATAACTCGTAGGCAAATTATTTTTTAGCACCTAAAATTTTTTTTCTATCTTCTGGAAGATATTTCCAGCCTGTTCTCAAATTTTGGAGCGATTTAAAATTTTCATCGTACCACTTAACGTGAAATAGCCCATATATATATGAGCGTATGAATGTGCTTATATTACATTTAAAAAGTGCGGATTACACCTACTGCATAAGAAAAGAGCGCGCTTGCTAAGCCTTTTTATTTGAGTTTCTTTTTTTATTGGGTTGTTTCACGGTAAAATAACTATTATGTACGTAATTATTACAAAAATATATACTTATATAATATAAAAAGTCATTCTTGCATTAAATAAGGTCAATTTTCCGAAAAACTTAAAAAATTCGGTATTTTTATTAAAAATGGGCCATATCTCAAAATGGGAGAAATTCGGTTTCTACGATCCAAAAAACATACAAATACGAAAGTTCCCGAGGGGACAAAAAGTGGCCACGAAACCCCCTCAGCGCCGGACTAATTACCGACCTGCGTAACATCGTTTTAGACCATCCGACATCCCCTTAATTGAGCAATCAGTCGTTTAATAAGATGAGGCCAATCGAAACATGCAAAAATTTTGATTTCATTAACGAAAAAATAAGGATTTAAAGAAGTTATTTTTAAATTACTAAACAATTTGCGATTAGCACTACCTTGGTCCATACAGTTAAACGCAGATCTGCTCCATTACTACGCAGTAAAACTATAAGTTTAATTTAAAATACTTCAAAGGTCATCTGCAGAAGCGCCATTTTCATTGAAACCAAACCATATTATTTGAGGCCATGGATTTGAAGCATTAATACTATCTAACATAAACAAAAGAGCGTGCTTTGCAACACCATGGCTTCTACGGTTACTACCCATATCGCAAAGACCTTTAATCAAATCAAAAATTTAAAGTCCGAGTAGTAGAGCCACGCTCTCGGATAAAAATCAACGAGTTGACTGGCAGAGTTTCGCCTTACGAAATCTTAGACGAAAAACTAGGAGTAGCTGTGTCTGTTCTCGGTCCTATTTATATACCCTAAAAATCTATGCATCTGTCCTTGTCTTACGTTTTGCTTTAGATGGAAATTGCGTAAGTAGTTCTCGATTTTTCTGTGCTTGCACCCGATTGGACCGTTAGATGTGCGTGATCAAAAATGATCGAATTCCATGCATTTTCTGTATCGCGTCGTAGTTAATTCGGAGAATTTGCTGTCCCCCTTTTATTACTGCGACATTACCCAGAAAACGGCTTAATTTATTACTTCCTTCTAATGCTCGAGTTTTCTAGTCCATGTTTCCCATCGCCGGCTCATCTCCGAGCATTAATTTTATAGTGCAGTACAAAAATCTCTTGCGCAACCCTTTGTTTCGAGCTCACTACCGGCGATCCCACTTATATGCGTTGTGACAAGGCAAGTGTGCCTGTCATGGTGCAAAGCGAGCACACACATCCTTACCTACCCATTATCCAATATATTTACCTAAATCCGATATATAACATGCCTAGCACCGAGCACACATATCCCTTAACTACTCATTATGGAATATAATTCCCTAAAACCCTATAAAAACATGCCTAACACCGAACAAGGTACACCCTGGAACTGAAGCGGAGCCAGCACATCCAGGAGTCGGAGAAGACCAGTAGCCACCAAGAGGCCACGTACAGGGCGAACAGCACTCGGAGAGCCTGGAGAAATCAGCTGAGTATGAAGTCAACACAGGAACATGGACAGGACACCAAGGTCCAAAGCATAAGAAGACGGCTCTTGTAGCATCACAGCAGCATATCCGTAGTAGCCTCCGTAGAGCTCCCAGCAGCAACAAAACTCGTACAGGAAGATCAACCTGTAAAGCATATTAATAAGTATGTTTCAATACTAAGGAACAGATAGGAGTACACAAGACTGTGTACAGGAGTAGAGGTGTATAGGAGCCAGGGTTAGAGGTTATGTGAGCATAAGCATTGCTCACATAATACTAACTAAATAGCAAGGCACTGCCAAGTACGTCTTACGTGTATAGCAGCCGCACAGTAGACCCAGGAACAACATCCGAGTCGACTCGAGAAGAGACGTCCTCAGCAGCCAAGAAGCCATAAAATAGAGAGAGACAGAGAAAGCGACACATACTCATATACGCCGACAGTAAGGTTCGCCGTCCACCTGAAACCAACTAATAGATCGAATAGTCGATAATTAACAAGGAACGGGGTAATAATTACCAAACAGCAGCCTCGTCGTCGCACAACTCGTCCTCGTCGTCGTCGTCTCGAACGAACAGCACAGCGGAACGCCGACAACAACATCAAGCCGCTCTCGCTATAAAGCCGCGCTCGCACTGCGCGGAGACGGTCGCGACGCATGCGCGCGGCGCTCTCGCAGGACGAAGGCAGAGAACTCGGGAACACGGCCGTGAGCGGACGCAACGAGGCATTTTGTGTGAACCGTTTTGCCGTTTTACGAGAGAAAGAGCCTGTGAGAGTGTGCATCCGGGGCAACCTAGAGAGAGAGAGAAAGTTCGCCGTGCAAGGTTCGTGCAAACGTGCTATCCTATACCCATATTCCTCTTCTCATAAAGTGTGTGTGCCGCTATTCCCCTTTTCGCGCGTATCCGCACACGTGGCTGGCGTCGCCATTTTTGTCGAGCGAGCGATATTCGTCGCTTCTTTCATTATATCGCCGTGCGAATAATTCTTACGAGCCAAAATTCGAGCCAAAATGCGAGCCGATAATTACGCTATAATTAATTACGCTTAATTGTTAATAGCTAGCAGCCGTTAAATATAGCCGCGAACGCGACTGAAAACCGTGTAATTAATCTGTATTAGTTAAAAAATTCTCTTCTTTTTTGTGACTGATATAGACTTTACACCCGTACCTGTTACCCTGAATCCCCAGTGCTTTGTGACAGCGTATTGGCTTTGAATAATATCTTCAACTCTACTTATCAGTCTCTTTTTCGTTTGAAACACTCGTAAATTAATCTGTCCCTTAGCTCTATAAATTATATTTTATATTACTGCATTTACTCAGAATCATTCCTTATCAACCTTATTTTGTTAGTCTTCTACGCCGTAATTTTATTCTGAACTACGCAGTACTTGTTACGAAAAATAATATAATTTTCGTCGGGACGCGACACTTACCTGCTCCCTCTATGCGGTTGTTGGACTCCTGAACAGGTGGTCGTTCCTTGTGTAACAGTTACGCGTCTAGAGGTGCGGGTAGTGTCCTATGGTGTCCGTAGAAGATCCGCGACTGCAACAGCTGCACCTGAAACAAAAGGAAAACTCTACGACCTTGATTAGATCGATATCGAAGTATTAAGGAACTGTCACATCTAGCAACTATACATATATAATCTTCAATTTATAAATATATGTATAGGAGTTCTTATATGTAAACTCAATATGAAATATAGTATACGAGTGAACAGCTTTGTGGGAAAAACCCAAGTAAAGCGACATAAACATCTTTAAGCCATAAAATCAGTTAAAATAAAACAGATGCCTGGGTAAATGGTTGACCAACTGGTCTGTAGTTATAAAAAAAGGGAAATTTGACTCCTTTCGTTCAAATTTTTCCTTTTTCTTTTTTGCTTAGTACAAAACTTTTCACTCGTTTTATTTACTAAATATTAATATAAGTTTGTTTCTATATATAGATAATAATAAATAATTATTTATAATGATTAAAATTATATAAATATAAATAATTATATTTAAAACTAAGGTTTCTCGATCTTTGTGAATAAACCATATATTTAATTAGATGGCGACGTTTCGATGACTTTTCATCATCCTCTTTAGGCTATACCTTCATTTGCAAAAACGAAAATATTTGAATGTACATAAACAATTATAGATTGTTTGACATTGGATGACAAAATATACATCTATATATAATTCGGATTTCGATTGAAAATCGTATCCTACTACAATGCTCTATACCAACGAAGGTGAAAGTCAAGTCAAGTACTTGTAGAAAGTCAAGACATGATATTCTACAAGTACATTGCGAATACGTTTGGAGAATACATCACATATGACATGAAGAGGGTAACAGATTTACAGAAGAGAATAAGTAAAGCTGAGTCACAGAGGATATTTTTATCCAATGTCACAATCTATAATTGTTTATGTACATTCAAATTTTTCGTTTTTGCAAATGAAGGTATAGCCTAAAGAGGATGATGAAAAGTCCGCGAAACGTCGCCATCTAATTAAATATGGTGTTTATTCACAAAGATCGAGAAACCTTAGTTTTTAAATTAATTATTTATATATTTATATAATTTAATCATTATAATTAATTTATTATTATCTATATATAGAAACAAACTTATATTATATTTAGTAAAAAACGAGTGAAAGTTTGTACTAAGCAAAAAAAAAGGAAAAATTTGAACGAAAGGAGTCAAATTTCCCTTTTTTTATACAGACCAGTTGGTCAACCATTTACCCAGGCATCTGTTTTATTTTAACTGATTTTATGGCTTAAAGATGTTTATGTCGCTTTACTTGGGTTTTTCCCACAAAGCTGTTCACTCGTATACTATATTTCATATTGAGTTTACATATAAGACTCCTATACTATATTTTATAAATTGAAGATTATATATGTATAGTTGCTAGATGTGACAGTTCCTTAATACTTCGATATCGATCTAATCAAGGTCGTAGAGTTTTCCTTTTGTTTCAGTGCAGCTGTTGCAGTCGCGGATCTTCTACGGACACCATAGGACACTACCCACCTCTAGACGCGTAACTGTTTACACAAGGAACGACCACCTGTTCGGAGTCCAACAACCGCATAGAGGGAGCAGGTAAGTGTCGCGTCCCGACGAAAATTATTTATTATTTTTCGTACAAGTACTGCGTAGTTCAGAATAAAATTACGGCGTAGAAGACTAACAAAATAAGGTTGATAAGGAATGATTCTGAGTAAATGCAGTAATATAAAATAATTTATAGAGCTAAGGGACAGATTAATTTACGAGTGTTTCAAACGAAAAAGAGACTGATAAGTAGAGTTGAAGATATTATTCAAAGCCAATACGCTTCACACCGCACTGGGGATCAGGGTACGGGTGATAAAGTCTATATCAGTCACAAAAATAAGAGAATTTTTTAACTAATACAGATTATTACACGGTTTTCAGTCGCGTTCGCGCTATATTTAACGGCTGCTAGCTATTAACAATTAAGCGTAATTAATTATAGCGTAATTATGGCTCGCATTTTGGCTCGAATTTTGGCTCGTAAGAATTATTCGCACGGCGATATAATGAGAAGCGATCGAATATCCGCTCGATCGACAAAAATGGCGACGCCAGCCACGTGTGCGGATACGCGCGAAAAGGGGAATAGCGGCACACACACTTTATGAGAAGAGGAATATGGGTATAGGATAGCACGTTTGCACGAACCTTGCACGGCGAACTTTCTCTCTCTCTCTAGGTTGCCCCGGATGCACACTCTCACAGGCTCTTTCTCTCGTAAAACGGCAAAACGGTTCACACAAAATGCCTCGTTGCGTCCGCTCACGGCCGTGTTCCCGAGTTCTCTGCCTTCGTCCTGCGAGAGCGCCGCGCGCATGCGTCGCGACCGTCTCCGCGCAGTGCGAGCGCGGCTTTATAGCGAGAGCGGCTTGATGTTGTTGTCGGCGTTCCGCTGTGCTGTTCGTTCGAGACGACGACGACGAGGACGAGTTTGCGACGACGAGGCTGCTGTTTGGTAATTATTACCCCGTTCCTTGTTAATTATCGACTATTCGATCTATTAGTTGGTTTCAGGTGGACGGCGAACCTTACTGTCGGCGTATATGAGTATGTGTCGCTTTCTCTGTCTCTCTCTATTTTATGGCTTCTTGGCTGCTGAGACGTCTCTTCTCGACGTCGACTCCGGATGTTTTCCTCGGGTCTACTGTGCGGCTGCTATTACACGGTAAGAAGTAACTTGGCAGGTGCCTTGCTATTTAGTTAGTATATGTGAGCAATGCTTATGCTCACATAACCTCTAACCCTGGCTCCTATACACCTCTACTCCTGTACACAGTCTTGTGTACTCCTATCTGTTCCTTAGTATTGAAAACATACTTATTAATATGCTTTACAGGTTGATCTTCCTGTACGAGTTTTGTTGCTGCTGTGGAGCTCTACGGAGGCTACTACGGATATGCTGCTGTGATTGCTACAAGAGCCGTCTTCCTATGCTTTGGACCTTGGTGTCCTGTCCATGTTCCTGTGTTGACTTCATACTCAGCTGATTTCCCAGGCTCTCCGAGTGCTGTTCGCCCTGTACGTGGCCTCTTGGTGGCTACTGGTCTTCTCGACTCCTGGATGTGCTGGCTCCGCTTCAGTTCCAGGTGTACCTTGTTCGGTGTTAGGCATGTTTTTATAGGGTTTAGGGAATTATATTCCATAATGAGTAGTTAGGGATATGTGTGCTCGGTGCTAGGCATGTTATATATAGGATTTAGGTAATATATTGGATAATGGGTAGGTAAGGATGTGTGTGCTCGCTTTGCACCATGACAGGCACACTTGCCTTGTCACAACGCATATAAGTGGGATCGCCGGTAGTGAGCTCGAAACAAAGGGTTGCGCAAGAGATTTTTGTACTGCACTATAAAATTAATGCTCGGAGATGAGCCGGCGATGGGAAACATGGACTAGAAAACTCGAGCATTAGAAGGAAGTAATAAATTAAGCCGTTTTCTGGGTAATGTCGCAGTAATAAAAGGGGGACAGCAAATTCTCCGAATTAACTACGACGCGATACAGAAAATGCATGGAATTCGATCATTTTTGATCACGCACATCTAACGGTCCAATCGGGTGCAAGCACAGAAAAATCGAGAACTACTTACGCAATTTCCATCTAAAGCAAAAACGTAAGACAAGGACAGATGCATAGATTTTAGGGTATATAAATAGGACCGAGAACAGACACAGCTACTCCTAGTTTTTCGTCTAAAGATTTCGTAAGGCGAAACTCTGCCAGTCAACTCGTTGATTTTTATCCGAGAGCGTGGCTCTACTACTCGGACTTAAATTTTTGATTTGATTAAAGGTCTTTGCGATATGGGTAGTAACCGTAGAAGCCATGGTGTTGCAAAGCACGCTCTTTTGTTATGTTAGATAGTATTAATGCTTCAAATCCATGGCCTCAAATAATATGGTTTGGTTTCAATGAAAATGGCGCTTCTGCAGATGACCTTTCAAGTATTTTAAATTAAATTATAGTTTTACTGCGTAGTAATGGAGCAGATCTGCGTTTAACTGTATGTGACCAAGTAGTGCTAATCGCAAATTGTTTAGTAATTTAAAATAACTTCTTTAAATCCTTATTTTTTCGTTAATGAAATCAAAATTTTTGCATGTTTCGATTGGCCTCATCTTATTAAACGACTGATTGCTCAATTAAGGGGATGTCGGATGGTCTAAAACGATGTTACGCAGGTCGGTAATTAGTCCGGGCGCTGAGGGGGGTTTCGTGGCCACTTTTTGTCCCCTCGGGAACTTTTCGTATTTGTATGTTTTTTGGATCGTAGAAACCGAATTTCTCCCATTTTGAGATATGGCCCATTTTTAATAAAAAACCGAATTTTTTAAGTTTTTCGGAAAATTGACCTTATTTAATGCAAGAATGACTTTTATATTATATAAGTATATTTTTTTGTAATAATTACGTACATAAATAGTTATTTTACCGTGAAACAACCCAATAAAAAAGAAACTCAATAAAAAGGCTTAGCAAGCGCGCTCTTTTCTTATGCAGTAGGTGTAATCCGCACTTTTTAAATGTAATATAAGCATTCATACGCTCATATATATATATGGGCTATTTCACGTTAAGTGGTACGATGAAAATTTTAAATCGCTCCAAAATTTGAGAACAGGCTGGAAATATCTTCCAGAAGATAGAAAAAAAATTTTAGGTGCTAAAATAATTTGCCTACGAGTTATTCCACTATGAAAAATGGAAATTTTTCAATTTTTTAGAAAAATTGCTATTTTCAAAGCCATTTATCTCAAATCAATTGATTTTTTTGAAAAAAACATTACAATAACTTTGTTCAAAAAAATTAAAAATTTTTCACTTTTTGAGGTTAGAATCAATGTTGGTAAAATTGTTTCTATCACTTAACATTCTGACCTGTCTTCTGGGAATAACCTCTATTTTTACGATAAAAATGGTGTGGTTTAAAATTTTGGCCAGACGTGTTTATCTGAAATTATCCATAAACATATATTGTGACAATGTGCTTCGCAAATGTCAACATGATTGAATGCTATTTGAAACTAAAGGGAATACCTACCTACCCGAATAGCTAAGCACCTATATATTTAAACATATCTACTCATATAGACTTCAACCTTTCCCTATATCTACCTACCCGCACTGGATCTAGTCCTACCTACCTTCACAATCCTAATAACCCTTCCCAAATTTCACTAACACACATTAGCACTGGAAATATAAGTAAGGCTGAAACGACTAGCGAGAATCCAGATTATCATCAGGACCAGTCTAGGCACCAGTTGAGGGAGGTCTGGAATCAGCACACAGGGCTTACAAAAAGAGCTATCCTCAACCCAGGGTGTCGGAGTCAGCATGCAGGCAGTAAATCCGCTGTGAAGATAATACCATTTATTTAGTATTGCTAGTGGTATGTAGGAGAAGAACACAAGGAACACATCCAACTGTATCTAATATCACAGCCGTATCTGAGTATGACAGTTGTATGTTAGGAGAAACAAGGCTGAATTGAGGTTATGTTTGTGTGCACAAATTAGGTGTATAGTAGATACGAATTAACCTGTTGATAACAAACGCATATCAGCACCACCCCAGGACATAAAGAATTACCTGGAGATTTTACATGGAATAGCTGTGGCGACCTTGGTGTTCGGCGTCATCAAGTGAAGCAAAATAGTGGCAGCTCCAGGTAACGAGGTGGCGGGACAGCACGTAGTCGACTTCGCGCCTGAATCTT
The DNA here is from genome assembly GCA_026168455.1 of Theocolax elegans. Lineage (NCBI taxonomy): Eukaryota > Metazoa > Arthropoda > Insecta > Hymenoptera > Cerocephalidae > Theocolax > Theocolax elegans. The sequence continues at coordinate 9,991,289 of CM047430.1, read as the reverse complement.
GCGTCATTATAATTAGTTAACAAGCTGGGATTATAAACGAGATTATTACCTTAAGAAAATATCAGGTACGGACGTCCAAGTGAAGAGAATATTAGCCAGCAGCAGGATAACAGCCACATCGAGGTGCACAAACGCGGTCCACCGAGTATTTTGCGCTACTTATGTACTTGTCTTTATTCGAGCCAAAAGTTGCGCCATAAATTGCGCTACTATATTGAAATTTGAAAAAATATAGATATAATATATATGATATAGATTATATATATATTTATATAATTTTATAATAGAAAAATGCCTTAAGATCTTTTTTATGTGATTTACAATTGCAATTTTCAATATGCAATCCAACTTTAAAAAATTTCTAATATTTGATGAATGCAATCAAATAAAAAAAGTGCATATTAATAAAGTTATATTTATTTATTTAACTAAAAGCTCCAAATTTTGAAAGACAAGAATTTTTGTTTTAAACTCTTACCTCGAGGTTTTTCCAAATTCAAGATGGCAGCATCCAAGATGGTAATATACATAGGAGAATATTTTTTGATATTTCGATATTATTAAATAAACAATGTTTTATGATGAATGTTTATCAACATTGGACATACGGCGTAGTTTTTACCATTGCAAGATGGCGGACCCAATATAGCGGCAAAAAAATTTGGCAAATTCTTCGATTTTTATGAAATTCGATTTACACAGGGATTTCTTGGATCGCTGATTACGAAATCGTTATCAGTTTTTACAAATTCAAGATGGCGGACCCAATATAGCGGCAAAAAATTTTGCAAATTGTTGAATTTCTATAAATTTTGATTTACAGGGGTTTCTTGGGACGCTGATTACAAATACGTTATCACTTTCAACAAATTCAAGATGGCGGACCCAATATAGCGGCAAGAAATTTTGCAAATTGTTGGATTTCTATGAAATCAAAAGGCGCGATAGCGCCTGGACGCAAGTATGCAGGCGCGTAAGCCCTTGTATTATACAGCTAACTAACGCCCTCATATTTTTATATTTTCGTACATGTTAAAATTATATTTGATTTACAGGGGTTTTCTGGTGTCGCTGGTTACAAATTCGTTGTTAGTTTTATTTACATATTCAAGATAGCATAGAAACCAATATGGTGACCACAAGTTCTATTTATGTTAAATTTAGTTTAAAAGGGTTTTTGGGCCACGGATTACGGATCCGTATGATGACTTATGTGCAGCATGCTTTTCCTCCTAAATAAATAGTCATAAATATTCCTCAGACGAAAATATTAAAGTAACAAACAAAGAAATTACAAAAAAAACCTTACTGACTTACGTGTATTTTTCATGCGATGTGAGCTGAAAAAACGTGACTCCTTGGCTAACCGACGTAAAATCAGCGCCTATAAACTTAATTTAAAGAAAACTATAAGACAAAAACACAACTGGATTATGTTATAAGTACTTTTAAAATTTTTGTGTTCTTTGTTTAGAAGCAAATAATGTAAAGTAAGAAAAAAGAAAATATATATTATTACTTTTTATATTTAAATAAAATGTTCTGATGATATTTAAGGAAATAGGCATATTTTTATATAAAATACGTTTTATTAAGGCCGTATATAAAATATAATAAAAATACAAATATTTCGATGGAAGCCAGCCATTAAATCATAATCATATATTTTAAGTAAAAATAAATCAGTTTACAATTTTAATAAATAGTAAATTATATGTAGATAATTTAAGAGTGCAATTTTTTTAGGTACTGGTATAATGAATTTTTGTTCATTGATGTCAATTAATACGCATATTCTCCATATCTGTTCTGTTCTAATACAAATTTCGTTGCTGCTGCAACGTCTCGAATTATACTTGAGTAATGATTCAAAGTTGCTTTATAACCTGACAAATAGATATTTCTTTATCATTAACATCTACAACGAAGTCTATTAACGAATAATAATAACTAACGAATTATTATAACGAATTCGTATCAGTGATCCAAGAAATCCCTGTAAATCGAATTTCATAAAATCGAAGAATTTGCCTAAGTTCTTGCCGCTATATTGGGTCCGCCATCTTTTAAATGGTAAAAACTCCGCCGTATGTCCAATGTTGATAAACATTCATCATAAAACATTGATTATGGAATAATATCGAAATATCAAAAAATTTTCTCATATATATATTACCATCTTGGATGCTGCCGTCTTGAATTTGGAAAAACCTCGAGGTAACAGTTTAAAACAAAAAATCTTGTCTTTCAAAATTTGGAGCTTTTAGCTAAATAAATAAATATACCTTTATTAAAATGCATTTTTTGTATTTGATTGCATTCATCAAAATATTAGAAATTTTTTAAAGTTGGATTCATGTTGAAAATTGCAATTGAAATCACATAAAAAAAGATCTTAAGGCATTTTCTATTATAAAATTATATAAATATTATATATATATATTCAAATTTTCAATATAGTAGCGCAATTTATGGCGCAACTTTAGGCTCGATAAAGACACGTAAAAAGGTGCGCAAAAAGTTGCATCAAAAGTTGCGTCAAAAGTTACGCTATTAATTGCGCATACATTTTCAGTAGGATTCCTATTTATTAAAAATTGAGCAGAATTGCTAATTTGTAGCAAAAAGAATTTTCGGTTTTAAAATAGCCCTTTATAGAATATTCAGCTCTTTTAAACAGTGCAACAGTTTTTTCCCGGATTTTTAAATCGATATGAACGCAGAATATTGCTTCGATAGTCTACGGGGACCGTGCGTACGATAGCCCTAACTCGTGCACGCTCCCCGTACACCTACCGCAGTAGAAAATTATAAATATTTCAATTTTATTAATTCTATTATCGCAGATATTTTGTAATTCAGGTTTGTGTGTATCTTTTTACTAACATAATTGAAAAATTTGCTAGTGGATGACAAGAAATTAACGAAAACAGATATTTACTATTTATTAAAATTTAGCAGAATTGCTAATTTCGTCGCAAAAAATGTTCAGTCTCTAAATTACGTTTTATAGAATATATGCCTCTACTAAACAGTGCATCCGATTTTTTCCCGAATTATTAATCGATATGAAACGCAGAATATTGCTTCGATTGTATACGGGGACCGTGCGCACGATAGCCGTAAATCGTGCACGGTCCCCGTAGACCTACCGCAGTAGAAAATTATAAATATTTCACTTATATTAATTCTATTCTCGCAGATTTTTTGTAATTCGGGTTTGTGTGTATCTTTTTACTAAAATAATTGAAAATTCGCCAGTAGAAGACAAGAAATTAACCAGAACAAAAATTTACAAATTAGTAAAATTTAGCACAATTGCTAATTTCTTCGCAAAAAAATTTTCAGTCTCTAAATAACGTTTTATAGAATATTTGTCTCTACTGAAGAGTGCAACTGATTTTTCCCGGATTTTTAAATCGATATGAAACGCAGAATATTGCTTCGGATAGTCTACGGGGACCGCGCGCACGATAGGCGTAAATCGTGCACGGTCCCCGTAGACGTACCGCAGTAGAATATTGTAAATATTACACATTTATTAATTCTTTTCTCGCAGATTTTTTGTAATTCGGCTTTGTGTGTATCTTTTTACTAAAATAATTGAAAATCGGCTAGTCGATGATAAGAAATGCACCTGAACAGAGATTCATGTAAGAAACAAATTTAAAAATATGTATGTTAGACATGGCATCCAATTACAAGCTCTAAATATATGGCGGCCAGCTCCATGTGTCTTGAAATTAGTAAAAAAAATATAACGTGATTGCATATAACATGAAATATGTATATAATTTTCAATGTATAAAACAAGAGACTGTCTCACCAGGATCTCCAATCTGTACATCGAGCTTGAAAGGCATCCCCAAAGCCGAGATCGCCTGTTCGAAGCCGATTAAGGGAATTGTCAGAACCCTCGACTTTGAACGGCCTCGTCTAAATGACGAGAACAGAGGGTTTAGACACATCACTGGGATGCAAAGGAATTTCTCCTATAAATTGCATTCATTCGAACGCTAGGCCACCTACCGCAATACCTCCCCGGGGATCCGGGGAGTAATAGGGAGATGTGCTTCGGCATGTCGACAGTTGGACCAATATGACTTTACTATGGTACGCAGGGACTGGGAACCGAGCCCCACGTTGGCGTACCTGTGAGTCGAAAGTGAAACGCCAGCGTGTCCCCAGTATTGGGTTGGACTCTGCGGGGTATGTGGTTGCAAGCAGGCTTGACGGGTGAAGCGAAGTTGACCCGGATGCCGCTTATGTTCGAAAGCGGAAGACGGCGGTGAGCTAAACACCGCCGCATCCCTACCGAGAATTACGGCTTAAGGCAAACCGTTGTAAGGCGGCGTGCTATCGTAAAGAGCTTCGGTACACTTCCTAAGTGGCTTCTCATCGGGGTAAATCGATGCCATAGAAGGCTCTCAGAGAGTTTTTACTTTTCGAACGCATCGGGGAAGCTTTAGGCACCATCGCTGACAAGGGAAACCGACCAACTGTGAAGCTTAGATGACGAGAGCCTCCCCAGGGCAGCAAATACTGCGGATCGATGCGGTGATATTGGCCTAAGGAAAGACTCTAGAACAGTCAAAGAATACTGTATAAAACAACAATGCATTTTACTTTCGGAAAGCGTTGGTGGCGCCATCTCTCTCCAACAAATTTTATATTATTGTTTTAACTAACGTTCACACTGCAAAAGTATATTATTATATAAGATTAAGTAATTATACTGTATTATCTTAATTTATGCTTCATAAAAAATAATTTGAATAATAATTTTTTTGATGACATTTGTTAAGACATGTCGAGAACCCGCCAATTCTCAAAAATCTTAGTGGAGTGGAGAAGGTAGTAGTAGATTTCTTTATTGCTTTCTTTATTTTTTTCAAAAAGTAAGAACGTCAAGCCCTCACACTAAATTGTGGTGATAGTTTAGCTGAATTTTCGTTAAATTTTATATGTATTAAAGGTACGATGTTTGGGTTCAAAATTTTCAAACCAAGAATCATATCAAAAATATTTATTTTAATGATTCAAAAATTATTTAGAGCTTCCTCATTAAAAACTGAAGGGCTTGACGTTCGCACTTTTTCAAAATAAAACCTCTTTTATTCTTATTGAATTCTTATTCAAAAAATAAAAAGTCCAAATTAACCGACTATACCGGTAAGGTATAGTTTTAGCATGCTGTAATATATAGTTTGATGGATATTCGTATTAGAAAATAATATATTTTTAAATGTCGAATCGAATTATTATAAAACTTCCGGATAAACAACATTTTAGTAGTTTTTGTGGGTGAAGTTATTAAATGAATTGATTCTTTGGGTTTCCAGTACGTGAAAATGCAACATATAGTTGCCCGTGTGAGAAACATTCTGACCGTAAATCAATTCCGACGTAATTATAAGTTTGACCTTGGGATTTATTGATACTAATTGCAAATGAAAGTTTTATGGGAAATTGTAACGTTTAAATTGAAACGGCAAATCTGTAGGGATCATTGGAATGCGCGGAATAAAAGCAGTCTCTCCAGCAAGCAGGACCAGTCAATATGATGGCTTCAATAATGTTAGTTACGCATCACTTTGACTTGTAAATCTAGTACCATTACATAAATTAGGAGGTTGAAGATTGCGTAGTAATATTATTGGAGTTCCTATTTTAAGTTTTTAAATTATGTGGAGAAAATCCTGCCGGATGTAATGAATTAAGAAATTCTTGAGGAAAAATGTACAACGTCTTCAGTATTGACATTGTATCAATAGATAAATATTCTTTTATATCACCATTAAATTTAGATTAAATATAAATGATTAATTTCTTCAGCAGAGCATTTCGTGGTGAATAATTGCTCTTTCACACAGCCAAAGATAAGACTCTGTGATAAATTTTATTTATTTATTTTATTTATTTATTTATTAACTCCAGACATTACAATAGATTTTACAATAAAAAATGTATCCTATAGAGGTGCACACTGCACCTGTACATAGGAGCCGGAGAACTTAACACTATATTTTCAATATCAGGATAAACTTTCGATATAAGATCATCCAGAGTTGAAACAACTTGACCAAGATTATCTTCAATGTGAATGTAACTATTATTATTATCTATAGTACCATTTCCCATTTTTAATAATTGCTCGGAAAAGTCCGGGTTACCCCCACCAAGATACGCTCTCATATTTGTGCGCAAATGTAAAGTTTCAACATTATTCCATATTTGCGATGATTTTAAACATGCTTTAGCAATATCAGCTCTTGTTCCTTTTGTTATAACTGGTAAAGTCTGACGAAAATCGCCAGAAAAAACAAATGTTACAGCACCCAATAACAAATTAACAGATTTGAGATCCCGTAAAGTTTTATATCAATAGCTTCTATATGTACTCTATGAGTCATAGTACATTCATCCCATACAATAAGGATCGTTTCTTGGAGAATTTGGCCTAAAGGACCATTTTTACGAATGGAACATACAAAATCTTGATCACAAAATACATTCAATGGTAACTTGAAAGTCGAATGCGCTGTTCTAAACCGCCTTTAAGAAGAGTTGCAGCAATGCCAGAGATGCAACAGCTACGGCTGATATTACCCGTTGATCGTATTTGGTCCAATAATAAATTAATTAAAAATATTTTACCCGTTCCACCAGGGGCATCAATAAAAAAAACTTTCCACATTGTTAGCAGCACTATTGATAATAGCATCATAGTGCGTATTTTTGATCAGGTACTAATTTAGATAAATTAACTTGAACATTATTTATTACGTCATCGATATTGTAAGCGTGTAATAGATTCTGTGAAAGGACTATTAGAAGGTTGTTCTTCACGAACTGGAGATTGCATTCCAAATTCCTGTAGATATTTTTCAGAAGTTTCACAACTCTATCTTCTATTTCAATTAAACCTTGATTAAAAATATTATCAGAGTAAGTTAACGTGATATCGTTATTACTTGACGTTCTTTGTGAAGATATCTTCACATAAATCTTTTTGAAACCTTTCCCATAATAAAATAGGTTGAGATGGTTGACAAAAACACTAAAATAATAGCAAATAGTTCCCTCATCTTTGAAGATGTTTGTGATATTGCAGCATCAGCTAATGTGTTTTTCCATTGTCATCATTTTCTAATAGTCCCGAGCGCTTGACATGCTGCTTTAAAAGTGAGATATATTACACTCTAAACCCTAAAGGTGTAAAAACTGAACCTAAAAAGTATAAAAATGTCAATTTACTACTATTTGAAAAGATTAAATTTATAGAATTCCTCTTTGAAGAGAGTAAATAACGAAAATTACACTTTGATTAGTGTAAAAATGCTATATTTCTATTTTTCTAAAGTGTAAAAAGCGAAAATTCCACTATAAGAGAAGTATAAATTGCGATTTTTACTCCTTTGAAAAGTATAATTTTCAGACGTTGTCTTGAAAAGAGCAAATAATGGATTTTATACTTTAGGTAACTTTAAAACGATAAATTTACACTTTTGAAAAGTTGAAATTGCGATTTTTCCTCTTTGTAAAGTATAATTTTTCGAACCTTCATTTTCAAAGAGTAAATAGTGGATACTACACTTTCCGTAAAACTGAAAATGCTAATTTATACTTTTTAAAAGTGTAAATTTAGTGTTTAAACTTTAGCTAAAGTACACGGAGAAACATTTCTTACGTTTAACCTATAAAAATTGGCGTGTGCTCTCTAATCAAGCGTATGTTTATAGTTTATCCCGTGGCGTTACAGGTTTAACCTATAAAGTTTGATGTCTTTAATGTGTAGCATCAATTTCACATAGGTTGAACCTGTGAGTGCATTAGAACGAATCTTAATACGCTTAGGTTAAAACTGTACACATACGCTTGGTTAGAGAGCACGTCAATTTATAGGTTAAACGTAAGAAATTTTTCTCCGTGTACAAAATCTATTACTTACTCTTTGAGAATTAACGCCCAAAAAATTTATACTTTTCAAAAGTATAATTTAGCATTTTCAACTTTACGGAAAGTGTAGAATCCACTAGTTACTATTTGAAAATGAGGTCCAAAAAATTATACTTTACAAAAGAGGAAAAAATCGCAATTTCAACTTTTCAAAAGTGTAACTTTATCGTTTTAAACTTTAACCCTAAAGTATAAAATACATTTATTTGCTCTTTTCAAGACAACGTCTGAAAAAATTATATTTTTCAAAGGAGTAAAAAATCGCAATTTATACTTTTCTTATAGTGGAATTTTCGCTTTTTTACACTTTAGAAAAATAGAAATATAGCAATTTTACACTAATCAAAGTGTAATTTTCGTTATTTACCTCTCTTCAAAAGAGGAATTCTATAAATTTAATCTTTTCGAAAATAGTAAATTGACATTTTTATACTTTTTAGGTATCGTTTTTACAACTTTAGGGTTTAGAGTGTACACTATTGAACTAGTTTAAGTGATTCAAATGAAGTTGGTCCACGAATATGTGTAATAACATCCTTAGGTGAAAGCATTCGACTTGATTAGGATGAACTGTGTAAACTCTATCTAAAGCAGCATCTTTTTTAATACCAGAATATGCTTCAACGTCTTGGCCAGTTTCCTTCTAGAAAATTTGTTATTATTCCATACATAATATGTAGGAACCTCGTGATATAGTATGTTTTAGCAAAATCATCCGAAGAAGCCAAATCAAAGCAAGCTGTGAGTGTTGTACTCCGCGGATGTTCAAGGAATTGTTGAATGGTATCTTCAGTAAAATAAACACGTTGACAATTTTCTAAATGAACAGCTAAATGTACTACAGCTGGATACATTTCATGTATTGGAAAGTCGAAAACCTCCACATTGCTTCTGAAGTGCATATGTAACGACCATTGATATAAATACTAATTTCATCATTATTATTGATAGAAAATGTTGTTTGATCTGTACCCTTATTTATATATTTGCATATGTATTTTATGGCTTGCACTGAATGGCAGTATTCAACATTAATATGAGCATTAAAACATCTTAATAACAATGGTGAATATGGGACAATCCATCTATTGTCAATTAGTACCATTTGATTGCGAATTTTAATTTGAGTAGTGTGCCCACTATTCTGCGGAGACCTTCGGCGGTATAGTGGATAGCCATTTTCACCAGTTACAGTATTCTCTAAAAAATATCTTGGATAATTGTCTGTACATTTTCCATTAGTTAAACAGGGTGAATTCATATTAAATTCACCGCATGAATCATATTTTTGCAAACAATTTGAAATAATTCAGGGTCCATGTCTTTATCTGGCAATTCAGCAGAAATAATTTTATCAATTTCATCTGGTTGAATTTTTATTTGAAGCCATAATAGTATATTGCGCGTGTGGCAAACCTCGTTTTTGCCATTCTATACTAAACATATTACATTTAACAGAACCAAATATACAATTTTTAGTTAATAAGTGCATCAACATCTTAACTTTTAAATGAAAAACTCTGGAAATGATATCGTGTCTATCAAACGATTTTTGATTTGGAAATATCTCTCTGCGTATTTCAGGCCATTCAGGATTGCATGTAAAAGTTATAAACAAATCCGGGCGTCCTTTTTTACGTACGTATGTCATCGCATCTTGAGTTTTCTCATGCATGTAACGGCGTGAACCTGTAAATGAAGATGGCAAAATAACATATTGCCCAATATTTCCAGGGTTAATATTGGCATCATTATTAATAGCATCTTGAAGATGTATATAATCATCTGTGCGTAATTTTTTTTGATTGCTACGAATAAAAAGTAGCCTTTCGGTTGTCATTTTTGCCTTATTAATCTACAACATATTGATTTAATAAATTTGTAAAATACAGTAAATAGTTGATACTATTTTGTCCTCACCATTAATCTATAAGCATAAAATTGCATGCAAGTTACTGTTTAGAAGTATTAGTTCGTTGTTGAATAGTCAAGTAATATCCATCTTCTCATTTAGTAACATTAAAGGATATTGTAAAGGGTCGTAAGAACGATGAGTTCAGATACACGTTGTAAATGACCACCTCTATGATGTAAGACAATATCTCTAGACCTTTGTCTTCGTCAAGCAATAAAACCGCAACTTCGTTGCAAGTAGGAGCATTGTATCGACCCCTATGTTCATCATTAGGTACACGATCTGAATGTATAATCAGTTTAAAATTATTTAAATTTTGTAAATAATTATTTTCAAGATTGTATTTAAAACTTTTTATTAAATTATTATTTTGTAATAGTAGCCTTTGCAATGATTTTATAAGTTCTACTTTTAAATTTGGATTAATATGCGATCGTGCCGAAATTTGATCATTTTCAGACATAAAATAAATTTGTAAAAATTTATGATTTCATGAGGATTTGGTAACATACTACCAATTAAATGATAAACTTGGCCTTGAATTTTAGATGTAGGCATAAAGCTTCCTTCTTTGATTTCTTTAGTGCCAAAAGAAGTCATTTGAAATAATGTATTATATTGCCTGCAATTATCAAGAAAATGTGCTGAATCCCTATGAATACCTAATATTAAATCATTCATAAACTACGGAGGCTCTTCTAATAGTGGAAGATGTACTTTACCATTAGCACACAAAGTCCAGGTGCTTCGTCTTTCCATTTTTTGCATCACAGTGAATACAAATCTTATTCATTTCACCTATTTGAATATCTTTAAAACCTGCATAATTTAATTCAGGTTGATATTCAAATGCAGATCTTTGACCACAAATATTTTGTAAGGTACGTCGATTGTTAGTATTACGCAATCGTTGATTTGCAAGCCTTTGAATTCTTTCATCAATAGACTCCCGACGTCTACTAACAGAAGTTTGCATTCGTTGAGTTACCAAACATAACTCTCTTTGAGAATCTGTTTCTCGAGAAAGTCGCAATGTTTGTTGTGAAGACATTTGCGACAGTCGAGATTCACGATCATCACGACTTTCATTAAGTCGTCGATCTCTCATTGCTCTAGTTCGAGCAGTTCTTCTCGACAAATTAGTTTTACTAGATTTAGACATTTTGATTTTTGCAATAAACGCAAGTAAAAATAATGCCGAAATGACGAATACATCTATGGCTCGAGGCGTATTAATATTGTCTGCGTGCAAATTTTGTAATGGGAATAGTAAAACCGGTCGCCACCTATCGGTCGTTGAGCGAAGCATGCGCATATGTATAGCGCCGACCGCAGAACACCTTCCTACGCGAAGTAGTCCCTACTACGCTATGGCAATATAGTCCCATGTTTTTTTTCACAAATAATGCATTAAAAAATGAATGTGTATATAGCCTATGTCTCTCCAGATGTATAACAAATCTATATGCAAAGTTTCAAATATTCGGTTTAGTAGTTTTTGCGTTTATTGGTTACATATAAACAAACCTTTTCTCTTATATATTAGTAAGATAAATTATTGATGCGACGTTCAAACTACAATTGCGTTCTATACTATTAAAAAAACTTCTTCGTCGCCGGTTCTTAAACTATTTCGGGATATTTGCATTAATTACGGGATTTTTCGGGAATCATGGAATATTTTCATTAATTACTGGATTTTTTAGGAGTTCCGAGATTTGTTGCATTAATTACAGAATTTTTCGAGAATTTTCTGGATATTTTCATTATTTACGAGAGTTCTTGGGAATTCTGGGAATTTTTAAGGTGTTACGAAATATTTGCATTAATATTAACTAAAAATTTGTTATTATTGTTTATCGTAAAATTGAAACGATTACGTAATTTTTGTTAATTTCTCTTATTTACGTACTAAAGGAGTTTTATAAAATTAAATTATTATATCGTTTATTTAAAATAACGAGAAATCGTCCAAGGTCCTGCTGCGTATACTGATAACCACTTATTTTTAAAATTATTTTATTACAGTGGAAGGTGATCGAGAAAATTGACTCCTTTTTAGCAATTTAATTGTTGGAGCGTATGAAGAGGTTTCTGGCATACTTAGTCGAATCCTGTGGACAGACGAAGCAACTTATGTGCGAACAGGAATGATAATTCTCATGACGAGCATTACTGGGCCCATGAGAATCTATTCCTGGCTAGAGAAGGTAGCAACAAAAATATATTTTATAATAAACCACCTACTGTACTACTTCCGTTTATTTAAAACAATACTTATTCTCTATTAATTTACTAATATGTTTTGCTTTCTACTCTTTTACAGATACATTTCTACTGTAGTGTTCAAAATGGGGGACCTTTGAACATTGTCCAAGAGGTGCGAGAGCGAGAGATAAAGCCTAAAATAATTAGCGCAGAATTTCTATTTTAGTTATGTCAGATATTTTAAAAATAGTTTATTTTAAATAAATATATTTACTGTCACATTAAATTCCTTAGTTCTTTCCCATTAATAACTATACCAATAGAATAAACATTTCATCATATTTCGATTACATTAAATCGATATTTTAATGGGATATTTTCTAATTCAAAGAATTTGCCTTTCGATGATTATGTACATTATTACACTAGTATTTACATTACCAAACTGTGTAACAAAGATTTTTTTTTAATCACCTTTCGTACTTCTCTTCGTAGCATAAACGTGAGTAAAAAGTTTCACCGACCACCTATAGACAGGAGGGTAGTTATCAGGAATGAAAAGAGCTGTTTTTATCGAAAGTAGACATTTTTAAAGGTTATTTTGTTACATGCAGGCATCCGCTTTTCGTTGATGTTTCTAAATCGACTTCTCGTACTTGCATTCGTAGCACAGATCTGTGTAAAATGTTTCATCGACCAACGAAATACAGGAGGGTAGTTATAAGGGATGAAAAGTGCGATTTTTATCGAAAAATAGACAATTTCATATGCAATTGAATTTAAACCACTGCTAAACTATTTGCGTATGTATATATATGAACACGCACACGCATTCATACACAGTCATGCTCACGCACAGTCAGTAAAGTTGTGAACGAATACTTGTTTAGCTCTGAATAAGAGTAACATCAGTTAACCCATAGCATAAAACGAATTTATTAAATAAAATTATTTCATATTCAATATTATTTTAACTTTAAGTTCTCATCGTAAACACGCGATGGCTGGATTTCATAGTGTAATTTGGTATGAAATTTCAATACAATAGTTACAACCAATTGTAGCATATTTTATTATATATATATGTGGGTTATTGCAGACGAATTCGACGAAAAAGGTGCGCGGATGGGAGCGTCAATTTGAACCGCCGATCTTATTTTGTTAATACTTGTCAAAAAACGGGCCTCCCAAAATCTTAGACCCCAAAATTAAAAATGGTGCCCCTAGAATTTTTTGAACATTCAAAATAGTCTATTTTTGGCTATTTTCAAAAAATTATGTCTCGGAGACTTTTTCATATCATTTGGACATTCATGGCGGCATTCTCTTAGTATTTTGCTCTACTAATAGAAAAAACTAGTTCGGTAATCATTTCAATTGCTGATTAGGTGATCTTTTTATTTTAGTTCAACGTATTTTTCTAATATTTAGTTGAGTTATTGATCATAACTTTGATAATGTTCATTTGTTTTATGCGCTAAAATTCACATCATTGGAAACAGAGATATTAGCACTTAAAACTAACTCATCATTGATAAAACTCAAATATTTAAACGTAATAAAAAAACAAAATAATCCGGATATTTTTACCACAAAATTTTGTGAAAGTATCTTCTTGGCCGGTTTCATCAAATTGGTTTAGTAGAGCCAAAAATATTAGCATTTAAAACTTGCCTCTTTTAATAAACAGCGAAATATACAATGTTTAAAAATTGTATCTTTTGAAAATAAAAAATTACATCCGCTAATTGACAGATGCTTTAAGTACTCAAGAGGAAACTTTCTCTAATTTTGGAGTATAATAGTCTAATTGTTTTGTTTAAATTACGTATGAATATTGAATTTATAAATAATGAGCAAGTTTTAAGTGCCAACATCTCTACTTATAATGACTGAAATTTGAATGTATTTAACGTTTAGACCGACGGGATTTTAGTAAAAACAAAATACGATTTCTCCTATATAAAAGTTTTGTATGACCTAGTAGATAAAACCAAATAAAGGGTATATATATGCAAGTCAGAGGTGCGCACCATATGACGTTATGCCGACGGTGTAAAGGTTAAGAATGGTTTGAAGCTCTTAGAAAGACAAAAAGAATGGTATTTGCTATTTATGAAAGTTTAAAATATTCCAGGGACACCATTTTTAATTAAGGCCAAAACCTTTACAGCTGCAAGTACCTGTAAAGCTTTGTCTACAAGTTTTGCCTACAAGTATAAACATAAAAACATTGGCGGCAAAATTGGCGTTCCCACCCGTGCACCCTTTTCGTCGATTTCGGCTGGAAAGACCCGTTATATAATGAAATCTGTAATTTGAAAAATCTATACAATATTTAAAAAATCTATGCTATACAAACATAGGTATCTCTCTCTCTCTCTTGCCGAAACCTGTTTTCGAACTGTGGCAGGCAGCAATTCGTAAATCGGGCGAACTGGGCTACGCGAGGCCCGTAGTTATAGACTTAGTTGTTTTTATGTGTGAAGTGAGGGATGGTGCGTTGAAACGAGTTAACTCGGATGTCGAATTTCCAAATTTTCTTCCTCTCTCTCCTCATACCAAATGAGACAGGGCTGGTCGGGCCAAATCATTAAAATCATTAAACTCATCGAAGTTATTCTCCATTTTTCATTCCAATATAAATCATCTCAAAACACTTTTCGCATCGATTGAAGTACTAGTTCATCCAGCCTCTTCCATCCAGTTCTAAATGTAAAAAAAACGAAGGTTATGATTCTGGGTAGTCAGGCTTTTTTATCGCGTATTGACTTGAACACTGCCCCGAAGGTTAGACTGGGAACGAATTTCTTGAATTATGAATGTGAAGTTAAATCACAGTTTACAGATAGATTACAGATAGTCAAAGTTGACATTTTAACACTATATGCATTATATGCCCATTTTTATGAGTGTGTAGCTCCCAGGGGATGCATTTTTCACTAAAAACATTCATATGACTTTTTTGTAAAATTTTCTAAATTTTTCATTAAAAATACTTTTAAAGTCATAAATGTACGCTGTCACACACTTGTAAGCCATTTAAACCTTAAATAGTGAAAGTCAGTAATTCTGCTCCGGACTCTGAAAACCTAATGCTGTCTAAAAGATGTCTTTTATAGTCAGAAACTGCCTACAAATTTGCAGAGTGGGTCTAAATCGTTAAGATCACTTGTTGTCAAAGTATCAATGGAAATGGATATTTGTTGCCTTATAATGATGAATCTATTAGCATGATTATTGCAAAAAAATTTATGCACTTATCTTGGAGTGGTAGAAAAGTGTCTCCACTTTTTTCAGTATCCATCTAATTACCTGTAAGCTGGTAAAAATACAAATATTATTATACAATTATAAAAAATCAATTTTAAACATCTATACTGCTGGATTTTTAATTTTACAACTACTTTAAGAATTGTGATACTAATCTCAAGGATTACTATAAAAGTATCAACAATATCATTATTATTATTCAGCATATATTGTTTGAATTTCACAAACTTGTCACTGTCACATAATCATATTACTCATAATAATCTCAGATATGATCTGTTTATATATTTTATGTATTAAATACGTATATTTAGTTATTGTAATAAGAATGTTAATATATTTATAGTAGTTCCTTTAGATTAGTATTATAATTCTTGTAAGGGTTGTAAAAACTAAAAATCCAGCATTATAAATATTTAAAAATTGATTTTTTATAATTATATAATAAATATTTGGTAATTTTAGCAGCTTCAGGATAGATTAGATGGATACTGAAACTAGTGAAGATACTTTCTACCACTCCAAGGTAAGTGCACAAATTTTTTTGCAATGATCATGCTAATAGATTCATCGTTATAAGGCAAACAAATATACATTTCTATTAATATTTCGGGCACTTTTCCCGGATATTTTGACCATCAGTGATCTTAATGATTTTGACCCACTCTGGAAATTTTTAGGCAGTTTCTGACTATAAAAAGACATCTTTTAGACAATATTAGGTTACCAGAGTCCGGAAGCAGAATTGCTGGATTTTCACTATTTAAGGTTTAAATGGCTTACAAGAGTGTGACAGCATACATTTATGTCTTTAAAAGTATTTTTAATGAAAAGTTCGGAAAATTTTACAAAAAAAGTCATACTTATGTTTTTAGTGAAAAATGCATCCCCTGGGAGCTAAAAATTCATGAAAATGGGCATATAATGCAAAAAAGTGCTAAAATGTCAACTTTGACTCTCTGTAACTTAAAATAATGGCCCAAAAAAAAATCTGAAAAAATTCAGGAGAACTACTGGATACCTCTAAAACATATTCCCACAGTTATAGCAATATTTATTTTTTTCATCTTCGATGTCACAGAGAACCACCCATATATAGATATGAAAATTTTAAAACGCTCCAAAATTTGAGAACAGGCTGGACGTATCTTCCAGAAAATAGAAAAAAATTTAGTTGTTAAAAATAATTTGCCTAAAAGTTATTTGATCATTAACAATGGAAATTTTTTTAATTTTTTAGAAAAATTGCTATTTATAAAAGCCATTTATCTCAAAATCTATATATTTTTTAAAAAAACCTTACAAACAACTTTTGTTCAAAATAATCTTTTGAACTTATCTACCTAGGTTACAATTCATAATTTTAAAATCTCGAAGAGATAGAACACCCGGAGATATTGAATATCAAAAAAGGCGACCACGCCACAATCGATTTTGATCTAAGACCGCTCAAAAGATCAGATTTTTCGAGAGCTTTCGAATAGCTTGGGTTAGATTATTGGCCAAAACCGCTTGTGTAAGTTACGCCTCATAAACCTCATAATTCACTAATTTTCATGTATTTTAGGGCATAACTTACACCTACGGTCATGGCCAATAATCTAACCCAAGCCATTCGAAGCCCTCGAAAAATCTCGAATGATCTCTTGAGCAGTGTTAGATCAAAATCGATTGTGGCGTGGTCGCCTTTTTTGATATTCAATATTTTCGGGTGTTCTATCTCTTCGAGATTTTAAATTAAGAATTGGAACCTAGGTAGATAAGTTCCAAAAGATTATTTTGAACAAAAGTGTTTGTAAGGTTTTTTAAAAAAATTATATAGATTTTGAGATAAATGGCTTTATAAATAGCAATTTTTCTAAAAATTAAAAATTTCCATTTTTAATGATCCAATAACTTTAGGCAAATTATTTTTAACAACTAAATTTTTTTCTATTTTCTGGAAGATAGTCCCAGCTGTTTCAAATTTGGAGCGTTTTTAAAATTTCATATATATATGGGTGGTTCTCTGTGACATCGAAGATGAAAAAATAAAATATTGCTATTACTGTGGGAATATGTTTTAGAGGTATCCAGTAGTTCTCCTGACTTTTTCAGATTTTTTTTGGGCCATTATTTTAAGTTACAGAGAGTCAAAGTTGACATTTTAGCACTTTTTTGCATTATATGCCCATTGTCTATGAATTTTTAGCTCCCAGGGGATGCATTTTTCACTAAAAACATAAGTATGACTTTTTTCTGTAAAATTTTCCGAACTTTTCATTAAAAATACTTTAAAGACATAAATGTATGCTGTCACACTCTTGTAAGCCATTTAAACCTTAAATAGTGAAAATCAGCAACTTCTGCTCCGGACTTGGTAACCTAATATTGTCTAAAAGATGTCTTTTTATAGTCCGAAACTGCCTAAAAATTTCCAGAGTGGGTCAAAATCTTAAGATCACTGATGGTCACAATATCCGGGAAAAGTGCCCGAAATATTAATAGAAATGTATATTTGTTGCCTTATAACGATGAATCTCTTAGCAGATCATTGCAAAAAATTTGTGCACTTACCTTGGAGTGGTAGAAAAGTATCTTCACTAGTTTCAGTATCCATCTAATCTAATCCTGTAAGCTGCTAAAAAATACAAATATTATTATATAATATAAAAAAATCACTTTTTAAATATTTATAATGCTGGATTTTTTAGTTTTACAACCCTTACAAGAATTATAATACTAATCTAAAGGACTATATAAATATATTAACATTCTTATTACAATAACTAAATATACTATTTAATACATAAAATATATAAACAGATCATATCTGAGATATTATGGTAATATGATTTATGTGACCAGTGACAAGTTTTGTGAAATTCAAACAATATTGGCTGAATAATAATAATGATATTGTTGATACTTTTATAGTAATCCTTGGATTAGTATCACAATTCTTAAAGTAGTTGAAAATTAAAAATCCAGCAGTATAGATGTTTAAAATTGATTTTTTATAATTGTATAATACTATTTGTATTTATTACCAGCTTACAGGTAATTAGATGGATACTGAAAAGTGGAGACACTTTTCTCCCACTCCAAGATAAGTGCATAAATTTTTTTTGCAATAATCATGCTAATAGATTCATCATTATAAGGCAACAAATATACATTTCCCATTGATACTTTGACAACAAGTGATCTTAACGATTTAGACCCACTCTGCAAATTTGTAGGCAGTTTCTGACTATAAACAGACATCTTTAGACAGCATTAGGTTTTTCAGAGTCCGGAGCAGAATTACTGACTTTTCACTATTTAAGGTTTAAATGCTTACAAGTGTGTGACAGCGTACATTTATGACTTTAAAAGTATTTTAATGAAAAATTTAGAAATTTTACAAAAAGTCCTATGATGTTTTAGTGAACAATGCATCCCCTGGGAGCTACACACTCATAAAATGCGGCATATAATGCATATAGTGTTAAAATGTCAACTTTGACTATCTGTAATCTATCTGTAAACTGTGATTTAACTTCACATTCATAATTCAAGAAATTCGTTCCAGTCTAACCTTCGGGGCAGTGTTCAAGTCAATACGGCGATAAAAAAGCCTGACTACCCAGAATCATAACCTTCGTTTTTTTTACATTTAGAACTGGATGGAAGAGGCTGGATGAACTAGTACTTCAATCGATGCGAACAAGTGTTTTGAGATGATTTATATTGGAATGAAAAATGGAGAATAACTTCGATGAGTTTTAATGATTTTAATGATTTGGCCCGACCAGCCCTGTCTCATTTGGTATGAGGAGAGAGAGGAAGAAAATTTGGAATTCGACATCCGAGTTAACTCGTTTCAACGCACCATCCCTCACTTCACACATAAAACACTAAGTCTATAACTACGGGCCTCGCGTAGCCCAGTTCGCCGATTTACGAATTGCTGCCTGCCACAGTTCGAAAACAGGTTTCGGCAAGAGAGAGAGAGAGATACCTATGTTTGTCTAGCATAGATTTTTTAAATATTGTATAGATTTTTCAAATTACAGATTTCATTATATAACGGGTCTTTCCAGCCGAAATCGACGAAAAGGGTGCACGGGTGGGAACGCCAATGTTGCCGCCAATGTTTTTTTATGTTTATACTTGTAGGCAAAACTTGTAGACACAGCTTTACAGGTACTTGCAGCTGTAAAGGTTTTGGCCTTAATTAAAAATGGTGTCCCTGGAATATTTTAAACTTTCTAAATAGCAAATACCATTCTTTTTGTCTTTCTAAGAGCTTCAAACCATTCTTAACCTTTACACGTCGGCATAACGTCATATGGTGCGCACCTCTGACTTGCATATATATATACCCCTTTATTTGGTTTTATCTACTAGGTCATACCAAAACTTTTATATAGGAGAAATCGTATTTTGTTTTTACTAAAATCCCGTCGGTCTAAACGTTAAATACATTCAAATTCAGTCATTATAAGTAGAGATGTTGGCACTTAAAACTTGCTCATTATTTATAAATTCAAATATTCATACGTAATTTAAACAAACCAATTAGACTATTTATACTCCAAATTAAGAGAAAGTTTCCTCTTGAGTACTTAAAGCATCTGTCAATTTAGCGGATGTAATTTTTTATTTTCAAAAGATACAATTTTTAAACATTGTATATTTCGCTGTTTATTAAAAAGAGGCAAGTTTTAAATGCTAATATTTTTGGCTCTACTAAAACCAATTTGATGAAACCGGCCAAGAAGATACTTTCACAAAATTTTGTGGTAAAAATATCCGGATTATTTGTTTTTTTATTACGTTTAAATATTTGAGTTTTATCAATGATGAGTTAGTTTTAAGTGCTAATATCTCTGTTTCCAATGAGTGAATTTAGCGCATAAAACAAATGAACATTATCAAAGTTATGATCAATAACTCAACTAAATATTAGAAAAAATACGTTGAACTAAAATAAAAAGATCACCTAATCAGCAATTGAAATGATTACCGAACTAGTTTTTTCTATTAGTAGAGCAAAATACTAAGAGAATGCCGCCATGAATGTCCAAATGATATGAAAAAGTCTCCGAGACATAATTTTTTGAAAATAGCCAAAAAATAGACTATTTTTGAATGTTCAAAAAATTCTAGGGGCACCATTTTTAATTTTGGGGTCTAAGATTTTGGGAGGCCCGTTTTTTTGACAAGTATTAACATAAATAAGATCGGCGGTCAATTGACGCTCCCATCCGCGCACCTTTTTCGTCGAATTCGTCTGCAATAACCCACATATATATATAATAAAATATGCTAACAATTGGTTGTAACTATTGTATTGAAATTTCATACCAAATTACACTATGAATCCGCCATCGCGTGTTTACGATGAGAACTTAAAGTTAAAATATATTGAATATGAAATAATTTTATTTAATAAATTCGTTTTATGCTATGGGTTAACTGATGTTACTCTTATTCAGAGCTAAACAAGTATTCGTTCACAACTTTACTGACTGTGCGTGAGCATGACTGTGTATGAATGCGTGTGCGTGTTCATATATATACATACGCAAATAGTTTAGCAGTGGTTTAAATTCAATTGCATATGAAATTGTCTATTTTTCGATAAAAATCGCACTTTTCATCCCTTATAACTACCCTCCTGTATTTCGTTGGTCGATGAAACATTTTACACAGATCTGTGCTACGAATGCAAGTACGAGAAGTCGATTTAGAAACATCAACGAAAAGCGGATGCCTGCATGTAACAAAATAACCTTTAAAAATGTCTACTTTCGATAAAAACAGCTCTTTTCATTCCTGATAACTACCCTCCTGTCTATAGGTGGTCGGTGAAACTTTTTACTCACGTTTATGCTACGAAGAGAAGTACGAAAAGGTGATTAAAAAAAAATCTTTGTTACACAGTTTGGTAATGTAAATACTAGTGTAATAATGTACATAAATCATCGAAAGGCAAATTCTTTGAATTAGAAAATATCCCATTAAAATATCGATTTAATGTAATCGAAATATGATGAAAATGTTTATTCTATTGGTATAGTTATTAATGGGAAAGAACTAAGGAATTTAATGTGACAGTAAATATATTATTTAAAATAAACTATTTTTAAAATATCTGACATAACTAAAATAGAAATTCTGCGCTAATTATTTTAGGCTTTATCTCTCGCTCTCGCACCTCTTGGACAATGTTCAAAAGGTCCCCCATTTTGAACAATACAGTAGAAATGTATCTGTAAAAGAGTAGAAAGCAAAACATATTAGTAAATTAATAGAGAATAAGTATTGGTTTTAAATAAACGGAAGTAGTACAGTAGGTGGTTTATTATAAAATATATTTTTGTTGCTACCTTCTCTAGCCAGGAATAGATTCTCATGGGCCCAGTAATGCTCGTCATGAGAATTATCATTCCTGTTCGCACATAAGTTGCTTCGTCTGTCCACAGGATTCGACTAAGTATGCCAGAAACCTCTTCATACGCTCCAACAATTAAATTGCTAAAAAGGAGTCAATTTTCTCGATCACCTTCCACTGTAAATAAAATAAATTTTAAAAATAAGTGGTTATCAGTATACGCAGCAGACCTTGACGATTTCTCGTTATTTTAAATAAACGATATAATAATTTAATTTTATAAAACTCCTTTAGTTACGTAAATAAGAGAAATTAACAAAAATTACGTAATCGTTTCAATTTTACGATAAACAATAATAACAAATTTTTAGTTAATATTAATGCAAATATTTCGTAACACCTTAAAAATTCCCAGAATTCCCAAGAACTCTCGTAAATAATGAAAATATCCAGAAATTCTCGAAAAATTCTGTAATTAATGCAACAAATCTCGGAACTCCTAAAAAATCCAGTAATTAATGAAAATATTCCATGATTCCCGAAAAATCCCGTAATTAATGCAAATATCCCGAAATAGTTTAAGAACCGGCGACGAAGAAGTTTTTTTAATAGTATAGAACGCAATTGTAGTTTGAACGTCGCATCAATAATTTATCTTACTAATATATAAAGAGAAAAGGTTTGTTTATATGTAACCAATAAACGCAAAAACTACTAAACCGAATATTTTGAAACTTTGCATATAGATTTGTTATAACATCTGGAGAGACATAGGCTATATACACATTCATTTTTTAATGCATTATTTGTGAAAAAAAACATGGGACTATATTGCCATAGCGTAGTAGGGACTACTTCGCGTAGGAAGGTGTTCTGCGGTCGGCGCTATACAATGCGCATGCTTCGCTCAACGACCGATAGGTGGCGACCGGTTTTACTATTCCCATTACAAAATTTGCACGCAGACAATATTAATACGCCTCGAGCCATAGATGTATTCGTCATTTCGGCATTATTTTTACTTGCGTTTATTGCAAAAATCAAAATGTCTAAATCTAGTAAAACTAATTTGTCGAGAAGAACTGCTCGAACTAGAGCAATGAGAGATCGACGACTTAATGAAAGTCGTGATGATCGTGAATCTCGACTGTCGCAAATGTCTTCACAACAAACATTGCGACTTTCTCGAGAAACAGATTCTCAAAGAGAGTTATGTTTGGTAACTCAACGAATGCAAACTTCTGTTAGTAGACGTCGGGAGTCTATTGATGAAAGAATTCAAAGGCTTGCAAATCAACGATTGCGTAATACTAACAATCGACGTACCTTACAAAATATTTGTGGTCAAAGATCTGCATTTGAATATCAACCTGAATTAAATTATGCAGGTTTTAAAGATATTCAAATAGGTGAAATGAATAAGATTTGTATTCACTGTGATGCAAAAAATGGAAAGACGAAGCACCTGGACTTTGTTGTGCTAATGGTAAAGTACATCTTCCACTATTAGAAGAGCCTCCGTAGTTTATGAATGATTTAATATTAGGTATTCATAGGGATTCAGCACATTTTCTTGATAATTGCAGGCAATATAATACATTATTTCAAATGACTTCTTTTGGCACTAAAGAAATCAAAGAAGGAAGCTTTATGCCTACATCTAAAATTCAAGGCCAAGTTTATCATTTAATTGGTAGTATGTTACCAAATCCTCATGAAAATCATAAATTTTTACAAATTTATTTTATGTCTGAAAATGATCAAATTTCGGCACGATCGCATATTAATCCAAATTTAAAAGTAGAACTTATAAAATCATTGCAAAGGCTACTATTACAAAATAATAATTTAATAAAAAGTTTTAAATACAATCTTGAAAATAATTATTTACAAAATTTAAATAATTTTAAACTGATTATACATTCAGATCGTGTACCTAATGATGAACATAGGGGTCGATACAATGCTCCTACTTGCAACGAAGTTGCGGTTTTATTGCTTGACGAAGACAAAGGTCTAGAGATATTGTCTTACATCATAGAGGTGGTCATTTACAACGTGTATCTGAACTTCATCGTTCTTACGACCCTTTACAATATCCTTTAATGTTTACTAAATGAGAAGATGGATATTACTTGACTATTCAACAACGAACTAATACTTCTAAAACAGTAACTTGCATGCAATTTTATGCTTATAGATTAATGGTGAGACAAAATAGTATCAACTATTTACTGTATTTTACAAATTTATTAAATCAATATGTTGTAGATAATAAGGCAAAAATGACAACCGAAAGGCTACTTTTTATTCGTAGCAATCAAAAAAAATTACGCACAGATGATTATATACATCTTCAAGATGCTATTAATAATGATGCCAATATTAACCCTGGAAATATTGGGCAATATGTTATTTTGCCATCTTCATTTACAGGTTCACGCCGTTACATGCATGAGAAAACTCAAGATGCGATGACATACGTACGTAAAAAAGGACGCCCGGATTTGTTTATAACTTTTACATGCAATCCTGAATGGCCTGAAATACGCAGAGAGATATTTCCAAATCAAAAATCGTTTGATAGACACGATATCATTTCCAGAGTTTTTCATTTAAAAGTTAAGATGTTGATGCACTTATTAACTAAAAATTGTATATTTGGTTCTGTTAAATGTAATATGTTTAGTATAGAATGGCAAAAACGAGGTTTGCCACACGCGCATATACTATTATGGCTTCAAATAAAAATTCAACCAGATGAAATTGATAAAATTATTTCTGCTGAATTGCCAGATAAAGACATGGACCCTGAATTATTTCAAATTGTTTGCAAAAATATGATTCATGCGGTGAATTTAATATGAATTCACCCTGTTTAACTAATGGAAAATGTACAGACAATTATCCAAGATATTTTTTAGAGAATACTGTAACTGGTGAAAATGGCTATCCACTATACCGCCGAAGGTCTCCGCAGAATAGTGGGCACACTACTCAAATTAAAATTCGCAATCAAATGGTACTAATTGACAATAGATGGATTGTCCCATATTCACCATTGTTATTAAGATGTTTTAATGCTCATATTAATGTTGAATACTGCCATTCAGTGCAAGCCATAAAATACATATGCAAATATATAAATAAGGGTACAGATCAAACAACATTTTCTATCAATAATAATGATGAAATTAGTATTTATATCAATGGTCGTTACATATGCACTTCAGAAGCAATGTGGAGGTTTTTCGACTTTCCAATACATGAAATGTATCCAGCTGTAGTACATTTAGCTGTTCATTTAGAAAATTGTCAACGTGTTTATTTTACTGAAGATACCATTCAACAATTCCTTGAACATCCGCGGAGTACAACACTCACAGCTTGCTTTGATTTGGCTTCTTCGGATGATTTTGCTAAAACATTACTATATCACGAGGTTCCTACATATTATGTATGGAATAATAACAAATTTTCTAGAAGGAAACGTGGCCAAGACGTTGAAGCATATTCTGGTATTAAAAAAGATGCTGCTTTAGATAGAGTTTACACAGTTCATCCTAATCAAGTCGAATGCTTTCACCTAAGGATGTTATTACACCATATTCGTGGACCAACTTCATTTGAATCACTTAAAATAGTTAATAGTGTACACTCTAAACCCTAAAGTGTAAAAACTGAACCTAAAAAGTATAAAAATGTCAATTTACTATTTTCGAAAAGATTAAATTTATAGAATTCCTCTTTTGAAGAGAGTAAATAACGAAAATTACACTTTGATTAGTGTAAAATGCTATATTTCTATTTTTCTAAAGTGTAAAAAGCGAAAATTCCACTATAAGAAAAGTATAAATTGCGATTTTTACTCCTTTGAAAAATATAATTTTTCAGACGTTGTCTTGAAAAGAGCAAATAATGTATTTTATACTTTAGGTAAAGTTTAAAACGATAAAGTTACACTTTTGAAAAGTTGAAATTGCGATTTTTCCTCTTTTGTAAAGTATAATTTTTTGGACCTTCATTTTCAAATAGTAAATAGTGGATTCTACACTTTCCGTAAAGTTGAAAATGCTAAATTTATACTTTTGAAAAGTATAAATTTTTGGGCGTTAATTCTCAAAGAGTAAGTAATAGATTTTGTACACGGAGAAAAATTTCTTACGTTTAACCTATAAATTGACGTGCTCTCTAACCAAGCGTATGTGTACAGTTTTAACCTAAGCGTATTAAGATTCGTTCTAATGCACTCACAGGTTCAACCTATGTGAAATTGATGCTACACATTAAAGACATCAAACTTTATAGGTTAAACCTGTAACGCCACGGGATTAAACTATAAACATACGCTTGATTAGAGAGCACACGCCAATTTTATAGGTTAAACGTAAGAAATGTTTCTCCGTGTACTTTAGCTAAAGTTTAAAACACTAAATTTACACTTTTAAAAAGTATAAATTTAGCATTTTCAGTTTTACGGAAAGTGTAGTATCCACTATTTACTCTTTGAAAATGAAGGTTCGAAAAATTATACTTTACAAAAGAGGAAAAATCGCAATTTCAACTTTTCAAAAGTGTAAATTTATCGTTTTAAAGTTTACCTAAAGTATAAAATCCATTATTTGCTCTTTTCAAGACAACGTCTGAAAAATTATACTTTTCAAAGGAGTAAAAATCGCAATTTATACTTCTCTTATAGTGGAATTTTCGCTTTTTACACTTTAGAAAAATAGAAATATAGCATTTTACACTAATCAAAGTGTAATTTTCGTTATTTACTCTCTTCAAAAGAGGAATTCTATAAATTTAATCTTTTCAAAATAGTAAATTGACATTTTTATACTTTTTAGGTTCAGTTTTTACACTTTAGGGTTTAGAGTGTAATATATCTCACTTTTAAAGCAGCATGTCAAGCGCTCGGACTATTAGAAAATGATGACCAATGGAAAAACACATTAGCTGATGCTGCAATATCACAAACATCTTCAAAGATGAGGGACTTATTTGCTATTATTTTAGTGTTTTGTCAACCATCTCAACCTATTTTATTATGGGAAAGGTTTCAAAAAGATTTATGTGAAGATATTCTTCACAAAGAACGTCAACGTAATAACGATATCACGTTAACTTACTCTGATAATATTTTTAATCAAGGTTTAATTGAAATAGAAGATAGAGTTGTGAAACTTTCTGAAAAATATCTACAGGAATTTGGAATGCAATCTCCAGTTCGTGAAGAACAACCTTCTAATAGTCCTTTCACAGAATCTATTACACGCTTCAATATCGATGACTTAATAAATAATGTTCAAGTTAATTTATCTAAATTAGTACCTGATCAAAAATACGCATATGATGCTATTATCAATAGTGCTGCTAACAAATGTGGAAAAGTTTTTTTTATTGATGCCCCTGGTGGAACGGGTAAAATATTTTTAATTAATTTATTATTGGACAAAATACGATCAACGGGTAATATAGCCGTAGCTGTTGCATCTTCTGGCATTGCTGCAACTCTTCTTAAAGGCGGTAGAACAGCGCATTCGACTTTCAAGTTACCATTGAATGTATTTTGTGATCAAGATTTTGTATGTTCCATTCGTAAAAATGGTCCTTTAGGCCAAATTCTCCAAGAAACGATCCTTATTGTATGGGATGAATGTACTATGACTCATAGAGTACATATAGAAGCTATTGATAAAACTTTACGGGATCTCAAATCTGTTAATTTGTTATTGGGTGCTGTAACATTTGTTTTTTCTGGCGATTTTCGTCAGACTTTACCAGTTATAACAAAAGGAACAAGAGCTGATATTGCTAAAGCATGTTTAAAATCATCGCAAATATGGAATAATGTTGAAACTTTACATTTGCGCACAAATATGAGAGCGTATCTTGGTGGGGGTAACCCGGACTTTTCCGAGCAATTATTAAAAATGGGAAATGGTACTATAGATAATAATAATAGTTACATTCACATTGAAGATAATCTTGGTCAAGTTGTTTCAACTCTGGATGATCTTATATCGAAAGTTTATCCTGATATTGAAAATATAGTGTTAAGTTCTCCGGCTCCTATGTACAGGTGCAGTGTGCACCTCTATAGGATACATTTTTTATTGTAAAATATTGTAATGTCTGGAGTTAATAAATAAATAAATAAAATAAATAAATAAAATTTATCACAGAAGTCTTATCTTTGGCTGTGTGAAAGAGCAATTATTTCACCACGAAATGCTCTTGCTGAAGAAATTAATCATTATATTTTAATTAAATTTAATGGTGATATAAAAGAATATTTATCTATTGATACAATTGTCAATACTGAAGACGTTGTACATTTTCCTCAAGAATTTCTTAATTCATTACATCCGGCAGGATTTTCTCCACATAATTTAAAACTTAAAATAGGAACTCCAATAATATTACTACGCAATCTTCAACCTCCTAATTTATGTAATGGTACTAGATTACAAGTCAAAGTGATGCGTAATAACATTATTGAAGCCATCATATTGACTGGTCCTGCTGCTGGAGAGACTGCTTTTATTCCGCGCATTCCAATGATCCCTACAGATTTGCCGTTTCAATTTAAACGTTTACAATTTCCCATAAAACTTTCATTTGCAATTAGTATCAATAAATCCCAAGGTCAAACTTATAATTACGTCGGAATTGATTTACGGTCAGAATGTTTCTCACACGGGCAACTATATGTTGCATTTTCACGTACTGGAAACCCAAAGAATCAATTCATTTTAATAACTTCACCCACAAAAACTACTAAAAATGTTGTTTATCCGGAAGTTTTATAATAATTCGATTCGACATTTAAAAATATATTATTTTCTAATACGAATATCCATCAAACTATATAATTACAGCATGCTAAAACTATACCTTACCGGTATAGTCGGTAATTTGGACTTTTTATTTTTTGAATAAGAATTCAATAAGAATAAAAGAGGTTTTATTTTGAAAAAGTGCGAACGTCAAGCCCTTCAGTTTTTAATGAGGAAGCTCTAAATAAATTTTGAATCATTAAAATAAATATTTTTGATATGATTCTTTGGTTTGAAAATTTTGAACCCAAACATCGTACCTTTAATACATATAAAATTTAACGAAAATTCAGCTAAACTATCACCACAATTTATGTGAGGGCTTGACGTTCTTACTTTTTGAAAAAAATAAAGAAAGCAATAAAGAAATCTACTACTACCTTCTCCCACTCCACTAAGATTTTTGAGAATTGGCGGGTTCTCGACATGTCTTAACAAATGTCATCAAAAAAATTATTATTCAAATTATTTTTATGAAGCATAAATTAAGATAATAAGTATAATTACTTAATCTTATATAATAAATATACTTTTGCAGTGTGAACGTTAGTTAAAACAATAATATAAAATTTGTTGCGAGAGATGGCGCCACCAACGCTTTCCGAAAAGTAAAATGCATTGTTGTTTTATACAGTATTCTTTGACTGTTCTAGAGTCTTTCCTTAGGCCAATATCACCGCATCGATCCGCAGTATTTGCTGCCCTGGAGGCTCTCGTCATCTAAGCTTCACAGTTGGTCGGTTTCCCTTGTCAGCGATGGTGCCTAAAGCTTCCCCGATGCGTTCGAAAAGTAAAACTCTCTGAGAGCCTTCTATGGCATCGATTTACCCCGATGAGAAGCCACTTAGGAAGTGTACCGAAGCTCTTTACGATAGCACGCCGCCTTACAACGGTTTGCCTTAAGCCGTAATTCTCGGTAGGGATGCGGCGGTGTTTAGCTCACCGCCGTCTTCCGCTTTCGAACATAAGCGGCATCCGGGTCAACTTCGCTTCACCCGTCAAGCCTGCTTGCAACCACATACCCCGCAGAGTCCAACCCAATACTGGGGACACGCTGGCGTTTCACTTTCGACTCACAGGTACGCCAACGTGGGGCTCGGTTCCCAGTCCCTGCGTACCATAGTAAAGTCATATTGGTCCAACTGTCGACATGCCGAAGCACATCTCCCTATTACTCCCCGGATCCCCGGGGAGGTATTGCGGTAGGTGGCCTAGCGTTCGAATGAATGCAATTTATAGGAGAAATTCCTTTGCATCCCGTGATGTGTCTAAACCCTCTGTTCTCGTCATTTAGACGAGGCCGTTCAAAGTCGAGGGTTCTGACAATTCCCTTAATCGGCTTCGAAACAGGCGATCTCGGCTTTGGGGATGCCTTTCAAGCTCGATGTACAGATTGGAGATCCTGGTGAGACAGTCTCTTGTTTTATACATTGAAAATTATATACATATTTCATGTTATATGCAATCACGTTTATATTTTTTTTTACTAATTTCAAGACACATGGAGCTGGCCGCCATATATTTAGAGCTTGTAATTGGATGCCATGTCTAACATACATATTTTAAATTTGTTTCTTTACATGAATCTCTGTTCAGGTGCATTTCTTATCATCGACTAGCCGATTTTCAATTATTTTAGTAAAAAGATACACACAAAGCCGAATTACAAAAAATCTGCGAGAAAAGAATTAATAAATGTGTAATATTTACAATATTCTACTGCGGTACGTCTACGGGGACCGTGCACGATTTACGCCTATCGTGCGCGCGGTCCCCGTAGACTATCGAAGCAATATTCTGCGTTTCATATCGATTTAAAAATCCGGGAAAAATCAGTTGCACTCTTCAGTAGAGACAAATATTCTATAAAACGTTATTTAGAGACTGAAAATTTTTTTGCGAAGAAATTAGCAATTGTGCTAAATTTTACTAATTTGTAAATTTTTGTTCTGGTTAATTTCTTGTCTTCTACTGGCGAATTTTCAATTATTTTAGTAAAAAGATACACACAAACCCGAATTACAAAAAATCTGCGAGAATAGAATTAATATAAGTGAAATATTTATAATTTTCTACTGCGGTAGGTCTACGGGGACCGTGCACGATTTACGGCTATCGTGCGCACGGTCCCCGTATACTATCGAAGCAATATTCTGCGTTTCATATCGATTTAATAATTCGGGAAAAATCGGATGCACTGTTTAGTAGAGGCATATATTCTATAAAACGTAATTTAGAGACTGAACATTTTTTTGCGACGAAATTAGCAATTCTGCTAAATTTTAATAAATAGTAAATATCTGTTTTCGTTAATTTCTTGTCATCCACTAGCAAATTTTCAATTATGTTAGTAAAAAGATACACACAAACCTGAATTACAAATATCTGCGATAATAGAATTAATAAAATTGAAATATTTATAATTTTCTACTGCGGTAGGTGTACGGGGAGCGTGCACGATTTAGGGCTATCGTACGCACGGTCCCCGTAGACTATCGAAGCAATATTCTGCGTTTCATATCGATTTAAAAATCCGGGAAAAAACTGTTGCACTGTTTAAAAGAGCTGAATATTCTATAAAGGGCTATTTTAAAACCGAAAATCTTTTTGCTACAAAATTAGCAATTCTGCTCAATTTTAATAAATAGGAATCCTACTGAAAATGTATGCGCAATTAATAGCGTAACTTTTGACGCAACTTTTGATGCAACTTTTTGCGCACCTTTTTACGTGTCTTTATCGAGCCTAAAGTTGCGCCATAAATTGCGCTACTATATTGAAAATTTGAATATATATATATAAATATTTATATAATTTTATAATAGAAAATGCCTTAAGATCTTTTTTATGTGATTTTCAATTGCAATTTTCAACATGAATCCAACTTTAAAAAATTTCTAATATTTTGATGAATGCAATCAAATACAAAAAATGCATTTTAATAAAGGTATATTTATTTATTTAGCTAAAAGCTCCAAATTTTGAAAGACAAGATTTTTTGTTTTAAACTGTTACCTCGAGGTTTTTCCAAATTCAAGACGGCAGCATCCAAGATGGTAATATATATATGAGAAAATTTTTTGATATTTCGATATTATTCCATAATCAATGTTTTATGATGAATGTTTATCAACATTGGACATACGGCGGAGTTTTTACCATTTAAAAGATGGCGGACCCAATATAGCGGCAAGAACTTAGGCAAATTCTTCGATTTTTATGAAATTCGATTTACAGGGATTTCTTGGATCACTGATTACGAATTCGTTATAATAATTCGTTAGTTATTATTATTCGTTAATAGACTTCGTTGTAGATGTTAATGATAAAGAAATATCTATTTGTCAGGTTATAAAGCAACTTTGAATCATTACTCAAGTATAATTCGAGACGTTGCAGCAGCAACGAAATTTGTATTAGAACAGAACAGATATGGAGAATATGCGTATTAATTGACATCAATGAACAAAAATTCATTATACCAGTACCTAAAAAAATTGCACTCTTAAATTATCTACATATAATTTACTATTTATTAAAATTGTAAACTGATTTATTTTTACTTAAAATATATGATTATGATTTAATGGCTGGCTTCCATCGAAATATTTGTATTTTTATTATATTTTATATACGGCCTTAATAAAACGTATTTTATATAAAAATATGCCTATTTCCTTAAATATCATCAGAACATTTTATTTAAATATAAAAAGTAATAATATATATTTTCTTTTTTCTTACTTTACATTATTTGCTTCTAAACAAAAGAACACAAAAATTTTAAAAGTATATAACATAATCCAGTTGTGTTTTTGTCTTATAGTTTTCTTTAAATTAAGTTTATAGGTCGCTGATTTTACGTCGGTTAGCCAAGGAGTCACGTTTTTCAGCTCACATCGCATGAAAAATACACGTAAGTCAGTAAGTTTTTTTTGTAATTTCTTTGTTTTGTTTACTTTTAATATTTTCGTTGAGGAATATTTATGACTATTTATTTCAGGAGGAAAAGCATGCTGCACATAAGTCATCATTACGGATCCGTAATCCGTGGCCCAAAAAACCTTTTAAACTAAATTTAACATAAATAGAACTTGTGGTCACCATATTGGTTTCTATGCTATCTTGAATATGTAAATAAAAACTAACAACGAATTTGTAACCAGCGACACAGAAAACCCCTGTAAATCAAATATAATTTTAAATGTACGAAAATATAAAAAATATGAGGGGTTAGTTAGCTGTATAATAAGGGCTTACGCGCCTGCATACTTGCGTCCAGGCGCTATCGCGCCTTTTGATTTCATAGAAATCCAACAATTTGCAAAATTTCTTGCCGCTATATTGGGTCCGCCATCTTGAATTTGTTGAAAGTGATAACGTATTTGTAATCAGCGTCCCAAGAAACCCCTGTAAATCAAAATTTATAGAAATTCAACAATTTGCAAAATTTTTTGCCGCTATATTGGGTCCGCCATCTTGAATTTGTAAAAACTGATAACGATTTCGTAATCAGCGATCCAAGAAATCCCTGTAAATCGAATTTCATAAAAATCGAAGAATTTGCCAAATTTTTTGCCGCTATATTGGGTCCGCCATCTTGAAATGGTAAAAACTACGCCGTATGTCCAATGTTGATAAACATTCATCATAAAACATTGTTTATTTAATAATATCGAAATATCAAAAAATATTCTCCTATGTATATTACCATCTTGGATGCTGCCATCTTGAATTTGGAAAAACCTCGAGGTAAGAGTTTAAAACAAAAAATCTTGTCTTTCAAAATTTGGAGCTTTTAGTTAAATAAATAAATATAACTTTATTAATATGCATTTTTTTTATTTGATTGCATTCATCAAAATATTAGAAATTTTTTAAAGTTGGATTCATATTGAAAATTGCAATTGTAA
This sequence comes from Theocolax elegans, assembly GCA_026168455.1. NCBI lineage: Eukaryota > Metazoa > Arthropoda > Insecta > Hymenoptera > Cerocephalidae > Theocolax > Theocolax elegans. The sequence goes on along the minus strand of CM047430.1, from coordinate 9,957,818 downwards.
ATCACATAAAAAAGATCTTAAGGCATTTTCTATTATAAAATTATATAAATATATATATATATATATATATATATATATATATATTTTTTCAAATTTTCAATATAGTAGCGCAATTTATGGCGCAACTTTTGGCTCGATAAAGACACGTAAAAAGTAGCGCAAAATACTCGGTGGACCGCGTTTGTGCACCTCGATGTGGCTGTTATCCTGCTGCTGGCTAATATTCTCTTCACTTGGACGTCGTACCTGATATTTTCTTAAGGTAATAATCTCGTTTATAATCCCAGCTTGTTAACTAATTATAATGACGCAAGATTCAGGCGCGAAGTCGACTACGTTGCTGTCCCGCCAACCTCGTTACCTGGAGCTGCCACTATTTTGCTTCACTTGATGACGCCGAACACCAAGGTCGCCACAGCTATTCCATGTAAAATCTCCAGGTAATTCTTTATGTCCTGGGGTGGTGCTGATATGCGTTTGTATCAACAGGTTAATTCGTTATCTACTATACACCTAATTTGTGCACACAAACATAACCTCAATTCAGCCTTGTTTCTCCTAACATACAACTGTCATACTCAGATACGGCTGTGATATTAAGATACAGTTGGATGTGTTCCTTGTGTTCTTCTCCTACATACCACTAGCATATACTAAAATAAATGGTATTATCTTCACAGCGGATTAACTGCCTGCATGCTGACTCCGGACACCCTGGGTTGAGGATAGCTCTTTTTGAAGCCCTGTGTGCTGATTCCAGACCTCCCTCAACTGGTGCCTAGACTGGTCCTGATGATAATCTGGATTCTCGCTAGTCGTTTCAGCTTACTTATATTTCCAGTGCTAATGTGTGTTAGTGAAATTTGGGAAGGGTTATTAGGATTGTGAAGGTAGGTAGGACTTAGATCCAGTGCGGGTAGGTAGATATAGGGAAAGGTTGAAGTTATATGAGTAGATATGTTTAAATATATAGTTGCTTAGCTATTCGGGTAGGTAGGTATTCCCTTTAGTTTCAAATAGCATTCAATCATGTTGACATGTGCGAAGCACATTGTCACAATATATGTTTATGGATAATTTCAGATAAACACGTCTGGCCAAAATTTTAAACCACACCATTTTTATCGTAAAAAATAGAGTTATTTCCCAGAAGACAGGTCAGAATTGTTAAGTGATAGAAACAATTTTACCAACATTGATTCTAACCTCAAAAAGTGAAAAATTTTAATTTTTTTTGAACAAAAGTTATTTGTAATGTTTTTTCAAAAAAATCAATTGATTTTGAGATAAATGGCTTTGAAAATAGCAATTTTTCTAAAAAATTGAAAAATTTCCATTTTTCATAGTGGAATAACTCGTAGGCAAATTATTTTTAGCACCTAAAATTTTTTTTCTATCTTCTGGAAGATATTTCCAGCCTGTTCTCAAATTTTGGAGCGATTTAAAATTTTCATCGTACCACTTAACGTGAAATAGCCCATATATATATATGAGCGTATGAATGTGCTTATATTACATTTAAAAAGTGCGGATTACACCTACTGCATAAGAAAAGAGCGCGCTTGCTAAGCCTTTTTATTTGAGTTTCTTTTTTTATTGGGTTGTTTCACGGTAAAATAACTATTTATGTACGTAATTATTACAAAAAATATATACTTATATAATATAAAAAGTCATTCTTGCATTAAATAAGGTCAATTTTCCGAAAAACTTAAAAAATTCGGTATTTTTATTAAAAATGGGCCATATCTCAAAATGGGAGAAATTCGGTTTCTACGATCCAAAAAACATACAAATACGAAAAGTTCCCGAGGGGACAAAAAGTGGCCACGAAACCCCCCTCAGCGCCCGGACTAATTACCGACCTGCGTAACATCGTTTTAGACCATCCGACATCCCCTTAATTGAGCAATCAGTCGTTTAATAAGATGAGGCCAATCGAAACATGCAAAAATTTTGATTTCATTAACGAAAAAATAAGGATTTAAAGAAGTTATTTTTAAATTACTAAACAATTTGCGATTAGCACTACCTTGGTCACATACAGTTAAACGCAGATCTGCTCCATTACTACGCAGTAAAACTATAATTTAATTTAAAATACTTGAAAGGTCATCTGCAGAAGCGCCATTTTCATTGAAACCAAACCATATTATTTGAGGCCATGGATTTGAAGCATTAATACTATCTAACATAAACAAAAGAGCGTGCTTTGCAACACCATGGCTTCTACGGTTACTACCCATATCGCAAAGACCTTTAATCAAATCAAAAATTTAAAGTCCGAGTAGTAGAGCCACGCTCTCGGATAAAAATCAACGAGTTGACTGGCAGAGTTTCGCCTTACGAAATCTTTAGACGAAAAACTAGGAGTAGCTGTGTCTGTTCTCGGTCCTATTTATATACCCTAAAAATCTATGCATCTGTCCTTGTCTTACGTTTTGCTTTAGATGGAAATTGCGTAAGTAGTTCTCGATTTTTCTGTGCTTGCACCCGATTGGACCGTTAGATGTGCGTGATCAAAAATGATCGAATTCCATGCATTTTCTGTATCGCGTCGTAGTTAATTCGGAGAATTTGCTGTCCCCCTTTTATTACTGCGACATTACCCAGAAAACGGCTTAATTTATTACTTCCTTCTAATGCTCGAGTTTTCTAGTCCATGTTTCCCATCGCCGGCTCATCTCCGAGCATTAATTTTATAGTGCAGTACAAAAATCTCTTGCGCAACCCTTTGTTTCGAGCTCACTACCGGCGATCCCACTTATATGCGTTGTGACAAGGCAAGTGTGCCTGTCATGGTGCAAAGCGAGCACACACATCCTTACCTACCCATTATCCAATATATTTACCTAAATCCTATATATAACATGCCTAGCACCGAGCACACATATCCCTAACTACTCATTATGGAATATAATTCCCTAAACCCTATAAAAACATGCCTAACACCGAACAAGGTACACCCTGGAACTGAAGCGGAGCCAGCACATCCAGGAGTCGAGAAGACCAGTAGCCACCAAGAGGCCACGTACAGGGCGAACAGCACTCGGAGAGCCTGGAGAAATCAGCTGAGTATGAAGTCAACACAGGAACATGGACAGGACACCAAGGTCCAAAGCATAAGGAAGACGGCTCTTGTAGCAATCACAGCAGCATATCCGTAGTAGCCTCCGTAGAGCTCCACAGCAGCAACAAAACTCGTACAGGAAGATCAACCTGTAAAGCATATTAATAAGTATGTTTTCAATACTAAGGAACAGATAGGAGTACACAAGACTGTGTACAGGAGTAGAGGTGTATAGGAGCCAGGGTTAGAGGTTATGTGAGCATAAGCATTGCTCACATATACTAACTAAATAGCAAGGCACCTGCCAAGTTACTTCTTACCGTGTAATAGCAGCCGCACAGTAGACCCGAGGAACAACATCCGGAGTCGACGTCGAGAAGAGACGTCTCAGCAGCCAAGAAGCCATAAAATAGAGAGAGACAGAGAAAGCGACACATACTCATATACGCCGACAGTAAGGTTCGCCGTCCACCTGAAACCAACTAATAGATCGAATAGTCGATAATTAACAAGGAACGGGGTAATAATTACCAAACAGCAGCCTCGTCGTCGCAAACTCGTCCTCGTCGTCGTCGTCTCGAACGAACAGCACAGCGGAACGCCGACAACAACATCAAGCCGCTCTCGCTATAAAGCCGCGCTCGCACTGCGCGGAGACGGTCGCGACGCATGCGCGCGGCGCTCTCGCAGGACGAAGGCAGAGAACTCGGGAACACGGCCGTGAGCGGACGCAACGAGGCATTTTGTGTGAACCGTTTTGCCGTTTTACGAGAGAAAGAGCCTGTGAGAGTGTGCATCCGGGGCAACCTAGAGAGAGAGAGAAAGTTCGCCGTGCAAGGTTCGTGCAAACGTGCTATCCTATACCCATATTCCTCTTCTCATAAAGTGTGTGTGCCGCTATTCCCCTTTTCGCGCGTATCCGCACACGTGGCTGGCGTCGCCATTTTTGTCGATCGAGCGGATATTCGATCGCTTCTTCATTATATCGCCGTGCGAATAATTCTTACGAGCCAAAATTCGAGCCAAAATGCGAGCCATAATTACGCTATAATTAATTACGCTTAATTGTTAATAGCTAGCAGCCGTTAAATATAGCCGCGAACGCGACTGAAAACCGTGTAATTAATCTGTATTAGTTAAAAAATTCTCTTATTTTTGTGACTGATATAGACTTTATCACCCGTACCCTGATCCCCAGTGCGGTGTGACAGCGTATTGGCTTTGAATAATATCTTCAACTCTACTTATCAGTCTCTTTTTCGTTTGAAACACTCGTAAATTAATCTGTCCCTTAGCTCTATAAATTATATTTTATATTACTGCATTTACTCAGAATCATTCCTTATCAACCTTATTTTGTTAGTCTTCTACGCCGTAATTTTATTCTGAACTACGCAGTACTTGTTACGAAAAATAATAATATAATTTTCGTCGGGACGCGACACTTACCTGCTCCCTCTATGCGGTTGTTGGACTCCTGAACAGGTGGTCGTTCCTTGTGTAACAGTTACGCGTCTAGAGGTGCGGGTAGTGTCCTATGGTGTCCGTAGAAGATCCGCGACTGCAACAGCTGCACCTGAAACAAAAGGAAAACTCTACGACCTTGATTAGATCGATATCGAAGTATTAAGGAACTGTCACATCTAGCAACTATACATATATAATCTTCAATTTATAAATATATGTATAGGAGTTCTTATATGTAAACTCAATATGAAATATAGTATACGAGTGAACAGCTTTGTGGGAAAAACCCAAGTAAAGCGACATAAACATCTTTAAGCCATAAAATCAGTTAAAATAAAACAGATGCCTGGGTAAATGGTTGACCAACTGGTCTGTAGTTATAAAAAAAGGGAAATTTGACTCCTTTCGTTCAAATTTTTCCTTTTTCTTTTTTGCTTAGTACAAAACTTTTCACTCGTTTTATTTACTAAATATTAATATAAGTTTGTTTCTATATATAGATAATAATAAATAATTATTTATAATGATTAAAATTATATAAATATATAAATAATTATATTTAAAACTAAGGTTTCTCGATCTTTGTGAATAAACCATATATTTAATTAGATGGCGACGTTTCGATGACTTTTCATCATCCTCTTTAGGCTATACCTTCATTTGCAAAAACGAAAATATTTGAATGTACATAAACAATTATAGATTGTTTGACATTGGATGACAAAATATACATCTATATATAATTCGGATTTCGATTGAAAATCGTATCCTACTACAATGCTCTATACCAACGAAGGTGAAAGTCAAGTCAAGTACTTGTAGAAAGTCAAGACATGATATTCTACAAGTACATTGCGAATACGTTTGGAGAATACATCACATATGACATGAAGAGGGTAACAGATTTACAGAAGAGAATAAGTAAAGCTGAGTCACAGAGGATATTTTTATTAAAAGGCAGACGGTTTGATATTTTTCCTAAACATTTGTATAATATTTCTAATAATTTAAAACATATAACCTTCATTATCCGTACAGCGAAATAAAAAATGAAAAATAATATTTTATACTTCAAAGGAAAATCTTAAATGTCGAAATTCAAGATATTAATATTTATATATCGTTTTTATAAAATAAAATTAATAATTTTTTATAAGTATTAATAAACTACTTCTAATACAAATTACTAAAGAATTTTATAATCGACTAAATGACAGTATAAAGGAATTTAAATATATGCTTAATAAAAAATCTTAAATTAAATTTGAAAATTGTTAGTGTAAAAATGAAAACAGGGAAAAAATGCGAATAAAAAAATCAAACAATTTTTCTAATACACTCAACTTAAATAACAATATTAAAAATAAATATTTTATTAATTTAACAAACTTAAACATTCCTTTAGATATAGTAGATACAGTCTCTTTAGGACATAAATTCAGTAAGACGACAAATTTAAATAAACAAAATATAATAGATACTATTAAAAACATAGAACAATTGTTCGAATACAGTGAAATTGATAATGAGACTAAAAATTGTATTAGAAAAAATGTTACGCAATGAATGGAAAATAGGTTTAAAAAGACTTTACATTGTAACGGTTTGGTTGCCGCACGGATGTTTATTTTAATATCGTGGCTGCTCAGTGGTACGGTTAAACTTACCGTATTTAAATAAACGTATTTTCCCCGCGTTGCGGCGGCGGTTACTTGTCCGCTCTACCAAATCTGTTAAGTGTTAGTCTGAAACCGAGTTACTGTTTCAGATAACAACCAGGTAAAAAAAATCAAATCTGAAATTGACCACGAAACAGGGATATCGCGTTGAGCACTTGTCAATCAGAAATATACGAGCTCTTAGGATTACGGAAGGAATCGTACGTGGGTTAAAATTCAATTAATCGAATATCAAATTGAAATGTATCAATAAATTGAATTTATTGAAATAAATATAAAAGATAAATAATAAACAAAATCTCAAATTGTCGCCGAGGTCTACGCTTTTATTACAACTCGGTAAACGACCGACTTGTAGAGAGAGGGGGGAAAAGTGTCACAAACTAAAATAATATACCTAGTCAACGGGACTGGTATAAAGCAATAAGATTATTGATTAATTGCGAATAAAACACGATCGCGTGAAGTGGTACCACTTACTTCATAAGTTGCTATAGTCGTTGGTAAACAACGACCAGCCGATCGATTGCTCTCTCAGCTCTCTCTAACTCCCGCTGCGGTGTAGGACGGATTGTCCGTTCGCCCGTGCATCGAGGTTGTTTGGCTGCAGGTCGATGCACGGAGTTGCACCCTTCACTGCAAATGCAGGGTCGGCCTGCAGTCGAAATGCACACACGAAACGCACTGTAAAATACAGCTCGGCGAAGCTGAACACAGGACGCGGGGGGATCACACCAGTCGCGTAACAAGGCGGCTATATATATATATCTCTTCTCCACGCGCGCGAATCCCCCCCTCACCTCTTTAAACAGGTGCGTGCGCGAATCTTTCGCGCGTGAAGTCGATCTCGCCCGAGTAGCCACGACGAATCGAGCTGAGCTGAATCTCGCCGGCCTGAGCCAATGCGAACATCACGATACTGTTCGCTCGTGTTGCTCGAATTCGTCAAACGGTAAGGTAAACAATACCTTACCGTTACAACATATTAAATATAAAGATAGAATTTTGGTACAGAGGCTGAATAAAACAAGATTGTTTTTAAAAGATAATAATGTATTTTTCACTATAACTGACAAAAATAATGTCACAATTGCAATTGACACAATAACGTATAAAACAAAAATGCAAAATCTCATTTCTACTACGAACACATACAAACCGGTTGCCAAAAATATTAATCCACTAAACAAATTACAAATAAGTACACAAAAAATATTAACAAATTGGAATGAATTAGGATTTCTAGACAATAAATATCATAAGAATGAACTTACACTAACAAATACAGATTTACCAAAAATTTATGGCTTACCGAAAGACCCATAGTATCATGTATTGGCAACCCGACTTATAAATTATCGAAGATTATTAACAATATAATCAGCAATAGCATAAATAAGCCAAAATCATATGTAAAAAATAGTTATGAATTAATTAAGAAAGTGACAAACTGTGACATACCATCTGGTTATATTTTAGTTTATTTAAACGTGGTTTCACTGTTTACTAATATACCTACTGAACTTTTAATAAAAAGCATCGAAAAAGATACCACTTAATATAAAAAAAAAAAAAAATATACCACTTAGTGAAATAATTAATGTTGTAACATTTTTAATGTATAATACGTTTTTTAAATGGGATGATAAATATTACCAGCAATATTTTGGAAGCCCAATGGGATCACCAGTAAACCCTCCATTTGCTGATTTAGTAATGACTGACTTAGAGGAAGAGTGTATCAACAAATTAGATTTTCAACCACTATTTTATTTTCGTTATGTTGATGACACTATAATGTGTATACCTGAAAATAAATTAGATTTATTGTTAACAACCTTGAACAGTTACCATAGTAGATTACAATTTACGCATGGAAAAGACGTAAATGGTACTATTAACTTGCTAGAGATATCATTAATTAGAAATAATTCGAATCGAATTATTACAAATTGGTATAGAAAAGATACTTTTTCAGGTAGATTTCTAAACTTTGATTCATGTCATACAATACAGCAGAAGAGTGCTATAGTGTATACTTTAGTAGATAAAGCGATTTTATTATCCAATCAGAAATCTCACAAGTCCATCATTAAAACTGTAAAACGATTTCTATCTGATAATAATTATTCAGAAAATTTTATAAACCATAACGTTAAGAAAAGGTTGGAATGCTGCGGACCAAAATAGTAAAAGTAGATAATATTTTGGTACTTTAAAATTACCATTCGTACCTGGTTTCTATGAAAAGATAGAAAACACAATAAAACAACAATATATTCGACCGATTCCAACAATCTGTAACAGTCTTGACAATATCATTGTAAGGGGTAAAGAAAAATTAGAAAGAAATCTTGAGACTAATGTTGTATATAAAATAGACTGCAAAGATTGTAATGCAAGTTATGTTGGGGAAACTAAAAGGCACTTGTAGTACCGAATTAAAGAACATAAATTCAATACCAAAAAAAAAAATTCTCAATTTGTTATTAATGACCATATGACTTTATTTAATCATTTTTTAATTTTGATGATCTCTCAATTTTAGATCGAGAAAGTAATTTGAATAAAAGACTGACATCTGAAATGGTACATATTAAGTTGGAAAAAAGGCGATTAATGTAAAAGATGATACAAAAAAACTTTGTCCACTTTACAATGGTATTGTCAGTAGGCTAAAAAAACAATTTTGATTCTGATGATTATTTTTTCTTTATTTTTTCTTTGTTTACAGTATTAATTCTAGTCAAATATTGTCACATCCCTACTAGCACACAACGTTGTTTTGACAACGTTACAACGTTGTTATAAAAGTAGTTGAAACGTTGGAACAACGTTGCTACAACGTGGGATATGTCCGCTAAGATTTATGTAAGCTGCCGCGATAGGTGGAAATAACGTTGTGACAACGTTTGAGCAACGTTAAAATGCCTTTGAAAAATGTATTTCATATACAAATTTAAAAAATGTCCTGGGCAAGCGAAAAAGTACATTTTTAAATGCACAAAATTTTAACTAATAAAAAAAACATAAAAAAAAAATTTCCAACCCGCGGAAATTGAACCTTGGATCTTTAGATCCGGAGGCTTACTCTCTACCAACTGAGCTATTTTGTTGTTCCTGTCATTAAATTAACTTTTGGTTATAAACTACTATCAAATTATGGTCCGAAATTAATAACCTAAAGTTAATTTAATGACAGGAACAACAAAATAGTGTTACGGTATGTGATTAATCACTTTTATTAATAACATATAAATTAACTTTTATTGTTATATTACTTTGCGTGTAACTCTGATTCATTGCAGATTAAGTAAACATTCAATACCGATTTCGTACTGATTCAATCCTGATTTTGTACTAACTGATTCTGTACCAAGTTAATTCTGCGTTTTGGGAAAAAGTTACTGCTGATTCAGTGCTAATTTTACTCTGATTCGGTGATGATTTTATATTGATGCTGTGATAATTTCATATTGATCACAAATCAATGAATCAGCGTGAATTTTTTTAACAGGGTATACAATTCGTACAAATTTAGTACAAATTATGTGCTACTTTTGTACGAATTTTGTACGAATTTTGTTCTAATTTTGTACTAATTTTGTACAAATTCTGTATATTATTTGCATGAATTTTGTGCTTATTTAGAACTGTAAATTTGGACTTTTAGGGTACGAATTTTGTACAAATTTCGGACGAATTTCGTATCAATTTTGTACTGATTTAGCGCTAAATTTAGTGCTGATTTTGTACTAAATTCGTACTAATTTTTTTAATAGGGAAGGGTATAAAAACGGAGGACCCAAAGCACGCAGCAGCATACTCAAAACACACTCTTGGAAACACTCTCAAACTCACTTTTTCTCCCAAACGTCCTTGTAAACGCACCATTCCAAAATAAATTCATATCCTATACCCTAAAAGAAGTTGTTTCTTATTTTAAAAAAGTAAGTATACATATAAAAATATTAAGAAATTACGGGTATATATATATATATATATAGAAAACTAGCCTGAGCTTAGTATACATTGGTTTGATTGTATTTGTTGTTCATAAAAGTAGTTGTTAAGCGAGGACCGAAAGGTACAAATATAACTACTTTTACGATAAGTAACTAATTGTATTGGTAAAAAGTTGATATATATATGGCGTATTCCACGTGAAGTGGTCCGATCAAAATTTTAAAATGCATCAAATTTTGGGTACACTCTGCAAATGTTTTTCAGAATACAGAAAAAAATTTTTAGGTACTGGAATCTATTTGCTCAAAAGTTATTCTAACCTCAAAAAGTGAATTTTTCCATATTTTTTTCAACACCAGCTGGGTTTACCGCTATATAACTCAAAATCTATCAACTTTTACTATAGAACATTATATGTAACATTCGTTGCTAATTATATCTAGAATTTATTCTTCTGGGTTAGAATTTCTAATCTCAAGGTCAATGTTACATAAACTACATGTCAATATTCAACTTAAAAAAAGTGCAAGTGCGCCACCTTTGATTTTTTCATCCAAAAGTCTAAAAGAAAGCTTGGAGCAATACCTTTCAAATGGTCTGTAGCATTTTTATGGCCTCCAATTCTGTAAAAAGTTATGACAATTTAAAGAAAGACAAAAAATTCACAAAAATTAACATGGTAATTCCCATTTAAATTTTTAAAAAAATTTCGTGTTTCTTTAAATTGTCATAACTTTTTACAGAATTGGAGGCCATAAAAATGCTACAGACCATTTGAAAGGTATTGCTCCAAGCTTTCTTTTAGACTTTTGGATGAAAAAATCAAAGGTGGCGCACTTGCATTTTTTTCTAACCCAGAAGAATAAATTCTAGATATAATTAGCAACGAATGTTACATATAATGTTCTATAGTAAAAGTTGATAGATTTTGAGTTATATAGCGGTAAACCCAGCTGGTGTTGAAAAAAATATGGAAAAATTCACTTTTTGAGGTTAGAATAACTTTTGAGCAAATAGATTCCAGTACCTAAAAATTTTTTTTTGTATTCTGAAAAACATTTGCAAAGTGTACCCAAAATTTGGTGCATTTTAAAATTTTGATCGGACCACTTCATGTGGACTACCCCATATATATCTCTCTATAATATATAAATATTTCGCCGCCGCCGCCGCCGCCGCCGCCGCCGCCGCCGCCGCCGCCGCCGCCGCCGTGTCTAAGAATTCAGAATTCAACATATATATATATGTTTTATATATATATATATGTCATATATATTTTATATATATATATATGTCATATATATATGTCATATATATGTTATATATATATGTCATATATATGTCATATATATATGTTATATATATGTTATATATATATGTCATATATATATGTTATATATATATGTCATGTATATGATATATATATATGTCATATATATATAAGTGTGTGTGTGCATGTGTGTGTATGTGCGTGTGTGTGCGTGTGTGTGTGTGTGTGTGTGTGTGTGTGTGTGTGTGTGTGTGTGTGTGTGTGTGCGTGTGTGTGTGTGTGTGAACATACACTTTTCCAAATATCCATATGTGATATATACAATGGGTTAAAAATTAAATACATTAATTATTACATTTTTAAGATAATTCTATTATAAACAGTAATGGCAAAAGAAAATTCAAATTTTAACAGTGGCAATATAAAATACGAATTACATTTCAAAAGTTTTTCGAAAATTATTATTTTAGTAGTTTTTAATTTAAATATTATTGAAATCAAATTTAAAAATTGTTTGGAGATTACGTATATTTATATAAAACAATATTTTAAATAAACAAGTATGTATTATTAGATACAAAAGGTTATTTAAGAAATGCCTTTGTTTATAATAATTAAAATAAATATATGGGCTCTGTAACTAAAGGGAAAAATAAATTGGATATAATTATGGATTAAAACGCAAATTTTGAAAGAGGGTGCAAATTACGAATTACGGGAGAAATGGAAGAAACAGGTTTTTATTTATATACCGCTAAAATGTTATAAATAATTCTTTAAAACTAATACAAAAATTAATTTAATTAAGAAGAAAGTTTAATTACTCTAAAAGTACAAAATATTAATGACATATAGAACTCTTGGCGATGACTTAAATAAATTAATTTTAGGAGGTAAAGTTCTGTTTAGATCCGTTTAAAACAATCTAAAATTTTAATAGGTTTTTACTAAATACTACAATTAAGTATATGCACTTTACTATTTTTGGTAAGTTAATTGTTCATTACCACATATATATATATATATTATATATATTACACCTTTGGTGTAAGTTATGTCCTAAAATACGTGAAAATTAGTGATTTTATGAGGTTTATGAGGCATAACTTACAACAGCGGTCTTGGCCAATAAGCTACCCCAAGCCATTCGAAAGCTCGCGAGAAATGTGAACTTTTGAGAGGTGTTAGATTAAAATCGATTATGGTGTGGTAGCCTTTTTTTGATATTCAATATGTCCGGGTGTTCTATCTCTTCGAGATTTCAAAATTAAGAAATGTAACCAGGGTAGATAAGTTCTAAAGATTAATTTAAACAAAAGTTGTTTGGAATGTTTTTTCAAAAAAATCAACATATTTTGAGATAAATGGCTTTAAAAATAGAAGTTGTTCTAAAAAATTGAAAAATTTCCACTTTTAATGGTCGAATAACTCTTAAGCAAATTATTTTTAACACTTAAATTTTTTTTATATGTTCTGGAAGATGTTTCCAGCCTGTTCTCGATTTTGGAGTGATTTAAAATTTTCATCGTACCACTTGACGTGAAATAGCCCATATATATGTATATATATGTATGTAAGTATGTGGGTGTGTGTGCGTGCGGCGGAATATTTATATAATATATATATATATATTTTAAAATTGTTTTTTCAAGAATACATAATATATGTATTTTTTCCGTGCGCAAAAAAAAGTTGTGAACATAACTTGAAAGAATGTGTATTTGTTTACTCAAAAAATTTTGATAAAACTCATAAAATTTTTAAACGTATACTCAATAATAATAACGGATCTAAAATTGAATGTAATGCTTTAAATACAAATGCAAAATTGTTTGAAGATGAAATAAATATTAATCAAGTATAACATACACTTTTCCAAATATCCATATGATATATACAATGGGTTAAAAATTAAATATATTAATTATTGCATTTTTAAGATAATTTTATTATAAACAGTATAGGCAAAAGAAAATTCAAATTTTAACAGTGGCAATATAAAATACGAATTACATTTGAATAGATTTTTAAAAACTATTAATTTAGGAGCATTTAATTTAAATATTTTTTAAATTAATATTTCAAAATTGTATGGATATATAAATGTGTAGATAATTTATATTTATATAACACAATATTTTAAATAAACAAGTATGTATTTATTAGAAACAGAAGGATATTTAAGAAATGAATTTGTTTATAATAATCAAAATAAATATTTGGGCTCTGCATAGTAAAAATAAATTGGATATAATTATGGATTAAAATGCAAATTTTGAAAGAGGGTGCAAATTACGATTCACGAGAGAAATGGAAGAAACAGGTTTTTATTTATATAGCGCTAAAATTTTATAAATAATTCTTTAAAACTAATACAAAAATTAATTTAATTAAGAAGAAAATTTTATTACTCTAAAAATACAAAATATTAATGACATAGAACTTTTGGCGATGATCGTTCGTCATTAAATAAATTAATTTTAGGAGGTGAAGTTCTATTTATAACCGTTTCAAATAATCCAAAATTTTAATAAATTGTTAACTAAAATACTACAATTTAGTAAGTATATGTACTTTACTATTTTTGGTAAGTTAATTTTTCATTATTAATAGTTAATAATTATTAAAATATAAATTTAAGCTTTATAAGAATTCATATAGTTTAATATTTACAGTTAACATTTAATATGTCTCTATTTTTTTATTATTTTTATTCTGATTTCATTACTCTAAATTTTGGTAAACTTTTATTTATAAATAATAATAACTATAGCAATACCTTCAAGGTGTTGTGTGAATCTGTTTAATTTTTAAGGTGTCCATGGTAGTGAAAAAATAATACAATTTAAAACATTATTTTAAATAAATTAATTACGAAAAACCTTTTTCGAATTAAAAATAGGGGGTTGGCGCGCGAAGCGCGCAGGGGGGCGAAGCCCCCCTAGTATATATATATATATATGGGCTATTTCACGTCAAGTGGTACGATGAAAATTTTAAATTGCTCCAAAATTTGAGAACAGGCTGGAAATATCTTCAAGAAGATAGAAAAAAAATTTTAGGTGTTAAAAATAATTTGCCTAAAAATTATTCCACCATGAAAAATGGAAATTTTTCAATTTTTTAGAAAAATTTCTATTTTCAAAGCCATTTATCTCAAAATCTATTATTTTTTTTGAAAAAACATTACAAATAACTTTTGTTCAAAATAACTTTTAGAACTTATCTACCTGGGTTACAATTCTTAATTTTAAAATCTCGAAGAGATAGAACGCCCGGAAATATTGAATATCAAAACAAGGCGACCACGCCACAATCGATTTTGATCTAACACCGCTCAAAAGATCATATTTTTTGAGAGCTTTTGAATGGTGATGGTTAGATTATTGGCCAAGACCGCTGTTGTAGGTTATGCCCTAAAATACATGAAAATTAGTGATTTTATGAGGTTTATAAGGCATAACTTACACCATCGGTCTTGGCCAATAATCTAACCGCCGCTATTCGAAAGCTCTCAAAAAATGTGATCTTTTGAGCGGTATTAGATCAAAATCGATTGTGGCGTGGTCGCCTTTTTTTGATATTCAATATTTTCGAGTATCTCTTCGAGATTTTAAAATTAAGAATTGTAACCCAGGTAGATAAATTTTAAAGATTATTTTGAACAAAAGTTATTTGTAATGTTTTTTCAAAAAAATTAATAGATTTTGAGATAAATGGCTTTAAAAATAGAAAATTTTCTAAAAAATTGAAAAATTTCCATTTTTTATGGTGGAATAACTCTTAGGCAAATTATTTTTAACACCTAAAATTTTTTTTCTATCTTCTTGAAGATATTTCCAGCCTGTTCTCAAATTTTGGAGCGATTTAAAATTTTCATCGTACCACTTGACGTGAAATAGCCCATATATATATGTGTGTATGTATGTGTGTGTATATACTTATAATTGGTTATTGTCAAGCGAGGACCGAAAATTACAACTAGGATCGAAAGGTACCAAGAAGAATCACTAATAATGAAAACGAATAACTAACCAAAATCAACTGAGGACCTTTGGTACAGGTTGATATAGAAAAATGTATTAATATTGTAACTGACTGAATACCTTAAATAAGGTAAAGGTTAATTAATAATTCTGTAAATTTGATTAATAATCCTTTCTATAATAGTATCCTTTTATTCTTACTAAATTTGACCTGTCCTTAGCTCTAACATTAATTTGTTGGCTAAAAAGCGGGATTAATTACTTAGTTACCCTTAGACGTAAGAGAACAAATAATAATTTACTTGAAGCGCCCCCGTTCAACATCTTTGCGAGTAGAACAACATTAATATAATTACATCCAGTTCTATTCGTGATTGATTGATTGATTGATAATATTTATTGGGTAAAATGGGGTTAAACCCCGTATACACAGTAGTAAATCTGTCTTAGAATACAATATAAAAAATATAATACTATAAATAGTGTAGCGGCAAAAAAGCAGTTTTTATAATACAAATAACGATAAAACATTTAAAACATTTATAATAAAATATAACGCTCAAACATAATTTAATTTAATAATTTAACAATAATAATAACAATAAAACAATATAATAAAACATAATAAAACAAGATAAAATAAATATAAATGAGCAGCGCATATAATTACAATTTAACCTAGCTTAGGCAGAGGTCCGGGAGGATAAAATAGATTGAGGTTGAAATGAAATAAAAACCGAGCAGAAAAAGTGTAAAAATAAAAATAAAAATAAATAATCTGGAATAAAACAAAGCAAAAAGTAAAACGAGAGTGACTAGAAATTAATTTAATACTATGAATTTAATACTATGGATCGACCCATCCCATCACAACCTCAATCTACACCTCAGGCAAGGGAGGGCAAACTATATCCTCAGCCAACACCCTCGATTCCCAGGCCCGTCGGTCAAGCTCAGTAAGATAGGAAATTAATGACGTTTTAAAGGAAGTGAAAAGGTGCAGGTTGAAGTCAGTGAAGGGTAAATGATTTATGAGGCGAGAGGCAGTGATTATGAAGGAGTTGTTAAGGGCTTCGGTTCTGGGAGGGAGATAAAAGAGGGATAAGGGTGAGTGGCGAGAGGATGAGCGGGATGAAAATGAGGAATCGCGTATAATGAAATGGCGTGCAATATAGGACGGGGAATTGTGTGAGATGATATTATAGGCGCTACAACCAATAAAGAGGGATCTCCTGAGCTCAACCGACAGCCATCCTAGCCTCAGACGGTAAGGTGTCACATGCTCGCGCCAGGGTATGTTCCCCCACACAAAGCGAACACAGGCGTTCAAAAGTCTTTGGAGTCGCAAATTCCTGGTCGCATCTAAATCATGGAAGACTGCGCACGCATAATCAAAGTGTGGGAGAACAAGCGACTCGACTAGATGTTTACGGTTCTGGCGCGAGAGTGCTCGCCGAAAGAATCTTAAGGAGTGGAGAACTCCATGTACGCGCTGAGAGACCGACGCAACCTGGCGAGACCAATCCAGGGTTGGAGTTATCCAAATGCCCAATGATTTAACTTGTTGCTCATAAAACAGTAAGTTATCTCCAATTCTAACCTTAGGAGCAGAGTCTAGTTGAATGCGCGAAGTGTAGGCCTGACTCCCCAAGATCATCACCTTTGTCTTTTTCACGTTTAAACTAAGCCCATTTGATCTCGCCCATTCTTCCACCGCGTTGGCATCCTCCGAAATTCTGAGAACTCCCTGAGCGAGATCTGCCGGGTAAAAGGAGTGATAGATCTGGGTGTCATCCGCAAAAATCATATGGTTAGAATGTCTTAAAACACTCGGCAGGTCATTTATAAAAATAGAAAACAACAGAGGGCCAAGGACACTGCCCTGTGGAACTCCCCTGGACGTATCAAGCCAGGCCGAGGTGTTCCCCAGCTCGTCCACCACCGCCTGCGAACGGCCCACAAGGTAGTGAAAGAACCAGGTTAGCACTACGTCCGAACATCCCAGCGCACGTAGTTTACGTAACAAAATATCGTGCGGCACTGAATCGAACGCCTTGGAAAAGTCGAACAGGATGAGGATGGTAATCATGCGCTTGTCAATCGCTCTTCTAACATCATCCAACACCCCAATCAGCGCCGTCTGGGTACTGTGCCCCCTGCGAAAGCCTGCTTGTCTCTCAATTATTAGGTTATTAGAGTTAATAAAATCTGTAAGTTGTTCATGGACAAGCTTCTCGAGGATTTTGGAAATTTCGCAGAGCTTAGCAATGGGCCTGGTATCAGACGGCGAGATCACCCTGCTCGACTTAGCCAGAGGAAAAAGCAAGGATTTAGTCCAGGGCTCTGGAAAGAAACCAAATGAAAGAGAGTAATTGAACAGGTCAGCCAGGTGCGGAGCTATCTGGGGTGCCAAGCATTTAAGCATGGGAACCGAGATCCCGTCGTAGCCTATAGCCTTGGAGGAAGCCCTGGATATGGTAGAAAGCACCTTATGAGTAGTGACAGGAACGAAATTAAATGAAGTTGTGGGATAATTGGCGGGTAAGATGTCCTGAGATGTGATGAGTGACTGAAGATGATCCAATGTGAGGTGAGAGGGTGAATATGAGATGGAGGCGTAATGAGTATTAAGCTGATCAAGTGAAAATAAACTAAGAGGCGACTGAGCTGGTTTAGATACAAGACCCATGTTCCTGAGCTCCCTCCACAGACCAGATGAATTGGCGGCAGACTTTATTTTCTGGTTATAGAAGGTAAATTTACTCGAGTCTAAGGAGTTTTTAACCAATCTACGAAGGTCTTTAAAAATGTGGTAATCAGAGCTCAGTCCCGAGGTCAAGTATCTCTTGTAAGCCATGTTTCGAGCCTTAATGTTTTGTTTAATGAGTGGGGTGATCCATGGTTTGTTAGAATATTTAATGGTGGTGAGTTTTGCCGGAGCTAGTGAATTAAAAGTAGACAAGATGGAATTGCCAAGGTTGGAGAGGAGGTCATTTATAAAGATAGGTGACGTAGAGAGTGACAACGAGTTAGACTGTAACAAGGAATTTGAGGGAGATGGAGAAGGAGAGAACGCGCGGCCAGGCGTGACATGCGACATGCGCGTAGATGATTGACAAGATGACAAGATAGAAGTGTTATGATGGAATGAAGCTCGATCAAAAGTATCCGAAAACAATGCAGCTGCCTCCGCCAGATCGATGAGCGCAAAGTTGCGCGACCAAAACCTTTTTGGTTTCAGTTGCGGTTTACCAATGTCTAATTCTAGAATAATAGAGTCATGCCCTGCTGCAAAGGGCACGAGTGATTTCGTATACTTATGAACTGGCGGAGGGTTTCGAACAATAAATAAATCGAGCCATGTGTGCGATGAAGTATTAGCTGTGTGAGTATGATGAGTAGGTTCCGATTCGATTAGAAAAAGGTCTAATGACTCTAAGTAAGATTCCAACATAGCAGACGACCCATCCTTTTTGCCCATATTGATATTAAAGTCACCGGTGATTATTACTTGGTCGCATGTGTGTAAAAACTTTGATACGTAGTTAAAAAATTCGAATGGGTACGCCGCTGTGGGCCTTCGGTAAACCACACAAAACAATATCGAACTGGAACAACCATAAATCTGAAAGATCATAAACTCGGGAGAGTTGGAAAAAACAGGATCCGAGTGGGCGACTAACTTAACATCAAGGTTATTCTTAATGTAAGCCGCCACACCCCCCCCCCCTCCTTTCCAACCCGATCCAATCTATATAATGTGTAGTTTGGAAGGCCCAATATATCGGATGAGTCATAGTCCTTGAGAAAGGTCTCTGAAAAGGAAATGATATCGTGATTTGAAGGAGCAATAAGTGATTCGACAGATGAGAAATGCGTTTTTAAACGGTTTATATTAGCATGAAAGATGGAAAATGTAGTGTTAGTAAGGGATGAGGCCTGGCCCGCCGACCCTCATTTCGACGATGAGGAATTAGATGACGGAAGATTAAGGATGTCCGATTCATTATGTATAGGAATAAGCTGCCCTCCCTTGGTTTTTCGCATAAAAACATTAAGATTTTTGACTATAGGCCTCGCATAGCCTAAGTCGGACGAATGACGAATAGCCTTAGACAATAATACATGTAATTTTTTGGGCCATAACGCACGCAGAAATATTGAGGTCGCACCACTCGCACCGAAGAGAGACTCCGCCGTAACTCCCTTCAAAAGACGGGCTCTCTCAAGAAAGATCCCTGATAGAGGGAGAAGAAAATCTAATTACAATACCGTTACCGGCGTTGGTTCCATTTAGCGATGATGATGTACGCTCGGGTTGACTATTAGTTCCATTACGGGCAAGCCATGGCCTGGTTTCTACTACGTGCGAATTAGCCCGGGGGAGTTTGATAATTGATAAGATTTTTCCGACGGCCTCTCCCTCTGAAATCTCTAGATTAGCCGGAATACCGAGTATCAAAACCTCGCATGTGTCATTGACCGGCTCCGTGGTACTCCCCACGCAATTATTTTTCGCCGCTTCAAGTTGACCACGCAAAGCATCGTTCGCGCACTCCAAGGCACCCAAACGACTCGAGATACCCAAAAACTTTTCTTCAGTCTCTGCCTCTAGTAGTGAGACTCAGGAATTTAGTTCCCGAATCTCGTTTGTTAAGCCCTGAACTGATGACTCGATGCGCGAGACCGAATTATCGAGTTTTGACTCCAAGCGGCATGCGAGTTCAGAAAGGAACGCGGCCATATCTACGGGAACGGTCGACTGTGCGGGTAGGCCGGAGAGACACTCATTGGGCGTGGCGCCGCGAGGTTGCTTAGCAACCTGCGACGATGATGGCGACGGAGGCGAGGCCACGCGCTTAGCAGTGGAAGGAGTCGATATGGGCGTGGCTACTGGCTCGGTAGCGCAGTTCTCCCAAGCTTGTCGTGGCAACCCAGGCGGTGGCGCCCTCGCATCAGTAGGAGCCACGACTAGCGCTTTCACTTTCGCCAGCTCACAACAGCGGCGCTCAGAAGAGCCAGACAGAACATCCACGCAGTGAAAGTGGGAAATTTTGCTACACTCCGGGCATACCTCAGTATAGTCTTTCCTCGTAAGACGTACGCCACATACGAAGCAGCCGCGCGATGCCATTGCTGCCAATCAACGTCCGCCAGAGAAGGTCACAGGTAGATGAGCGAAAATGCTGCTACAGCCGACTTATGTTGTGAGAACTGCTCCCGGTTGAGTCGCAAATTCCCTCTCGCAGTTAACCTCGAAAAATTGCCGGATTGCAAATCTATTTTTTATAGGACTGCCGGCCGCAGCAAAGCAAAACTATTTGTAAAAATAGACGCTGCAGTCGGTGAGCGTCCTATCCACCTCCGCTGTAAAAAAACTCGAGGCAGCTGAGTGAGTTACACGTGTAATTGAGGACAGAGCGAAAAATCAACTGTGTTGTACTCACCGGAAGAGAGAGAGAGAGAGAGAGAGAGAGAGAGAGAGAGAGAGAGAGAGAGAGACAGAGAAAGAGTGAAACGAAAAGCAAGATGTAAACACAACCGACACTGGCGCGACGAGAGAACCGCGACGTACTCGTGAGTATTACGATGCGTGTGCGCAGCGTCTCTCGCGCAGATTCTCGCGCATCGGTTTCGTGTACCATGAGCATGACTCGACAAGGCACTCACGATCGGGATTGCGAGAAGATAGGGCGGCTTAACTCGAGACACGTAAAAGCGTTCTTCTTTTCTTCGTCCAAAGTTCACTATGTTAATTAGTTTTGCCTCGTGGAGTGTTAGGAGCCACGGCGGGTTCCTGAGTGTAAGGTGAGCCTAGTGCCCTGCTCCTGTCAATTTCCAGCTTTCCCTAAAGTGTGTGTGTGCATCGTACGTTTAATTTGATAATCTTAGCATTATTTAGCCATTTGAACACTTATAATAAACACCCTTACTGAAAAATCTTATATGATGATAGTATGAGAAAAATTTGTTAGTTTTACAGAAAAATTACGATTATCTCTGATTTTTCGGTGCAGAAATTTTTTAGGGTGTCTTTATCGTATTGACCTGGAACTTCGTAGAATTACTTATTATTTTATTACCTAGTGCTTCTGTATTTGGGTTTTGCATTAAATTACATATTTTTTTAAATAAATGCAATAATCGTCTTTTTTTGCTCGGTCAGTAACCCACCGGGTATGCCACCCCCTTAACGATAAAATTACAATATCCGTGACGAAATTAGCGATAAACTGTCTTGTGCGAGAGCTCTTGAAAAAGTTATATGTCAAACTGAAGTCGGTTTGTTTTTCATCCCAAAAAATCAATCATCTTGATTTTGGCTTTTGGCAGCTTCAGCTTAATATCTAACATTTTCGTGAGCTCTCGCGCAACGTGAAATGTTTGCCGTTATAATTTGTCTTAGTAATCAGTTTACCGTTATATTAACGGATTTCGTAATTTCATCATTGATGAACGTAGTACCTGAAAAGGGCAATGTTGAACATATACACGTGATTTTCAAAGACGCTATGAGGGAAATAGTGATGGTTATTCAACCGTGGCTGCTCTGTTGATTTGATAAGTTCTTATTTCTTTATATTTTATAAACTTAATATCATGATTGTTTAATGTTATTATTTCATTATAAATAAACTTATAAAAATGGATTTTTTGTGTTTTTGTATTTTTTTTTCAAAGGATAGACATATAAGAGACGAGAATCATCATCTGTGGATAGAAACGTCGCACTAGTTGCCACTATTTCCAACTCAAACGTTATTTTATATCATGAAATAACACATTCTTTAAAACACTATTTTTTAATAAAACTTAGAAAGTTTTTCTCTCATTTTCGTTACTTAAGATTTTCTCAGGTGATTTCTCAAATGTTTTCGCACCTGAGTTTTTTCAGTAGGCATGATCCTTGCATAAAACGTATCCAAATATGAGATCACGATAATATATTAATTTACCTTTTAAATCTATGTGCTTTTCCTCATAACAGTGTTCGCTCTCGCATGGTGTATATAATTTATACATCAAATAGTTTTAGATCGGCGTCTCCATTTTCACCCGTTATTTGTTATTGAAACATGTTATTTTTTAAAGTCTGTAACTTGGTTTCCTAAAGAGATACATCATTGTATTTGGGCTTAATTTGTTTGTTGTACGGCCAATGAAACATTTGTTAATTTTGAGGAAAGTGCTAAAACGGCACAGTTAATATTTCCTTACAAGTACGAAAGCAGTTACTTTTTTCAGCAAACTAATTGAAAAAACCTGGAATTTTTATGTATTTTTTAATTGCGCCGTTCAATATAATTGCATAATAATAATAGAATATGATCCTTGGCTTTAAAACAAAGAATTTTAACCTCATATTGGTTGTGTGCCTTATTTGAAAACTGATATATTTCAAGTATTATTAGTTTGTGATGTAGTATCCCGCGCATTACACCACGTGGAATATACTTCTGCCTCATACAAATTTTCTGGATAATTAATATTAATCTTATCTTATCTTACTATTATATAAAGAGGAAGTGTTTGTTTGTATGTGCGCAAAAATCTCAAAAAGTACACAATCGATTGTAACGAAATTTTAACTGTAGTTTCTTTATGTACTATGAAGTGTCATAGGCTATATTTTATAAAAAAATCGTTTTGCTTCATTGTTAAAAAAATAAAAGTTTTTACACTTACAGGATGCACGATAAGTTCAGGCGATGGCCGATAGGTGGCTGACGGTCTGGTGCTGCACGCGACAAATTTATCGCTACTTAGTACATATATATCAGCCGGGCTCGGTCGTTCGAGTCATCTGAGTTTTACGATAAAAATTTATTTTTCGTAAACGTTAAGCTTTCGTTGGATTCTAATTATTGAATTAACGAGTTCCATTTTTCGTTAAATTATTTGTTTGATTTATCAAAAACATTTGCCTATTAATTGTTGTGTCACTTAAAACTTTACAAAGTGGCGATCGACCGTTGCGCCGTTCATGCTACTAGTGAATAATTTACAGCTACTAAAATGTCAAGTTTTTTAAACTTGGTGCCTTTGAGTCTTATGTTAGACAATTGTGTCTACCATTGAGATCACCACACATTGTCTTTAGGGTTTTATTCGTAAATTTTAATATTGCTTCTTATTTGTAATTCTTAATTATTCTTATTATTGACTTACTATTGATTCTTAATTTATTTGTATAGAAGATACATATATTTTGTGTACAATGCCGAAATCTAATTTATCTCGGAAAACATACAATGCCAGGCGTATGGCTATGTTCGAACGAATGAAACCTTCGATGAGCGTGAAGCTCGACTGTCACAATTAAGAGCACCATCTGCTAATAATCGAGAACGCAATATAAGCCCAATCAGAGAAATGCGTTTATTACAACAACGTTTACAAACTTCTTCTCAAAAACATCGCGAATCATCAGTCAGGCGATTACAACGACTCGATGATCAGCGTATTCGTTCTATGTACAATAGACGTATTTGTACGCCTAGGGCTGCATTTGAATATGATGCTCATATTAATTATATTGATTTAGAAAATGTAAAAATTGGTGCAATAGATAAAATATGTACTCATTGTTGTGCTAAGAAATGGAAAGATGAAGCGCCTGATTTAATTTTAGGATTGCATCCACAATCAAAACATTTTCTTGATAATGCTAGAAAATATAATACTTTGTTTCAAATAACTTCTTTTGGAGCGAAACAAGTTGTGGAAGAGAATTTTATGCCAACTTTTAAAATCCAAGGCCAAGTTTACCATAGCATAGGAAGTTTACCGGCGGCGGCTAAAAATAATCCCAAATTTTTACAAATATACTTTCTTTCCGATGCTGATCAGTTATCACTTCGATCGAATATTGTTCCAAATTTAAGTAGAGAATTAATTGAAATCTTACAGAATGTTTTTCATCTTAATAATAATTTAATTAGAAGTTTTAAGTATAATTTAGAAAAAACATTAAGTTCAAACGACGATTTCAAATTAATAATTCATTTTGATCGTGTGCCTACAAATCAACATCGAGGTCGCTATAATGCTCCAGTGGTTAACGAAGTTGCTGTACTATTGGTAGACGAAGATAAAGGTCCAAGAGATATTGTTCTGCATTGTCGAAATAATCAAATACAACGAGTATCAGAGCTTCACCGTTCTTATGATCCTCTTCAATATCCTCTTATGTTTCCTAGAGGAGATGGGTATTATCTTACAATTCAACAGTCTCACCCTAATAATCGCCAAAATAAAACTGTTTCTTGCATGCAATTTTACGCTTACAGGCTTATGATTAAAACAAATTCTGAAAACTATATACATTATTTTAAAAATCTTTTTAATCAGTACTGTGTGGACATGATGGCAAAAATGATTACTGAGCGATTAAATTATATTCGACACAATAAAAAAAATTACATGCTGATGAATATATACATTTAAGAGATGCAATTAATCAAGATGCCGATATTCAAGCTGCTAATATTGAAAAAACACAAGATGCCATGACTTACGTGCGTAAATTTGGAAGACCAGATTTGTTTATTACTTTTACTTGCAACCCTAACTGGCCAGAAATAAAAAATGAACTTTTTCCTGGACAAAGATTATCTGATAGACATGACATTGTCTCTCGAGTATTTCACCTTAAGCTAAAAAAGTTTATGGATGAAGTAACGAAAAAAAAAGTTTTTGGTAAAGTAAACTGTTATGCATATAGTGTGGAGTAGCAAAAGCGAGGTTTACCACACGCTCATTTACTTTCGTGGTTAGATATTAAAATTCAACCTGACGAAATAGATCTCATTATTTCTGCTGAACTTCCTAATAAAGAAGAGGATCCATTATTGTTCGATACTGTTTATAAAAATATGATTCACGGACTCTGCGGTGATTTAACCCATCGTCACGTTGCATGAAAGATGGCAAGTGTACTAAAAAATATCCTTGCTCATTCGTATCAGAGACACAGACTGGTGATGATGGATATCCAACCTATCGTAGAAGGAAACCTGAAGATGAAGGATGCACGGCTACTGTAAATATACGCGGTACTACCATTGATATTGATAACAGATGGGTTGTCCCCTATAGTGCATACGTATTACGAACTTTTAATGCCCACATTAATTCAGAATTTTGCAATTCAGTACGAGCTATTAAGTATGTTTGTACATATATTACTAAATGAGTAGATTCAGCAACATTTTCTATTAAAAATAACGCAGATGAATTGGATTGCTACATTCATGGTCATTACATATGCACTTCTGAAACAACGTGGCGATTTTTTGATTTTTCTATCCACGAACGATTTCCTACCATGCTCCATTTAGCTGTTCATTTAGAAAATAACCAACGTGTTTATTTGTCTGAAGACTTGCATGATGTTCTTGACCATCCGCGTAAAACTACTCTCATTGCTTTTTCCAGTCTCTGTCAATCAGATGACTTTGCCAAAACACTTTTGTATTCTGAAGTTCTAACTTATTATACTTGGAGTAATAATAAATTCTCTAGAAGGAAACGTGGATTGGATGTCGATGGCTTTCCTGGTATCAAAAAAGATACAGCTCTCGGTAGAGTGTATACGATTCATCCTAATCAAAGTGAATGTTTTCATCTACGTATGCTTTTACATCACGTTCAAGGACCAACCTCATTTAATTATTTACGGACTGTTAATGGTGTTATTTATCCAACGTTCAAAGCAGCTTGCAATGCATTAGGTCTTCTAGAAAATGATAATCATTGGAAAGACACTATTGCAGATGCTTCTATTTCTCAAATTCCATCCAAATTGAGAGATTTATTTGCTATTATTTTAGTATTTTGCAATCCTTCTCAACCACTTATTTTATGGGACTCATTTAAAAAAGATTTCTGTGAAGATATTTTATACCAAGCTAGATGTCGCAACAATGATGACTCCATTACTTATTCTGAAGATATTTTTAATAGAGGTCTTATTGCATGGTTGTTAGTCTGGGTGAAAGGTACTTATGTGATTTCGGCTTACCAACGCCAATTCGTAGCGAGTTAGATAATGAAAACCCTTATGATTTAATGTACCGAAATTCTAATATTAATGACCTTTAAGAGTACATTAATATTAATCTTCCCAAATTAGTACCCGATCAGCGTCAAGCATATGATTCTATTACGCAAAATGTGAATAGTGATAGAAAAGAAATTTTTTTTTAGATGCTCCTGGAGGCACTGGCAAAACTTTTCTAATGAATCTACTTCTTGCATACGTTCGTACAACTAGTAGCTTAGCTATTAGTGTAGCATCATCAGGTAATGCCCCAACGCTTCTAGCTGGTGGTAGAACAGCTTACTCATCTTTCAAACTACCCTTGAATGTCTCATGTGACCAAGAACTAGTTTGTTCTACCCGTAAAAATGGTCCTCTTGGTAAAATCTTTCAAGATACAAAACTTATCGTATGGGACGAATGTACTATGATTCATCGAGCTCATGTTAAAGCAATCGATCAAACTCTCAGAGATCTTAGATCGTGTGATAAGTTGATGGGCGGTTTAACTATTGTCTTTGCTGTAGATTTTCGGCAAACTTTGCCAGTTATACCTAGAGGGACAAGAGCTGATATAATCAAGGCATGTCTTAAATCATCACCGATATGGAGATCTATTCATAATTTGAATTTCAATACTGAAGATGCTGTTCATTATCCACAAGAATTTCTGAATTCTCTTAATCCAGTTGGATTTCCACACAACCTACAACTTAAAATCGGGGTTCCAATAATACTATTGCGCAATATAAATCCTCCAAAATTGTGTAATGGTACGCGGCTATAAATTAAAGCCATGCGAAATAATATTATTAAAGCGACTATTCTTACAGGCCAAGCGGCAGAAGAAATTGGTCTTATACCCCGCATACCAATGATCCCTACTGATTTACCTTTTCAATTTAAGCGACTTCAGTTCCCAATTAAGGTATCGTTTGCTATTACAATTAATAAGGCACAAGGTCAGACATTTCAATACGTTGGGATTGATTTGCGATCTGATTGTTTTTCACACGGTCAATTGTATGTTAGTTTGTCAAGAACAGGTACATCAGAAAATCAATTTCTTTTATTACCAAACAGTTCACAAACAAAACATATTGTCTACCGTGAAGTTCTTTAAAAACATTATTTAAAACCAATGAAAACTGAAATATGGTAAACCTATCTTTATGCTATTTTCTAATATTTCGAGTTCTATGCAATTACAGAGTGGGCGAAGCCGCGACGGGGGATGCTATATATATATTGACGTACACATTCATTTTTGCGTTCCTACAAATTGTTAGGCTAAGATGTGAATC
This sequence comes from Theocolax elegans, assembly GCA_026168455.1. Classification (NCBI taxonomy): domain Eukaryota; kingdom Metazoa; phylum Arthropoda; class Insecta; order Hymenoptera; family Cerocephalidae; genus Theocolax; species Theocolax elegans. The sequence goes on along the minus strand of CM047430.1, from coordinate 9,930,035 downwards.
ACTTTTTATATATTACTAGCAACCGTTTCTTCGTACGAAAAGCTATTTCGTATGGATGCAATACTTTCTTTTTGATTTTTTACAATATTGCGTAAATTTTTAATTGTTTCTGAATGGATATCAGACATACTGAGGTTACGTAATGAAGTTTTCCTTCTTGAGGCGATATCAAACTCAGAAAATAGTTATTTTTTAAATAATTTTATAAATGAAAAAATTTAAAAAAAAGAACCCTAAACGCCATGCTTTTAGGGATTTATTAAATAATATACTCAATTTTTTCCAGATTTTTAATTCCACAATTTGATGACGATGTTCGGGTTGAAAGTTTATGCCTTTTTTGACTAATTATTGATTGATAGAAAAAAAATGATATTTTTTTTTAAATTAAAGCATTAAGCTGTTCCTTGTTTTCTAAACCATCCTTATGAATTTTTTAGATTTTTAATTCAATACTATAGATATTGTCACGCTGCACTGGGGATTAGGGTGCAGGTGATGGGGATAATAAAAATAAGGAATATGTAAAATAACTTAATTTATTATCTGCTTTACTTTATGTAATTACGGGTGCCAGTCTCGTCCTTTACGCGGGCTCAAGCTCGGCTGCGATCGGCTCAGGGAGGGGGCGAATTTAGGAAAGCGAAATGCGGCTCACTGCAGATTACACGAGTTCAATTTGTAAATCAATATCGCGAATCGTTGGCTGAACTTGCGCTACTCGTCCGCGACGAGTTTAATGTCGACCGACGGCGCGGCCACGATACGCGATCGCGGGTCGCAAGCTGCTCGAAGAAGAAGGGGAGGGAGAAGGGGGAAACCGCGATAACTCGCACACACACAGTAAGGAAGCACGGAATGGATTATAATAAAACAAAGGAGGCACAGATAAGGATGCACCAACCTTTGTTGCTACGCTGCTCTCGCTTAATATGCTCGGCACAATTTCGCACACTCGCTGCACTCTCGATTCGTCCACGTCGACGTATCTATCACGGCGATCGGAAGAGCTCTGCTCTCCTCGGCGTCGTCGACGCATTGCCGGTGTGCGCGCATGCGTCGCGACGGCCCACTTGTGGTGCGTACGCGGCCTTACTCGAGTGCGGCTTGAGTAACATGGCTGCCGCATCGTCTCGTAGTGTACGCCTCGTCCGTTCCCGCAACAACAATGGTGCCGTTGACGACGACGTAAGCTGCATGCCAGGTAATTATTCCTTTCGTTCTTTATTACTCTTGTCGGCTAATAATCTCGGTGCTTACAGGGCTGCGGGAGGTGTGTGTACGCGGCACGTCGATACGGGCTCGTGTGTGTTGCTGCGACCGATATCTCCGTCTCTCTCGCTCTTCTTGAGGCGCATGGCGTGACAGGTGCAAAGGCGGGCTCGAGCTGCTTGGACGGACACACGGCGATATTCAGGTAAATATCCACTTGGAAGACGGCTTGCTGTCTTTATTATTAATATTAATATTGTGTGTGTGTGTGGGCACTTATAATGCTCACCTAACCTCTTCACAAGTCCTCTCCTATACACACTTGCTTAGGTAAGTGTGTGCTCCTGTCTGCTCCCTTATAATGACTATTGCTATATTAACTGGTGCTTGCAGGTTTCCTGGATTATTGCTGGCTGACGGACTTCCTGGCTACATTGGCTCCTTCTTCTGGCTCAGTCTACCTTGGCTTGCTGGGTACGCTGCTACTATATTCAGGACTTTGCAGGTCGCAGTCAACACCTCAGCATGCTGCTTCATTGGCTCTTCGTCAGGCTCCTTATTAGATTACTTGAAAAGTAATCTATGCTTCGGTGAACTCCTTCTGTGTCCTGCTCCGCTGCTCCCCTGTGCACCTTTGTTTGTGGCCTCGGTGGTTTATCATATGTGTTAGGGCTCGGTTACTGGGAGGGTATTCTAGTTATTATTTATAGGCTCTTAGGGAAATTAGGGAAAGATAGGTTCGATTAGGCTTGTATGTTTGTGTGTGCTCGTACGGGGAAGGTAAGGTATAGTTTATTGTCGCTCTTAATGACATGCACTATTTGCATTGTCACAATATATTTTTCGGGATGAAAGGTGCAGATTCCTGTAATTTGAATCCGACATCCCGTTAATTAATGCTTTACTGTAGACTTTAAATGGATTGTGAAAATATATTTTCTATACACTATTCGCTAGTCGAGCGCAAATAGCTTTCCACTAACTTTTCAGAAAAAATATATGATTTCATTGGTTATTTGAAGGAAAGCTTTATCTTTTAATTTTATTTATAGTAATCTAACTATAAATTCAGCATATTTAGAAGAGATACTGTTGGTATTTTGATAAAAAAGTTAATGACTTAATCTTAAACTTTAATTACAATGACAATATTAAAAGTTGAAAATTATTAGGTTAGATTTTATACCATTGACCACTTTTGATTAAATGAATAGTTTTTAATTATAAAAGCCGATAATGAAAATTACGAATATTTTTTAAGAAATTAAGGAATAACCCATCTTTTGAACATAAATTATGAAATCATTCCAATTTTTTATGATATAAACATAATTAATAATCATCAAGTCAAAAAGATTTGATCAAACAACAAGTACTTATGTAATTAATAAAATCTGAATAAAAATCAACCTGCTAACCCAACAACTCAAAAAACCCTAACTACACATTCATACGCGGCATCAAAGTCACTCGTGTCTCACTAATCGATTATATCAGATTTCGGGATCTTTCGACGTAAATAATTCGATTAACGCAAGCTCGATTAAATCATGACGGTATGAAAATCATGTTTATTCCTCCCCGACCTGAACTCATTGTCTTAAAATCTTCCTCGGGCAATATATATACGCATACAAAATGAACAAAAATAAAAAAATCACCAACATGTTGCGCGCTCGATAAATAGGCCGGCACGCGACGCATGCATTAATTATCAGATGATAGACGTACAAGATAAAACTGATTTCTCGTGCGTGGCATTACTGATCGATCGCTGATACTTTATAATCGATCTTATATACATACATATATAGTATTGCTCAATAACGCGGGTTTACTAAACTAAAAATATATACATATCGAGTTTATAAATAATTATCTTAATACACGAAATTGTGAAATTATTACACATATAGAACGTTACGATTTTATTATGCATATTACTATTAAGGGGATGTCGGAGCTATTGCCTCCATCAAAAGCCGCTCGATCTCACGGCTTCGAATGGCGCTGTAGTCAAATGTCGATTTCTACGATAAACGTGCTTCAAACATAAATTATAAATTTTACAGCTACATAGAGCTGTTGAAAGATACTTTCCCCCCTAGCTATGACTAAACTTAAGGTAATTATATTACTCGTGGCAGCAAATGTTTATTTTTTTAAAGAAATATGAAATACGCCTCATATTCAATGAATCTATATCTGCCGTAATGCTACACGCAACGTATTTCACATTTCTTTAAAAAAATAAACATTTGCTGCCACGAGTAATATAATTACCTTAAGTTTAGTCATAGCTAGGGGGGAAAGTATCTTTCAACAGCTCTATGTAGCTGTAAAATTTATAATTTATGTTTGAAGTACGTTTATCGTGGAAATCGACACCTGACTACAGCGCCATTCGAAGCCGTGAGATCGAGCGACTTTTGATGGAGGCTATAGCTCCGACATCCCCTTAAGACACTTTGTATTTCTTTGTGAATTTTTAGGGTTTTTCATTCACTGGTTTAGAGAAGTTTTTACACTTACTAACAAGGAGAACATCGTATGTTTGGATAACGGATAGTATTAAAGCAAAATTTCCAAAAAAAGAGACTTCACTTTAAACAATTGTAACTTCTAACCTATCAAATATTGACATCCAAACCAATGATTAATAAAAAGCTGAGATTATAATACGGCGCGAAAATTCAAAATTTGTAATTGTATATTATAAGTGTAAATTCATGATAGGGAAATTAATAAATGATAATACTTTTAATATTTAATTAATACATTATTTTTACATAAAAATTATTTTTACCAAAACTCAAATCACTCATAATACAATTAATCTGCGGCTATTGTAACCTGACTAGAAATTAGTTAAGAACTAAAGGAGAAATAAATATTAGCTATCTATAATTTACTTTCATTTTATTAACAATATCATTATAGTGATGACTAAGATTTCTAACATCTTCCTTTACATTTATAGGATTATTTTCTAATTTAATATGAAGCATTTCAGATATAATTCTTTTTCTCCAATTACATTCCTTATCAACAATTTTTACATTTTCAAAATCAAAAGAATGATTATAATCACTAATATGATCATTAATTACATATTGATTGTTTGATTTCTTTGTATTAGATATATGTTCCTTTATTCTACATTTTAACTGTCGTTTAGTTTCTCCAATATATGCCGAATTACAATCTTTACACTTTATTCTATACACTACGTTAGTTTCGGAGTCTCTGGAATTTTTATCTTTTCCTCTCACAATGATACTGTTAAAGTTATTAGGAATTTTTGGTACCACTCTAATATTGTTATATTTCAAAGAACTTTTGGTTTTTTCATAAAAATCTGGTATATAAGGAATACCAATTATTATGAGTGATTTGAGTTTTGGTAAAAATAATTTTTATGTAAAAATAATGTATTAATTAAATATTAAAAGTATTATCATTTATTAATTTCCCTATCATGAATTTACACTTATAATATACAATTACAAATTTTGAATTTTCGCGCCGTATTATAATATTTCGCGCGCTTATCTAATAATTGTACATAATTGCGCATGTCAATAAGATTTAAATGACTCATATAATAACCGTCTGTCATGTTTTCATTCGTGTTTACCTGACTGCTTTTGCTTTTTCTTTGTGTTAAATACGTTGTGTTTTGTTCCAATTAATTATTTATTTATTTATTTATTGTTTATTTATTTATTTATTTTATTTTTTTGATTTCTATTTTTATAATAATGTGTAAATCACATAAAGGAGAGGTAAATGTTGGCTATATAACCTTAACTTCTGTGCAATACTTATCTTCGAGAATATGTATTTATTATACTTTGTCTTTAATTCATAGTGCAACGATTCAGAGATACTACGAAAGAATTTTTATAATTTTTAATGAATATTGACGTGTAGTAAGTTACCAATGTAATAATTATAATATATTTATATTCAATCTTGTTATTCTAATCTAATGTAAAATATGTGTAATAAAGGTAATGCCTGAAGAGGATGGAGAATTTCCATCGAAACGTTGCAATGTAATGTAAACAATACAGTGTGTTCATCAATTATCGATACAATACCTAATCTACAAAGAAAAAAATAAATATTGCTATAACTATGGGAATATGTTTTAGAGGTATCCAGTAGTTCTCCTGAATTTTTTCAGATTTTTTCTGGGCCATTATTTTAAGTTACAGAGAGTCAAATTTGACATTTTAGCACTTTTTTGCATTATATGCCCATATTCATGAATTTCTAGTTCCCAGGGGATGCATTTTTCACTAAAAACATAAGTATGACTTTTTTTGTAAAATTTTCTAAATTTTTCATTAAAAATACTTTTAAAGACATAAATGTATGCTGTCACACTCTTGTAAGCCATTTAAACCTTAAATAGTGAAAATCAGCAATTCTGCTCCGGGCTCTGGTAACCTAATACTGTCTAAAAGATGTCTTTTTATAGTCAGAAACTGCCGAAAAATTTCCAGCGTGGGTCTAAATCATTAAGATCACTTATGATCAAAATATCCGGGAAAAGTGCCCGAAATATTAATAGAAATGTATACTTGTTGCCTTATAACGATGAATCTAGTAGCATGATCATTGCAAAAAAATTTATGCACTTATCTTGGAATGGTAGAAAAGTATCTCCACTTGTTTCAGTATCCATCTAATCCCCTGGAAGCTGCTAAAAATACAAAAATTTTTTAACTCTGTATCAAAGTTTTTACATACATGCGATCAAGTGGTAATCACCGGAGACATTAAGGGGGGAGCCTGCTTTAGAGGCTTCAAAAAATCGATATTTTCGAGGATTTTATTGGGAAGGAAAGAAATGTCTGATTAAAATGAAACTTTTAGGGTTTATTCTTATATATTTGAAGAGTTTTCTCAAATTTTTTTATTACCATACATCAGATATTCTTCAAGCTACAAGAAATTTGCGGAGGCGCCTCGAGTGTGCACTTTCTCTGTGGCGAGCAAGATGCAGGTCGCAATTTTCATCTGAAACAAAAAAGCTAAAGAAATTTTTAATTTTCAATAGTGTCATTCCTAGGTGAACCAAGAAAATTCAACAAAAAGTGAAAAATTCAACATTTTTTCGCAGATTAAAAAAAATGCATTTAAAAAAAAAAATTCACTTCAGATCGTTGAAAAACCGAGTTAATGTTAACTTTCTTAAGGTATTTTAAGTTCACGCAGAAGAGAATTTAATCCTGCATACAATGCTATCGATATGTTTCGATAGGACGTTTACTTTTTTTCCTATCTTGCTCGCTAATTTGAAAAAATCGTCAAAATGGAAATCCGAGAAATCGCGTGTCAAAGTTTTCGTTCACAAAAAATCGTAAATTTCTTGAACTTACCCTATTAATATGCTAATCAGCGATTCCTGCTCCATATAACTGCCCTTCAGACTCTTCAAAAAATTGGTTTTCGGTCAATTGCTCCATTCGACGGGCTGTTCTGGCCTCTTTGGTCTCCAATGAGGCGCGCCTGTTTTGACGCGTGATGCGCTCCTTGTCCGCTTTATCGCAAAAATTTTTGCACTGGAGCCCAATTTTCAAGTCTAATAAGTGCATAGTTTTTAATACTGCACTGTAGCCTTCATTAAACATCCCTCCAGCGATGAAAGTAGCAGTCTGAACTATTTTAAACCCCGAATGAAGGTGTTTGGGCGTCATGCGCCATACGGTTGAATTGAATGACTCGTTAGCATTCTGCGTGTGTCCACCCAAGCACCTTGTTAATAAATCGTCCTTTGATAATTCCTCGTATATAGGACGAATATGTTTTTCAATATCGTCGTCAATTAGGCGCGGTGGATGTTTAAAATCAGCCAAAGTATTTTTTGCTTCTGCTTTGCGCCATTCACACCAGCTTTCGGCGCCTTCGGGGCAGTTGTCGTGGCGAGGCAATTTATCTGTAGAGCAATAATGATCAAGTGTCGCCATTATTGCACTTCGCATACCTTCTACAGAGTTTAAATTTCTTCGAATCGCGAGACCGTAATACATTGTTAGTTTTTTTATTACAGTCTCTGTGTGCCGCTTTTTTCCACCGAGATTCTGTTCTTTTCTCTTGTTGCGGAGACGAGTACCCATGCGCTTTTGTACGTGTCCCACGCACTCGATTTTAGTCACTGTACACTTGTCGCCGTATGGATTATTGTTCACGATGCCAAGAAATGTTTTGGAGTCGCCGTCGCCAATATAATTGCTATACATTACTCCAAATTTCTCGATGGATCTTGAGAACATTTCGGTGATTGAATCAACTTCCATCTTTCCAGCGGAGCCTGCGTGATTCGAAGAACAATTATCTTTATGGGTTTCATACCATTCTTCATACTCGTCGTCGTTCAACGCATTTTTCTTGAGAGTGCAGGTATGACAATATCCACTTTTAACATCGAGATCAATCACTTTGCCACTGTAGTAGCCAATAAGTGTACTTACACCGTACAGAGCAGTGAATCCACGTTTTTTCCACGATCCATCGCCCGAAACTTTCAAATGGTCAGCTGGTCTTTCATTTTGCACATTTAGTTGTTTTTCTTCTTCGATAGCACTTTTGCACGCACTTTCAAACATCGTTTTCGATGCTGTATACAGGTGTTCCACGATTTTGTCATACGTCGATTTTGCTAAGCCTATGCCTTGAGATAAATCCAGAAGACCACAAAAAATATTTATGCCTTCTCGTGCGACACCCAAAAGCCTCATGACGAACACAATTCTTCTGTTGATTTCGTCTCCGGTGTGAATCAACGGTCCGGATTCGATTTCTCGTTTACCGCAGCGACACGACAAAATAATTTTAAATCCTAAACCTCGATGGTTGCTTTCGGTGAACGTTATTTTTGCTTACACAAATTGCAAATAACTAACTCCGAAATTGCTAAAAACACAGACACAAACTCGATTATGCGGTAACAATGAGACGGATAAACTATAACATCGTCCGTAGTCGCCGATGCCAATTTCTGCTCACTGCGGCTGGTATTAGCTTCTCCATCGTCCGATGAAGAAACATTCACAAATTGATTGCCGTAGAATTTGCGCTTCCGTGGCCTTGCACTACGCTCACTCGAAGATTTGCTCATTTTCGGATAGGTTTCCATATTTTTAAGATACTTACGTACTGAGAGACAAATTTAAACTGAACAGTAAAGCTAAATGTAGCTCTGTTCGAGCCGACGTTGCCAGCTCATATATACCGTTACAATAACATTTTTGCCCCTCCCATAGCTTCATAGAGATCTTCTATAAACAGTTAAACCGTTTTGAAGAACCGTTAGTCCCTTTCCATTATAATATACACAATAGATCGAGGGGCGGCCCGGACGCTCGGATACCTGCTCGACGCTTGCTCACTATTTCTTCTGTATCACCGAAAATATTCCGAATTTTGTTCTGAAATTTTAGAGACATATTCTTGGATAGTTTAGAAAGAGATTTAGGAAAAAAAAACGATTTTTTGAAGTCTCTAAAGCAGGCTCCCCCCTTAATATCAATATGGACAAAAAGGATGGGTCATGTTGGAGTCCTACTTAGAGTCATTAGACCTTTCTCTAATTGAATCCGACCCTACTCATCATACTCACACAGCTAATATTTCATCTCACACATGGCTCGATTTATTTATTGTTCGAAATCCTCTGCCAGTTTATAAGTATACGAAATCACTCGTGTCCTTTGCGGCAGGGCATGACTTCATCATTCTCGAACTAGACTTTAGCAAACCTTTGCCGAAATCAAAAAGGTTCTGGTCGCGCAACCTTGCGTGGATCGATGTGTCGGAGGCGGCTGCACTATTTTCGAATACTTTTGATCGAGCTTCATCTCATCTTAACATTACCGGCCGCACAATCTTTCCTTCTCCTTCTCCCTCAAACTCTCTGTTTCAGTCTAATTCGCTGTCACTCTCTTCGTCACCCATCATTATCAATGACCTCCTCTCCAACCTTGTCACTTCTATTTTATCTACATTTGACTCCCTAGCACCAGCAAAGCTCACTACCATTAAATGCGCTAATAAATCATGAATCACTCCACTCATTAAGCAAAACATTAAGGCTCGTAACATGGCTTACAAGAGGTACTTGACCACGGGCCTGAGCTCTGACTACCACATTTACAAGGACCTTCGTAGTCTGGTTATAAACTCTTTAGACTCGAGTAAATTTACTTTTCATAACCACAAAATCAAGTCTGCAGTCAATTCCTCAGGTCTCTGGAGAGAGCTCAGGAACATGGGTCTTGTGGCTAAACCAGCTCAGTTACCTCTTAGTCTGTTTTCACTCGATCAGCTTAATAACCATTACGCCTCCATATCATATTCACCCTCTCGTTTCACATTGGCTCATCTTCAGTCACTCATCGCATCTCAGGACTTTTTACTCTCTAATTATCCCTCAACTTCCTTCAGTGTCGCTCCTGTCACTCCTCATAAGGTGCTTTCCACCATATCCAGGGCTTCCTCTAAGGCCATAGGCTATGACGGGATCTCTGTTCCCATGCTAAAATGCTTGGCACCTCAGATAGCACCTCACCTGGCTGATCTGTTTAATTCTTCTCTTTCAACAGGTTCCTTCCCGGAGCCCTGGACTAAATTCTTACTTTTTCCACTGGCTAAGTCGAACAGGGTGATCTCGCCGTCTGATACCTGGCCCATTGCTAAGCTCTGCAAAATCTCCAAAATTTTAGAGAAGCTAGTCCACGAACAACTTACTGATTTTATTAATTCCAATAACTTAATTATTGAGAGACAAGCGGGCTTTTGCCGGGGGCACAGTACCCAGACGGCACTAATTGGTGTTTTGGATGATGTTAGGAGAGCGATTGACAAGCGCATGATTACCATCCTCATCCTGTTCGACTATTCCAAGGCGTTCGATTCGGTGCCGCATGATATTATGCTCCGTAAATTACGTTCTTTGGGGTGCTCGGATATGGTTTTAACCTGGTTCTTTCACTACCTTGTATGCCTTTCTCAGGCAGTGGTGGACGAACTAGGGTATACCTCGGCCTGGCTTGACACATCCAGGGGAGTTCCACAGGGCAGTGTTCTGGGAAAGCATTCTAACCACATGATTTTCGCGGATGACACTCAGATCTATTACTCTTTTTACCCAGCGGATCTCGCTCAGGGTGTCCAGAGAATTTCAGAGGATGCCAACGCGGTGGATGAATGGGCGAGATCAAATGGGCTAAGTCTAAACGTGAAAAAGACGAAGGTGATGATCTTGGGGAGTCACGCTTATACTTCGCGCATTCAGCTGGATTCTGCTCCGAAGGTTAGAATTGGAGATAACCTACTGAATTATGAAATGCAAGTCAAAACATTGGGCATTTGGATTACTCCTACTCTGGAGTGGTCTCGTCAGGTTGCGTCAATCTCACAGCGCGTTCATGAAGTCCTCCACTCCTTGAGATTTTCCGACGGGCACTCTCGCGCCAGAACCAGAAACATTTAGTCGAGTCGCTTGTTCTCCCACACTTTGATTATGCGTGCGCAGTCTTCCATGATTTAGATGCGACCAGAAATCTGCGACTCCAATGACTCTTAAATGCTTGTGTTCGCTTTGTGTGGGGGAACATACCCTGGCGCGAGCACATGACACCATACCGTCTCCAGCTGGGATGGCTGTAGGTTGAGCTCAGGAGATCCCTTTTCATTGGCTGTAGCGCATATAATATCCTTTCTCACAATTCCCCGTCCTACATTGCACGCCATTTCATCGCACGTGATTCCTCATTTTTATCCCGCTCATCCTCTCGCCACTCTCCCTTGTCCCTTCTATATCTCCCTCCTAGAACCGAAGCCCTAAACAACTCCTTCCTAATCACTGTCTCTCGTCTCATTAATCATCTACCTTTCACTAACTTCGACCTGCTCCTCTTCACTCCCTTTAATGCTTCCTTACTATCCTATCTCACTGAGCTTGACCGACAGGCCTAGGATGCGAGGGTGTCAGTTGAAGGCATAGTGTGCCCTCCCTTGCCTGATTTATAAAATAAAATGAAATAAAAATAATATTAAGTATTTTCAATTCTAGTCGTTCTCTTGTTTTATTTATTTTTTCTTTTGTATTTCGTGCTGACGTCTCCGTTTGGTTTATTTTATTTTATTTTGTTTTAATCTCTTGGATAATCGCCCATAGTCGATTGGATTTTGTATGCGCTTAGATTTTATCGTTTTATTTTATTGTTTTACTTCATTGTTTTTATTATATTGTTATGTTAAATTATTTTGTATTTGCGAGTTAAATATTTATTTATTGTTATTTTGTTATATTGTTATTTTATTACTTTTTTCTTTTCTTCGACACGTTTTTATTTGTATTTAATTAATTTTATCTATATCTTATAATTTGTACCTGCGATTTGTTTTAGCTAAAGTGTATACGGGGTTTTCCCCAAATTACCCAATAAAGAACTCAATCAATCAATCAATCTCTCTCTCTTGTCTATTGTTGTAGAAAAACTTGACTTATATTTCAAACATTTTTTTTTATTATTTTAACGTCGCTCTTTTTATGCTCCCAAATCCGTGCTAATCAGCGGTGAAGGTCATACGATGTCTTTGTGAAGAAAGCACTTGCTGAAAATACATTCCCCAGTGGCGCTTGTATCAATCGGCCGGGGCCGGAAATAGAACCTGGGACCTCCAGATTATAAGCCCGATGCTCTACCGACCGAGCCATCGCAGGCTTCAAACATGATTGTAAATTTTCAAAATTATTTTTATATAAAATTATTTAAATAGAATTTGGTATTTTGGCGGAAGTGGTATAAAGTACTATCCAAACTAACCTTCAACTTCAAATGTCAATTAAAGATAGTACAACCATTTAAATTACATTGACTAGAGGAATCCATAAATAGACTAAAGATAACAAGTTTTCAGAGGCTAATCGAGCTAAGGTCTAGTTTGTTCTGACGGTCCAAAATGTCGTTATAACTACAAACAACTAATGTTTTTGCTTTTTTCTATTATTTGAAAGAAAGATGCTATTGATAATACTTTATTGACAATTTAACTTGGAGGTAAATTTTTACTTCACATTGAATTTTTTTAAACATACACCCAATATACAAATTAAATATATAACTTGGAAATAATTGGTCTGTGAAATATCAGATCTTTTCTCTAGAGGTTAGATATTATTTTTGACACAATAAATGAAAATGGAAAAAAATGAAAAAAATGAAACAAAATAATGAATTATGGGACAATAACACCAAAATAAATAATGATGTATATTTTTTTCAGGTTGGATGTACAGAGGAGAAAAGTGCTTGGAATATAAATCCTTAGATCAAGAGTTAGATCCTATACCTTGATTTATCTTACTGATTTGCATGTGTACTAACATTAGTGAGTGCAAATTTACAAAATTAGATCGTATGTTTAAATAAAATATATCGTACAATCAAATTATCAGCCTATATATCATTTTCTATTAAATTGATGATAATATTCAGTATAACCAGTATGTAAATAAAATGAGACTCTATCTTATGCCTTTGTTCATTTATTACCAATAAAATTTTGTAATAAATATTACGGAAGTATACAATGATGCGTTTTAGTATTTCCCAGATATTTAAAATGAATTTAATAAAAAATTATTATAATAAGCTTGTACAAAGAAAATTCAAATGTTTTTTAACATGCTGAATCTTATATCTAAATAAAATTAATAAGTTTCTAAGTTTATAAAATATATGTAGTATAGCATTCTATTCGATAAACTGATCCTATTCAATTTTTTTGATTCCCTACTAAAAAAGCTTGTATGAGAAATCAGACCAAATTCTCAAAGTGATGAAAATAAGACAAAAGGTTTACATATTTCATTAAAAAAAGTATGATTAAAAAACATATAATTTCTTCTCGAATTATAGAGAATCAATTTAACCTTTTAAGGACGGGGATATTGACGTTGTAATTCGACTTTTTTATTACATAATATTTGTCAATAAAATGAAACCATATGTCACGTGGAGTGCCTGACAAAATTGGTGGTCGATATATCGACCAGTCTCGTAAAAAAAAATTAAAAAATGATCAGGAGATATAATTGAACTTGAAAATTGTATTTCAAGGTCAGCTTCATTACTTGTAGTATTTTAGTGCAATAATGATATCCAAAAATGATATGCATTACATGCATTTTTATTACTGATGTATTATGAAAAAATATATTAGTTTACGCTCTTAGCATAACGCAGAATTAACAGCGTGGATGTGGCGAAAATTTGATCCCTTTGGGGTGCTTGATATCCGTGAGTCTCCTTGCCTCTCACGTTGGGGTGCTTGATTTCCGTGACTCCCCTTGCCTCTCACGTTGGGGTGCTTTATTTCCGTGAGTCCCCTTGCCTCTCACCTCTAAATATTTAACTTTATGATAATGTCTCTTTTGTGTGATATTCTTCAAAATATGGAGCTACGCATAAAGGAATATCACAATCAGAGTACATGTAGTTTGTTCGACTAGTAATTTTACGCAAAGTACACAAGTGACACCATCGACTTGTAGCAAACCTTGGAAAATGATAACCAACCAATCGAGTAGGAGGGCTAACAAGACGAGAAATGCTATCATTAGTATTATCCAATTTCAATAATGATCTAACAACCGATATTCGGAATGAAGCAAAGGGCACTGGTCCTTAATTTTTCATTTTATATAAGAATGGGCATTAGATAAATTTAGATCAATAAGATGGAAAAATAACTTGCGATACCACTCCATTGTTTTTCCAACTGTTTCGGTTATAGAAAATTGTCTATCTACATTGTCAACACCACCCATATTTTGGTTGTATTCATGGATGCATCGTGATTCTATAATATCCTCATTGGTTTTATAGTGTTTTTTGCCAGTGGTACAGAACTCAGGTTCGTGCACAGTTGCGACGCTATTTTTCGTCGGAAAGAATCTAATTAAATTAAATTATAAACCGACGGAGGTTCCGTCGTAGCGACGTTCAAAATGGTTAAAATATCGCCGATTTCTAATTTTATTGGTCGCCTGGCGATATTTAAAATAAAAAGAATAATTACTATGCAACACTACTCGGCAACCCGGCAAATCCTCACCTCGACTCCTCGTCACAGAGGGAATCCCGACGGCTGACCACCTCGGAACCGGCGGCTTTTAGAGTAAAGGAAGTTTATGAAATAACACACTAGCGATTCAATAATCAACCTCAACTTAATTTATTAAAAATTTAAATAAAGCAAAATATTACAACTTCCGGCACCGACACAATTATTTACGCGACTCGCGACCGACTCTCACCCGTGCACACACTTTCTCACATCCGTCCGTCCGGCAAATAATAAAAATATAATAGTTAAATATTAATAATAATTCGGCCGCCCGTCGGGCTAACCGTAATTTTACTCGCCTAATAAATCTCTCTCAGCTCCAATACCACTCCCCTCGACTCTACTTCTCGACTACAACTCTACTCTACTCAGCTCACAACAAAAAGGAAAAAAATGGCTACTCTGCCTCGAAAATACTACGGACAAAACTCGACTATCTCCTCGGACGATCAGGTAGCGAATCCTCGAGACCGGCTTCTTCATCCGGCTCGCGGCGTGGCTTGATCCTCCCAAAATAAGGATTTTCCTCCCCACCCTATCGCTATCTTTCTCTATCCTATTCTACTCCTTACCTACCGGCGTTGATTAGGGTGGTTGATTGCGTGATCGATACGCGTAGTCAGCCTTGATCTTATTTCCGTCAAGGCCGATTATCCAATAATAGTGGTTTACGTCACCACCAACTTATTAATTATTGGGTCGATCACGCAACCAATCATCCCCGACGGAAGGCGCGCATTACTAATAATTAATTACCATATCGGTAACCCAGTCGATGCTGCTGTCCCGTGCCTACCGGCTATATAATTAATACTATCTATCCCGACACAATCATACAACAATTTAGCATTTAATTTCCGCACTATTTACAACTATATACAAATTTAAAAACTATTAAAAATCGCCCCAAACTCAACCGACGGGTTTCCATATTTTTCTTCCATTAATCAACAACGCAATCGAGCCTCCGGCCTCCGGCACCTCGAAAGACGTTATAACTTCAATCCTTCATTAATATTATAACGTCAAAGCGGGGCTCACAAAGATAATTTTCCGATTTTTTGTGTGTCGGCATAAGTACGGATACATGGTTGAATTTTCGGTGGAATTATGCTGACGTCGGCATAATTACCCCAAAGTAAGCACAATTCCCATTTCCCGTAAGAATTTGTCGGCATAAGTACCGATTGATCAATTTATATATATATATATATATATATATATATATATATATTTTCTATTATGCCGCGGTATACCTTCGCACGCATACATTAGGTATACCGCGACTCCTACTCTACTCGCGCGTGCAACACTCTCGCTGCTCGAGTGATTCCCCTCGTCCCGCGCACCACGCCTAGTGCCGCACGATCGTCGCCATCGGTGCCGCGTTCCCCGGTATACGGGTGTAAGGTGGGGGAGCACCCTGGCTCTCCCGACTAGTTGTACGTAGTTCGGGCGTGCGCGCACCCATGCGCCATCTCAGCCGTCGTCGTCTGCTGTGCACGTGTGACGGTTGAGGTTAGGACGCCGCCTAACCTCCCGTCTCGTCGACATCAAGGGCGGATTCGCCAGGTGTCGTGAGACGACCTGGGCTCGGTCCTTGGCTCACGATACCTCTTGGCCGTGGTCTGGGTCGTATTCTGCGTGCTACCGTCAGGTATCGGTCGCGTCGTTCGTCGGCTCCGACTCTAAAACATACCCATACCGTGGGTATCAGTGCTTATTTTAAAAGTGCATCGGTGCACTTCGGTCCGCCAGCGAGGGATTCACTACCTGCGACGCGATCGCGATCTAATGTAAATTAAAAGTATGCATGCACATGACTTATAAATACAAGCTATGTGCATGTACTTGTGCGTTGTATGTTTTACGTCACACAGTTGTAAGCATGCAAACACTACGCTTATCTTGCCACCTGATTGTCATCTACAAATTACCATGAGCAACATTGAACTTCACCTCGCTCTAATTTATTTTCTAATTTTGGCATTCCCTTTCTATTTGTTCTTACCGTATCACACATTCCTGTATCGCGATCATGCAAAAATTCTGCCAATATGAGAGATGTATACCAGTTATCTATGTATATGACATGACCCATGTAAAAATAAGGTTGTAAGAAATGTTAATGATAATCAGTATCAGCGCCAGTGTAGACAATAAAACCCAAAATAAATCCAGTCTCACAGTCTACTGATTCAAAAAGTTTGATGACAAACCGATTTATTTCAAAGGAATATACTGCTTGAATCGAAGCCTGCCTTTCCATAAATCTAGGTTTTCATCTATGCACAAATTTTTGTCTGGAATAAGAGCTGCTGAGAATTTACTTTGTAGATAGTCTATTATTGGTTTTATTTTCACTAAAGGATGGTGAGCAATTTCCGAGGTATCTTCATTATCATGAAAATGTAAATGGTGTAAGATTGCAAGAAACCTATAACGAGACATTATTTGACCGAAAACTGGAGAATAAAGCAGAGAATCTTTAGACCGATAGTCTTTTAAGTCACCTTTTCGAATATGGCTCATTAGAATTCAAAGGCCAAGAAAACATTCAAATTCATCTTTTGTAAGAGGAGACCAAGTTTTCTGATGGGATTGCCGATCTTCATGATTCTGACTTTCATAGCGATTCCTTTCATCTATAATTCTTTCAATCAGAGGGGAATCAAAAAAGTATTTAAAGTAATTGATTGCTTTATTCCACGATATAGAGATGTTACGATTTATTTTAGAATTACCTTGAAAATCTTTGATTGATGGATAAAAAAACGCGTTTTCAAAAATTTTTCAAAAATCAACTTCATGAATTTCAGACTCGCCACCACTCCAAGTTTCAACATCAGCCATTTTATCAAAAATAATTGCTTGCATTTTTTTGACAACTTAGTAAATAAAGAGAATGATGAAATAATAAGAATATTATCAATAAAAAAATCTTCCGCAAGAAAAAATAACTATGTGTTGATCTGCCAAGAAACTAATAGTAATAAATAGTTCAAATAATCAGTATGAAAATGTGTTTCATCAAACGCAACACTATTTGTTTCGTATTCAAAGCAACAAAATATGTTGGTACACTATTTTTCAAGTCAAAATGCTGAATAAAAAATTTGACCTTGAAATCACTATTATAAGGTCAAATATACTTTTTGAATGATAACCCTATGTTTCCTGTATTCAACATATAATATTGTGACGTTGTCACAATTAAAATAAACTAAATGCGTCATATATGTATGTATATACGCTACAGCATATACACATGCATATATGACTATTGTTAAAATAAAAATAAGTAAGCGGTTGATAATAGTTGTTAAGGCAATAAAAGGGTATTAAAATATAAAGACATACAAAGAATAATCACGTTCACACACACACAACGAGAATACGTACGGACAGCATAACAGCTGATAATACACGTGTGCGCGTACGGGTTAATTTGTACGTACGCGCATCTTCGGCCACCGGTATATACACACACACATACACCTATACTAATATAAACCCGAACGCGAGAAAACAGGTGATCGCGGTGAAGACGTACACCGGGTATTGTCGACACGAGGGGTAGAGGGGGAGCGGAGTAACGCACGCGATCGCTCTCTCCCGAATAATGAGTACGCGCAACATGCTCGCGCCGCTATCAGAGTGGGGAGCATGATATAGCCGAGAGAGAGAGTATCGAGGTATATTAAATATATAAGCATGTATATATATACGGCGTTCCCTCTCGCACGCATTGTAGTATATGGGTAATTGATATTGCGATTTATAGTTGGATTTTTTCGAGTATTTAAATTAATGTTTTTATGTTGCATGAATTATATGTTGATTTTATATATTACTGATGAAATCTATTATTTTATTATGTATTTTTGGTGTTATTTTGGTGACATTTTTGGTGTTATAATTTGGTGTGTCGCGTCCCGACGAAAATTATATTATTATTTTTCGTAAAAAGTACTGCGTAGTTTAGAATAAAAATACGGCGTAGAAGACGAACAAAATAAGGTTGATAAAGAATGATTCTAAGTAAATGCAGTAATATAAAATATAATTTATAGAGCTAAGGAACAGATTATTTTACGAGTGTTTCAAAAGAAAAAGAGACTGATAAGTAGAGTTGAAGATATTATTCAAAGCCAATACGCATACAAGCGGGATCGCCGATAGTGAGATCGAAACGAAGGGTTACGCAAGAGTTTTATTTGTACTGCACTATAAAATCAATGCTCGGAGAAGAGCCGGCAATGGGAAAAATCGACTAGAAAATTCGAGCATTAGAAGGAAGTAATAAATTAAGCCGTTCTTTGGGTAACGTCGCAGTAATAAAAAGGGGGACAGCAAATTCTCCGAATTACCTACGAAGCGATACAGAAAATGCACGGGATTCGATAATTTTTAATCACGCACATCTAACTGTCCAATCGGATGCAAGCACAGAAAAATCGAGAACTACTTACACAATTTCCATATAAGGCAAAGTGTAAGACAATGCGAAGTGTAAGACAAGGACAGATGCATAGATTTTTAGGGTATATAAAGAGGACCCAGAAAAGACACAGCCACTCCTAATCTTTCATCTAAAGCTTTCGCAAGGCGAAGCTCTGCTAGTCGACTCTTTGATTTTTATCCGAGGGCGTGGCTCTGCTACTCGGACTCAGAGTGACCAGTTGGCGATTTTTTTTCCTTTTCTCTCTTACGTATATTGATGTTTATTAAGCAAGAGCAACAAGGAGAAAAAATCGCCATCTGGCAACCCTGCTCGGACTTAAAAGTAACACGCATTAAAAATCACGAGAGATCTTGTATTCGGGGATCGAGACGTACATGACTCTACAATCCATAGTCAAGGAACTACGCTGCGACATCTGGAAATCATCGGGCTCAACAGCAACACATCTAACGTCGACGCCCGCAGGTCTAGCAGGACATTATCCGGCATTTGACACCGCTATCCACGTTCAAGGCGACCATCGTTCCTCACCGAATACACACATATATATATATATATATATTATATATATATAATTATATATATATACATATATATCTATATATTTGGGTACTTAAGGTATATTCTTTTCGGCTATCTATACGCTTGTATTATTCGTAAAGGCAAACCTGATATTTTATGTTATTTCGATTGCTGAACCAACCGTTTTCTTTTAAAACAATTATTATTAGATATTACAATTTATTATATAATTATTCGTTGCATCTCTACTCTCAAAATAACTATACTCGCTACTCCCGGAGACGTAAGGCTAGTCCTAGTCAAACAAGAGCAAAAGGAACGCGAATGGTTATTAACCATTTCGATTCTTGTAATATTTTTTATAGTGATTGGTGCAAGTCTGGACGTGACAGATTGTATTAATTATTATAATAAATTTGGTGCATCGGCCGGGAAACTCACATTTTTGAGAGAAAAAAAGAGATTAAAGGAATAATGTGTTTAGAAATAAAATGTCAGGTTCGCCTAAAAATACTGATTGTTATGTAAATAAACAAAGAAACACGAGTTTAGAATTTTCTATGAATGATACGTTATTAAATTTATACAAGGAAAAAGTTCAGACTCTCGATACTCTCGATTTAACTAAACTCCTAGGGAAACAGTGCAAAATTTGACAAAAGAAATAAATTATTTAAAGGATAGACTAGAAAAAAGTGCAGTAAATATTTCATTATCTATAAAAATACCTCGCGATTTTGAATATAGAGACCCTTTTTTCCAACTGATCTTTCTATTTCCGAAGTTAGTGAAGACGAACAGGAAGACACAATAATTACTCCCACGCGCGTAAAACATTTTAGTTTAAACCCGCAGTTTTGAATTACGAGGAACAAAAAGAACTTATCGCGAATAATCCTGTAAATTTTAGTACGTCAGCCCCAATTTATCGTCCATATGAACCATTGATTTTAACACCGGATAACGTTATAAGCTCGGTAAGAAAACGGCTCGCGACTGAAGTAAAAAAAGAGTTGTTAGATTCTTATCTCGAGGAACCTAAAATCATAGAAAGTTTACAAGAAAGGGGTAAAAAAAGGGACAACTTTTCAAGGTATCATAAATAAGATTAAAGGCGCGTTAAATATTTTTTCCGCATCGATCGAAAAAGAGACGAAGGAAGCAAAGGCACTAGTGACAGATACGGCGAAAGTACTCGACGAAAAACTAATTCAAGGCGCGACAGATTTTACAATTCCCTTCGATAATCAATTAATTAAAAGATCACCCGAACAAGCAAACACTTCTAAGATTAAAGACGAATTATTTAATAAAATTAATTTAGACGAATTAAGAACAAACACCGGAACAAAACCAAAAAATTTAGATAGGAGTGAAGTTAAAAAACAAATTAATAATAGAACAATGACGTCTCAAATTCGAGGATTATCGCTAAAGGTCGCTCTAGATTTAATACCGCGATTTAACGGTCATAATATAAATTTATCGCAATTTTTGGACGGATGCAATGAAGCAAAAGAAATTTTAACCGTCGGAGTACGAGAAGGAATTAACAAAACTTATTCGAATGCGTTTATATGGGGAAGCTTTAACTTGTGCGCGTGGAGAAAATTTTAATTCTATCAAAGAGATATCCGATTTTTTCGAAAACACCTTCGGATCGATAAAAAACATATTACGAGTGGACGGGAGAACTTGCTAAATTAAAACAGAAAAACAATGAGACAGTCGTTGCTTATTTTAATCGGTTACAAGAAATAAAAAATGAAGTAGTCAAAGCGGCCGACAGAGAGGGACGAGTCGCGATAGCAGATCATTTCATGCTTGAACTAAGGCGAGATTGTTTAAAATTCTTTTTAAAAGGGCTTCGTTGGGAAATTCGCGCGCGTTTAGGGACTCCAAGTTCTATAAAACAAGCTCGTGAACAAGCGCTCGAGGTGGAGCGCGAGTTCGCTTGTAGCGTCTTGGACGAGGAGACGCCGAGCCGAGAAGAGACTCGTTTTCGTTCAACTCGAGAAACGCGTAAAGTAAACTATATTTCTAATAACTCTCCGATTGTATGTCAATATTGTTCTAAGACTGGTCATGGAGCCACAAATTGTTTCAAATTAGCACGAAGTTTTGCGGAAAGATTTGCCGATAATAACAACCGACGCAATCCCATAAACAGTTCATATAGCCCACAAAATCGCTCGGATAACAGTCGTAATTATAATAGACCAAATTTACAATTTGGTGGTTGGAATCAATATCAAAATCAGACGGAATTTTTACCAATAGAGACAGAGATAAAAATGATTCCTTTGTTTGTTATAATAATAATAAATACTCGTCGCAGCAATTTAACAAAGAAGATCGGGGAAATAATTCCGGGACTCGCGGTGTGCGCGAGCCGGTTAATCCAACTTCCCAAGAATCACGATTTATTAATAACGAATCGAATAATAATATAAGATCACCAGTTACTTGTTTTCATTGCGGAAACCCGGTCACATAAAGCGCGATTGTTATAAGTTACAAAGAGAAATAATAGAAGGAAATCAAAATCAGGGAAACACCGATACTCTCTCTCCGAGGAGGGTCGAGAGAGGCTACGAATCAAATTCCCTCTACTTCGAGCGCGGAAACCCGCTCAAACGTCCCCTCCGCACCGCGAAAATAAATTTAAGCCAACAGAGTTCAGCCCCGGTCGTAATCTTCGATACCGGTCAGTTAAGACGTCCGTTAAAATTCTTTCTAGAAGGAGCATCGGTAAGTCTAATTAAAGAGTCAGAGGTAGACTTCGACATCTGGAAATCATCGGCTCCAACAGCATACACATCTAACGTCGACGCCCGCAGGTCTAGCAGGACATTATCCGGCAATTGACACCGCTATCCACGTTCAAGGCGGACCTTCGTTCCTCACCGAATACACATATATATATATATATATATATATATATATATATATATATCTATATATTTGGGTACTTAAGGTATATTCTTTTCGGCTATCTATACGCTTGTATTATTCGTAAAGGCAACCTGATATTTTATGTTATTTCGATTGCTGAACCAACCGTTTTCTTTTAAAACAATTATTATTATATTACAATTTATTTATAATAATTATTCGTTGCATTGCATTTGATTTGAAATATTCACGGTTTGAATTGCAATTTATTAACTATAATTCATGTTTTAAACGACAACATTTTTTATTTATCTGCATTTATTTATAATGATTCTTATTTCATTATTATTATTAATGTTTATAATAAAATAATCTTGCGAATATTTTATTCTATAATGTGTTAACGTGTTCGCCGCACACTTGTTTATTTAATTAAAATCGTTATTTGACTTAAATAAATTTATGCAATTGTTAATAAAATAGTGTGAATTTATGTGTTTTTGCCCATTAAAAAGCTGTAATAATTTAGTTGCACGTGTTCATTTAAAGGAAAACAGCATATTATATTTAAATAAATAATGTATGATTAATACGAAATAAAACATATATTATTTTATTTATCCCACATTATATCCTCATTATATCCTGCATCTCTACTCTCAAAATAACTATACTCGCTACTCCCGGAGACGTAAGGCTAGTCCTAGTCAAACAAGAGCAAAAGGAACGCGAATGGTTTATTAACCATTTCGATTCTTGTAATATTTTTTATAGTGATTGGTGCAAGTCTGGACGTGACAGATTGTATTAATTATTATAATAAATTTGGTGCATCGGCCGGGAAACTCACATTTTTGAGAGAAAAAAAGAGATTAAAGGAATAATGTGTTTAGAAATAAAATGTCAGGTTCGCCTAAAAATACTGATTGTTATGTAAATAAACAAAGAAACACGAGTTTAGAATTTTCTATGAATGATACGTTATTAAATTTATACAAGGAAAAAGTTCAGACTCTCGATACTCTCGATTTAACTAAAACTCCTAGGGAAACAGTGCAAAATTTGACAAAAGAAATAAATTATTTAAAGGATAGACTAGAAAAAAGTGCAGTAAATATTTCATTATCTATAAAAATACCTCGCGATTTTGAATATAGAGACCCTTTTTTTCCAACTGATCTTTCTATTTCCGAAGTTAGTGAAGACGAACAGGAAGACACAATAATTACTCCCACGCGCGTAAAACATTTTAGTTTAAAACCCGCAGTTTTGAATTACGAGGAACAAAAAGAACTTATCGCGAATAATCCTGTAAATTTTAGTACGTCAGCCCCAATTTATCGTCCATATGAACCATTGATTTTAACACCGGATAACGTTATAAGCTCGGTAAGAAAACGGCTCGCGACTGAAGTAAAAAAAGAGTTGTTAGATTCTTATCTCGAGGAACCTAAAATCATAGAAAGTTTACAAGAAAGGGTAAAAAAAGGGACAACTTTTCAAGGTATCATAAATAAGATTAAAGGCGCGTTAAATATTTTTTCCGCATCGATCGAAAAAGAGACGAAGGAAGCAAAGGCACTAGTGACAGATACGGCGAAAGTACTCGACGAAAAACTAATTCAAGGCGCGACAGATTTTACAATTCCCTTCGATAATCAATTAATTAAAAGATCACCCGAACAAGCAAACACTTCTAAGATTAAAGACGAATATTTAATAAAATTAATTTAGACGAATTAAGAACAAACACCGGAACAAAACCAAAAAATTTAGATAGGAGTGAAGTTAAAAAACAAATTAATAATAGAACAATGACGTCTCAAATTCGAGGATTATCGCTAAAGGTCGCTCTAGATTTAATACCGCGATTTAACGGTCATAATATAAATTTATCGCAATTTTTGGACGGATGCAATGAAGCAAAAGAAATTTTACCGTCGGAGTACGAGAAGGAATTAACAAAACTTATTCGAATGCGTTTATATGGGGAAGCTTTAACTTGTGCGCGTGGAGAAAATTTTAATTCTATCAAAGAGATATCCGATTTTTTCGAAAACACCTTCGGATCGATAAAAACATATTACGAGTGGACGGGAGAACTTGCTAAATTAAAACAGAAAAACAATGAGACAGTCGTTGCTTATTTTAATCGGTTACAAGAAATAAAAAATGAAGTAGTCAAAGCGGCCGACAGAGAGGGACGAGTCGCGATAGCAGATCATTTCATGCTTGAACTAAGGCGAGATTGTTTAAAATTCTTTTTAAAAGGGCTTCGTTGGGAAATTCGCGCGCGTTTAGGGACTCCAAGTTCTATAAAACAAGCTCGTGAACAAGCGCTCGAGGTGGAGCGCGAGTTCGCTTGTAGCGTCTTGGACGAGGAGACGCCGAGCCGAGAAGAGACTCGTTTTCGTTCAACTCGAGAAACGCGTAAAGTAAACTATATTTCTAATAACTCTCCGATTGTATGTCAATATTGTTCTAAGACTGGTCATGGAGCCACAAATTGTTTCAAATTAGCACGAAGTTTTGCGGAAAGATTTGCCGATAATAACAACCGACGCAATCCCATAAACAGTTCATATAGCCCACAAAATCGCTCGGATAACAGTCGTAATTATAATAGACCAAATTTACAATTTGGTGGTTGGAATCAATATCAAAATCAGACGGAATTTTTACCAAATAGAGACAGAGATAAAAATGATTCCTTTGTTTGTTATAATAATAATAAATACTCGTCGCAGCAATTTAACAAAGAAGATCGGGGAAATAATTCCGGGACTCGCGGTGTGCGCGAGCCGGTTAATCCAACTTCCCAAGAATCACGATTTATTAATAACGAATTGAATAATAATATAAGATCACCAGTTACTTGTTTTCATTGCGGAAAACCCGGTCACATAAAGCGCGATTGTTATAAGTTACAAAGAGAAATAATAGAAGGAAATCAAAATCAGGGAAACACCGATACTCTCTCTCCGAGGAGGGTCGAGAGAGGCTACGAATCAAATTCCCTCTACTTCGAGCGCGGAAACCCGCTCAAACGTCCCCTCCGCACCGCGAAAATAAATTTAAGCCAACAGAGTTCAGCCCCGGTCGTAATCTTCGATACCGGTCAGTTAAGACGTCCGTTAAAATTCTTTCTAGAAGGAGCATCGGTAAGTCTAACTAAAGAGTCAGAGGTAGCCTCTCGCGTAAAAATTGACGAAAATTATATTATATTGTTAAAAGGCATAACTGACCACTTATTAACTACTCGTGGTAAAATTAAAATAGATTTCGAAGGATCTCCCGTGGAACTCAATTTAGTACATGATTCGTTCCCTATACAACAAGACGGAATCTTAGGCACCGATTTTTTCCGTAGAAACGTTGCAAAAATCAATTATTTGGAACAATATTTAGAATTTAACGGATTAATCCTCCCCTTTGAAAATGCAAATAATATGCAAACGGATGAATCGATATATATAATGGAGAATATCGAAATATGCCAAAACCAAGGGAAAACAATGATTATACGAACATGAAAAATTCAAGATTTTATAATTATACCGATAGTGACTCAGAAACGTCAAGTGATTTTCAATTACACGAAAATGATGAAACGTTTATAAAATTTGACACAAACGAATCGTATGAAATCTACGAACAAGAACAAAAAAATGAAAGAAATCAAAATGGCAACGACAAAAACCTATACAATCACAGTGAAAAAGAACAAGAGTTATATGACGATTATAAAGATGACGAAATTCAAGTACATCAGATCGACGAGGAGTCGGATCTAAGGAATAATACATGTAAAGCAAGTGAAAATTGTTATGGATTAATGAAGGAAGAACGATTACAAATAAATAATGGAAAAGCGCAGCCACGGGTATGTCATGTGACTGAGCCACGTATTAAAGAGAAATTTGATGAAATTACTGAAAATTATGGTATTATTGAAGCACCATTGCTCGATAGGATGGCTGAGAGTCCATCCTGTACTAATTATGAAAACGAAGTTGACCGGAAGTATGATATTGAAAATCAAATAAAAAATGAAGAAAATTTATTGGATAAGACAGTTAATAATTGTCGAGTACAAATGGACTATGAAATCGAGGAGGGCGATAAATGCGGACCTCGTGAAAATAAGGAAAATTTTGTTGATAAAAAGATGAATTGTCGAGTACAAATGGATTATGAAATCGAGGAGGGCGATAAATGCGGACCTCGTGAAAATAAGGAAGATTTTGTTGATAAAAAGATGAATTGTCCAGTACGAATGGATTACGAAATCGAGGAGGGCGATAAATACGGATTTTTTATTGAATGAACGAGTTATAAACGAAAATTTACGAAGTGAATTTGTGGAAGCCATACACGAAAACGAAATGAATAACAGTTATTTGGTTAATTAAAATAAACCTTATATTAATAATTTTTATAGTTATGAAAGTGAAGAGGTCGACATACACGACATTTCTGACGATCGATCTGAAGCGAGGATACTTAACATAACGGAGGATACAAGTGCACTTAATCGTAATGAACGGTTAAAAGAAGCCTTCCAGTTATATACGCTAAAAATATTCAGGAACATAACCAAAAGTTTGAAAAATTTGTTTTTTAAGTATGACAAATGTGAATTTGTGAAGAGAGAAGTAGTGTATCTGGGACACATACTATCACCAGAAGGTGTTTTGCCGGATCCAAAAAAATTAGAAGCAGTAAAAAAATTTCCAATTCCAAAAACAGTGAAAAATGTACGTCAATTTTTAGGATTAGCAGGTTATTATAGACGATTCATTGCGAATTTTTCGGGTATTGCTAGACCATTAAGTAATTTATTAAAGAAAGACGCACCCTTCCTATGGTCCAGCGAGGTTCAAAAGGCATTCGATGATTTAAGAGAAAAATTGTGTAAACAACCAATACTACAAATCGCAGATTTTAATAAACCATTTATAGTGACTTGTGACGCTAGCGGTACAGCAATAGGAGCAATATTATCACAAGGAGAAGTGGGAACCGACCTACCAGTTGCTTATGTTTCACGAGTATTAAACAAAGCCGAGCAAAAATATGATACTTATTCAAGGGAAGCATTAGCCATACTGTATGCCGTTACTCAGTTCGATTGCTATCTAAGAGGCCGTCGTTTCCTCATTATAACAGATCATAAACCACTTGTTTGGTTTAAAAACTCAGTAGATCCGACATCCAGAGTTAGTAGATGGAGAATAAAACTGAATGCATACGACTTTGACATCGTATACAAAGCCGGTAAAAGTAACGTTAATGCTGACGCGTTATCAAGAAATCCAATAGAAGAACCCATTTATGTTATTAAAAATCATTCTATGGAAACACGCAGTCGTGCAGGAAAAATAACACGGCCAAACTACAACGAAAAGAGAGCTAAACGACCCAACAAGTCAAATATATCAAAAGAACCAGTCGAAAACCTTCCTATAATACAAGAAGTCCCCGAGGAAATTGAAACGATAGTCAACTCAGACAAAAGATTACAACCCATGGAGATAGATAATTTTAACAACAAATTTGACGAGTCCTGGGAAGAGAAGGATGTTTACGAAGAACCAAATGATGAAAAGAAATTCATTGAAGTTAAAGAACAACTCTTTATGAGAAAGGATAATTACGTTTATTTCGTAACTACGACTGGAATGCCTTTAGATGAAGGATCCAGAAATTTGGCTTCCAAATTATTACTACTTCATTTTTCCAATTTAATTCAAAGAGAAATAAGAATCAATAACAAAAACGGAAAAATGCATTTTGCTATGGTGTTACGTGACGAAGAGCGACTGAGTACTTCAGAAATTATTAATAATCTAAAAACGAATCTATTAAATTTGAAAAATATTATATTAAAAGAAAAATTACGTTCAATAAGTATCGCGAAGAGCGAATTTATTGAAAACGTTTCATGGAACCAAATATTGAAACAAATAAGTATAACTAGGAAAAATTAATGTAAAAATAATTATTTGTTTAGGATTCATAAAATGTGTGGAAGAGAGTAATAGGGAAAATATTATTCGCGAAATGCACGAGTCTGCTTGTGCAGGGCATAGAGGGGTAACAAAAACCTATAATCGTATAAAACAACGTTTTTATTGGCCAGATATTAAGAAAGATGTACAAAACTACATTAGACATTGTTTAACTTGCCAACTAAAAAAATTGATTCGTGTTAAAACTAAACAACGTATGATAATAACAGATACTCCGTACTCGGCTATGGAATCCATATCGGTCGATCTTGTGGGACCATTTCCCAGATCTCGAAATAATAACAATAATATATTAACCATTCAATGTAACCTTTCAAAATACTGAATGGCGATACCCATACCAGACGCGACCGCGGCAACAATCGCCGAAGCGTTAGTCCGTCGACACTGTTCAATTTAGGTACCTCATTTTTAAGTAGTCTGATGAGAGAAGTAGCGAAAATTTTTAAGATTAAACAAGTTAAAACCACGGCTTATCACCCTCAGTCCAACTCCGTTGAGCGTTTTCATAGCAGCTTAGCAGATTATTTAAAAACAATGATAGAAAGAAATGACTCATGGGATGAGTTATGCGAATTAGCCGCGTTTTCGTATAATACGTCGGTACATGAGGGTCATCTCTACACACCTTTTGAAATTGTTTTTGCACGAAAAGCGCGACTACCATCAAACGAACCTTTAGACCCACGAGAACGAGTTCCAACGTATGATGATTACATTATAAATTTACGACAACGTTTAAACGAAATACAGGGAATCGCGCGAGAAAAATTAATAGCTTCTAAACATAGGTCGAAATTCTATTACGACAGGAAAGCCAATCATCAAGAATTTCAGACAGGGGATAATGTCTGGTTATTAAAAGGTGGGAAGAAATACAAACTAGGCGATCAATATACTGGACCACATCGGATTTTAGAAATAGTTAATAACAAGGGAAATGTAAAAATAGAGCTAGCTCATAATAAAACAAAAATAGTGCATGTTCATAGGTTAAGATATTCATATATGGAACCTTTGTAGTGCCTAAACATAGGTATATAATAATAGCCCCAATGTGCTTGAAAATATGTATACACACTTATATATATATTTTATAGTTCTAAAAGGTTGTTAATAGAATAATATTTATTATCTTGTAATCACAATTGGCATACATTCAACTTAAAATAAAATTATTTCAATTTATCTGACTTTATACAAAAAAAACGATATAAAAATAATATGTATATATCTAAATTAACGACGAAAATAAACTACAAGGAAATAATATTTTTTATTATACGGAAAGATCATTACAAGAAAAGCATACACTCACTTAAATTAAATAAATACGCGATTATTAAATTAGAAACGAATAAGGCAAATAACAAAAAAATAAGGTCTTTTTCTCTTTACTCTTCTCACCTAAGATAACAATGATGTTAATATACAAAGGAAAGTAAGAAAAAGGTTTAAATTTTCAATGTCAGTTGAGCTTAGTCAAATTTAAATTTAATTGCTATATAAAAAAAACGATTTACAATCAAATAGAATCATTGGAGTCTAACATATCACTAAGCCTAAAACCTATATCTTATCCTTCCTAAGGAGTACTTGATTGCACCCTTTCCTCCTCGTTGCGGTAAATGCTCCAGCAACACTGTCACTTATCCTTCCTAAGGAATGCTTGATTGCACCCTTTCCTCCTCGTTGCGGTAAATGCTCCAGCAACACTGTCACTTATCCTTCCTAAGGTGTGCTTGATTGCACCCTTTCCTCCTCGTTGCGGTAAATGCTCCAGCAACACTGTCACTTATCCTTCCAAAGGAGTGCTTGATTGCACCCTTTCCTCCTCGTTGCGGTAAATGTTCCAGCAACACCGTCACTTATCCTTCCTAAGGAGTGCTTAATTGCACCCTTTCCTCCTCGTTGCGGTAAAAGCTCCAGCAACACTGTCACTTATGCTTCCTACATACCTTACAAAATGTAAACCTATGTATAAATAATTACAACTGTCTCGCCTTGACTCTAGTAATTCTGTTAATTAGTCATACTTTCTTACTGGACGCGCAGGTATAAATATATAAGGAGAGTTTGGCATAATAGAAAAAAAAAATCTAACACTAAGCTCAATGGACATAGGAGAATCTGTACAACAAAATACTGATTGCAAAGAAACGAGAAGAGGGGAGAAGAGAAAGATTTTATTAAAATTAATAATTAAAAAAAAAGGTTGAAAACTTCATTAATTAAATTAATTAAATAAAGTAAACTCACAAATAGTATCAATACACATGTCGGATAAAATCATCGATTCAAAATCAAAGTATGAGAATATTTCTAATGTTGATTTTAATAAAAAAAAATGCAGAAAATTCGATTAATTTGTTAATATTGTGGATAAAGTTCAAAATTCAACTATTAATAAAAACAATAATAATTAAAATTGTACAATTTAGTATTTATGCCAATGCAGTTCATACTAGTGTTCAATCTAATACTTTGTTCATAAATACTGATTAAAACAAACAATGTATATACAAGAAAAAGGTATAAAAAAAATAAAACAACACTTATTTTCATACGATTAATTCCATACGATTATTTAAGTTTTATATAGAGCTAATAATATAAAACCTAAGACAGGCACGTTAGAATATTTTCCTCTTATTTATAAACAATAGGTATGCTAATTTTTCGAATAAATTTTAAAAATTTTATAAAACAATTTCGGATATCCAATGATAATTGATACAGATAAATAATATTTTTCTCGTGTTTATATTACCAATAATACAATGCGTAGCAAAAAAAAATATACAAAAATAATATAATTAGTAATAAAATTCTGGTGAATTTATTTAAATATTATTCAAAATTAATATTCTTTCATTGGAAACTAAAAAGTAAACAAATTCAAACGATTTCTCTTTATATTACTTGAACATAACAAATAAGTTTCTACAGTTGTTAGTTTAAATAGAACCAAGAAAACGACGAATATTTAAATTGTTCCTCAAAATATAAAAATACAAAGAGTGTAAATTAGTCATTCCGTCGTATCGTTAATTCAGTGTAGTCTACTCTTTCTCCCAAGATATAGGAGGATGGTTTTACATGGGCCTACTTAGCCTACTCAATTTTCGCACTGTCACTTATGTATTGCTCATTTTATTTTTTCATTTGTAGCGATTGTATCTTTTTCTTATGAAACTAAATTAACTATTTCTCAATTATATATTATATTATATTAAAAGTGAATCTTTGTTTATAATGGCTGAAAAGAAAATTCTAAAAAAAAAAGTCAAAAAATTATGTGTTTGTTTTTTTTTTGGGGGGGGGGGGGAGCGAAGAAAATCAAATTTTCTTCACTCCTAATCCTTTTATAAAAAAAAAATATATAAATATATTATTAAGATAGGATGTACTAACATTGTTCACATTGAAGGAAGTATCTATATTGCATAAGAATAGGAAATTTTTTTTCTTCTCTTTAAGAATACGTAACAGTAGAATTATTAATTAAATAAATGTAAAATAAAAAGTAAACTAATATTTAACTGTTTTGTTTAACTTTTTAGAAAATATATATGTAAGCATACAAATATCATAGAAGAAAATTGAAAATTTTGTAAAAAAAAATGTGGCTACGAGAAAAAAAAGTACTAGTAACATATATTTTTAACATGACTTGATGAATACTAAAAATTAGGGGTACAAACTAAAGATAAATAAATTTTTTTTTTATCTACAGAAAACACATTTAATAATAATTATACAATTTTTCGGAATATCTAGAATAAAAATTGTAATAATAAAATTTTTTTTTATTAAGTATCTATTTTTTTAGGTGAACTATATCAATACTGTTAAACTGTTTGAAATAATGTAATAGATGTATGAAAAATAATAACAAACGAAGTTGAACTACGAAATAAATAATTGTAATATGGTTTATAAAGTTCACCATAAGAAATAAAGAAAAATTAATCCAAATAATGTTTATAATTTAAAATAAAGTATGATATCTTATGTTGAGATAAATAATAATATAATAATAATATTGATCAACGACGAGGGCGTCGTTTTTAAAAAAGGAGGGGAGTTGTCGCGTCCCGACGAAAATTATATTATTATTTTTCGTAAAAAGTACTGCGTAGTTTAGAATAAAAATACGGCGTAGAAGACGAACAAAATAAGGTTGATAAAGAATGATTCTAAGTAAATGCAGTAATATAAAATATAATTTATAGAGCTAAGGAACAGATTATTTTACGAGTGTTTCAAACGAAAAAGAGACTGATAAGTAGAGTTGAAGATATTATTCAAAGCCAATACGCATACAAGCGGGATCGCCGATGTGAGTAGTGTAGTGAGATCGAAACGAAGGGTTACGCAAGAGTTTTTTTTGTACTGCACTATAAAATCAATGCTCGGAGAAGAGCCGGCAATGGGAAACATCGATTAGAAAATTCGAGCATTAGAAGGAAGTAATAAATTAAGCCGTTCTTTGGGTAACGTCGCAGTAATAAAAAGGGGGACAGCAAATTCTCCGAATCAACTACGAAGCGATACAGAAAATGCACGGGATTCGATAATTTTTAATCACGCACATCGAACTGTCCAATCGGATGCAAGCACAGAAAAATCGAGAACTACTTACACAATTTCCATATAAGGCAAAGTATAAGACAAGGCGAAGTGTAAGACAAGGACAGATGCATAGATTTTTAGAGTATATAAAGAGGACCCAGAACAGACACAGCCACTCCTAATTTTTCATCTAAAGCTTTCGCAAGGCGAAGCTCTGCTAGTCGACTCTTTGATTTTTATCCGAGGGCGTGGCTCTGTTACTCGGACTTTAAAGTAATACGCATTAAAAATCACGAGAGATCTTGTATTCGGGGATCGAGACGTATCATTGACATCTACAAGCCATAGTCAAGGAACTACGACTTCGACATCTGGAAATCATCGGGCTCCAACAGCATACACATCTAACGTCGACGCCCGCAGGTCTAGCAGGACATTATCCGGCAATTTGACACCGCTATCCACGTTCAAGGCGGACCTTCGTTCCTCACCGAATACACACACACATATATATATATATATATATATATATATATATATATATATACATATATATACATTTCTAAACAGGGGGTTATGGAGCCTCGTGTGTTAAATCCCAATAACCCTATCCCTTTCCCACTCATTGTCAGCATGGCAGGTTTATGGAGCCGGGGCTCCATAATCTTTTCTGTCTCTTTTTATCGTACTAAAGTAGTATCTTCCCTCTCTGTCATGGGTGTCATAAACCCCGATATTTAAAATTATATCTATATATTTGGGTACTTAAGGTATATTCTTTTCGGCTATCTATACGCTTGTATTATTCGTAAAGGCAAACCTGATATTTTATGTTATTTCGATTGCTGAACCAACCGTTTTCTTTTAAAACAATTATTATTAGATATTACAATTTATTTATAATAATTATTCGTTGCATTGCATTCGATTTGAAATATTCACGGTTTGAATTGCAATTTATTAACTATAATTCATGTTTTAAACGACAACAATTTTTTAATTTAATCTGCATTTATTTATATTGATTCTTATTTCGATTATTAATTATTAATGTTTATAATAAAATAGCCTTGCGAATATTTTTATATAATGTGTTAACGTGTTCGCCGCACACTTGTTTATTTAAGCAAAATTAAAATCGTTATTTGACTTAAATAAATTTATGCAATTGTTAATAAAATAGTGTGAATTTATGTGTTTTTGCCCATTAGAAAGCTGTAATAATTTAGCTGCACGTGTTCATTTAAAGGAAACAGCATATTATATTTAAATAAATAATGCATGATTAATACGAAATAAAACATATATTATTTTATTTATCCCACATTATATCCTGCATCTCAACTCTCAAAATAACTACGCTCGCTACTCCCGGAGACGTAAGGCTAGTCCTAGTCAAACAAGAGCGAAAGGAACGCGAATGGTTTATTAACCATTTGCCTTCTTGTAATATTTTTTATAGTGATTGGTGCAAGTCTGGACGTGACAGGTGTTTTTCGAGTATGATGAGATTAAGATATTTCGAGTCCGGCAATTTGATTTCGAGTGTCGCGCCATATGAGTGATTTTTCATGCGGACAATTATCCTCGCGCAGGTTCGCGCATCCTGAAATAAAACTAATCAAATTGTCGAGAGAATTTTCCACGAATAATATCGAGTTTCAGCCAACATATCCAATGATCTAGAATCAGGTGATCTCAGAAAAGTTCGTTACGGGGGGTGGATCATCCCTCGATCGCGTCCTTCCGTTCTTCTTGTCCCAGCCTTGGTTGTGTGTAGAGGTGTTTTTGAGAAACGTAATAGAGATTTTTGGGAGATTACCGAGATATTGAAAAAGAGGAGTCTCCATCTTGAGAAACTATCCGATACCATTGAATTAAGCATTGTGAGTCCAGGATAAAAAGAACCTTAATTATTTTATTGTGGACAATTAAACAGAGGATAATAATTAATATTGAGAGTGGATTCAAGGTGGAATGTTGGTGTGGTCGTTGAATATTTAATTTAATTTACAGCTTGGAGAATCATGGATAGCTGATATACATGTAATTGCGTATTTTTCTCGAGTTATATTTTTTATTTACAGGTGTAGTTCGATAAATTGAGTAAGGTAGCAGATCCGATAGCTTAGAGTATCGGCAACAAACTTTTCTTTCAGCTCGAGTCTAAATTAATAATTTATTGAGAATCGAGTTAGTGTCGATTTTGGCGCGAAAATTACCCTATTTAGGTGTGTGTGAGTGAGATCGTGTGTGTGATCGCGTCGCGTTTTCTTTCCTTTTATTTATTAAATAATTGTTATTAAATGAGATTGTTTTAAGAAATTTGTATTGCGTTTCATGTTTTAGATCGAGGCCGCGATCAATGACCATAAGGATGTACTTATAATTAGTTTGTTAATAAATTTAATTGTTCATTATATTTATAAATTGTTCATTTATTGGTAGTTGCTCCTCGTGTTGTCCGTGTTGTTTGTGTTGTCGAGATAAGAAAAAAAATTAATAAACTATCATTGCTGATTCGACGTGGGTTTCGCCATTTTTCTGACCACCCTTTACAGAGTGCGGAAATCTCAAGCCGAGGTGAAACTTTTAATTATAGTCGATTGAGGTAACAGAACTGATTAAAAGTATTAGCGTGCGGTTGGGTTTTATAATTTGATAGTTTAGATAAAATCAACCCGTCACAATATTACCCCCGAAACAATTCCAATATATTATGATACCAAAGTGGTCGATATATCGACCAGTGCCGTCCTTAAAAGGTTAAACACGAGATGGCGTTTAAAAAATTGACAATGGTTTGAGAAAGAGAATGTCCTAAGAGCCTATTTCTGAGGTATATCGAGAGGATTCCACTACCAAGGCAATACGGGAATTTCTGAGGTATTCCGGGATAACACCAAAAATTACGGGATTTGCTGGATATTTCGGGAATATCTGAGATATTGTGGAATAACTCTACTAATTACGGGATTACTTCGGTATTTCCCGAATACCTGAGTTATTTCTGGGATAGCTTTACTTATTGCGGGAATTCCTAGATATTTCAGGAACTTCTCAGGTATGCCGGGATAAATCTACTAATCACGGAATTTTCAGGATTTTTCGGGAATTTCTGAGGTATTCCGGGATGACTCCACTAATTCCCGGATTGCCTTAATAATTCGGGAATTTCTCAGGTATTCTGGAATAACTCCACTAATCACGAGATTTCCCGGAAATTTCGGGAATTTCTGAGGTATGTCGGGATGTCTCCACTAAATCCCGGATTGCCTCGATAATTTGGAAATTTCTGAGGTATTGTGGAATAACGCCACTAATTACGGGATTACTTCGGTATTTTCCGAATACCTGAGGTATTTCTGGGATAGCTTCACTAATATCGGGAATTCCTGGATATTTCGGGAACTTCTCAGGTATTCCGGGACGAATCCACTAATCACGGAATTTTCAGGATTTTTCAGGAATTTCTCAGGAAGTCCAGGATAACTCCACTTATAGCGCAATTTCCTGGTTACTACGGGAATTTCTAAGGTGCTTCGTGATGGCTCCACTAATTACTAGATTTCCTTGATATATTGGGAAATTCTGAAGTAATCTGGAGTAACTCCACTAATCACAGGATTTCCAGGATCTTTTGGGTATTTCTAAGGTATCCCGTGAAACTCTACTAATTGCGGGATTACCTGGAAATTTCGGTAATTTCTGAGGTATGCAAGGATAATACCAAAAATTACGGGCTTCACACGATATATCGGGAAATTCTCAGAACTTTCGGGGTAACTCCACAAATTGTGGGATTTTTTGCTCTCACGAGACTTTCTGGCAAATAAATAAAACTATAACAAACCAATTGATAACTATTCTACACATATGGTATCTTGCATACAATCTGAATGAAGTTCCCCGTTACTCGAGTTAACATTGTACTATTTATTTCCAATCACTAAATTTGTGTGTATTTCATCAAGTTTAAACAATTATTAATTTATATCCACTATACTGGAGTCGCTGGGAAGTCTATTAAGATTTTACGCAAGCTGTCTTATATATGTAAAGTTTCTATTTTACCACATGAAGTTATGCTCTCAAGAGACATTCTGGTAAATAAATAAAGCTAGAACAATCCAATTGATAACTATATTCAACGTATATGGTATCTCGCATACAATCTGAATGAAGTTCCCAGGTACTCGAGTTAATATTGTACTATTTATTTCCAATCACTAAAGTTGTGTGAATTTCATCGTGTTTAAACAATTATTAATCTATATCCACTATACTGGAGTCACTGGGAAGTATATTGAGATTATATGCTAACTATCTTATATATGTTAAGTTTCTATTTTACTACATGAAGATATGCTCTTAAGAGACTTTCTGGCAAATGAATAAAGCTAGAACAAACCAATTGATAACAATTCAACACATATGGTAGCTTGCATACAAACTGAATGAAGTTCCCAGGTACTCGAGTTAATATCGTACTATTTATTTCCAATCACTAAAGTTGTGTGAATTTCATCATGTTAAAACAATTATTAATTTATATCCACTATACTGGAGTCACTGGGAAGTCTATTGATATTATACGCTAACTATCTTATATATGAAAAGTTTCTATTATACTACATGAAGATATGCTCTTAAGAGAATTTCTGGCATATGTATAAAACTAGAACAAACCAATTGATAACAATTCAACACATATGGTAGCTTGCATACAATCTGAATGAAGTTCGCAGTTACTCGAGTTAATATTGTACTATTTATTACCAATCACTAAGTTTTGTGATGAAGTTCGCAGTCCTCGAGTTAATATTGTAATATTTATTACCAATCACTAAAGTTGTTGGTGAATTTCATCATGTTAACACAATTATTAATTTATATTCCACTATACTGGAGTCACTGGGAAGTCTATTGATATTATACGCTAACTATCTTATATATGAAAAGTTTCTATTTTACTACATGAAGATATGCTCTAAAGATAAAATCTTGCTAATAAATATAGCTAGTACAATCCAATTGATAACAATTCAACACATATGGTAGCTTGCATACAATCTGAATGAAGTTCCCCGTTACTCGAGTAAACATTGTACTATTTATTTCCAATCACTAAATTTGTGTGTATTTCATCAAGCTTAAACAATTATTAATTTACATTCACTAACTTGTTGTGCCTGGGAAGTCTAATGAGACTAGCTGCCTTATATACGTAAAGTTTCTATTTTACCACATAAAGTTATGCTCTCAAGAGACATTCTGGTAAATAAATAAAGCTAGTACAATCCAATTGATAACAATTCAACATATATGATATCTTGCATACAATCTGAATGAAGTTCCCAGTTATTCGAGTTAATATTGTACTATTTATTACCAATCACTAAAGCTGTGTGAATTCATCAAAGTTAAACAATTATTAATTTATATCTACAATACTGGAGTCGCTGGGAAGTCTATTGAGATTATATGCACGCTATCTTATATATCTAAAGTTTCTATTTTACCACATGAAGTTATGCTCTCAAGAGACATTCTCGAAAACAAATACAGCTAAAACAATCCAATTGATAACCAAATTCAACGTATATGGCAATTTGCATACTATCTGAATGAGCTTCTTAGTTACTCGAATTAATGTTATACTATTTATTTCCAATCACTAAATTGTGTGAATTTCATCATGTTAAATCAACAATTAATTTATATCTACTATACTGGAGTCAGTAGGAGATCTATTTAGATTATACGCAAGCTATCTTATATATGGAAAGTTTCTATTTTACTACATGCAGATGTGCTCTTAAGAGACTTTCTGGCAAACAAATAAAACTAGAGCAAACCAATTAATAACAATTTAACTCATATGATAGCTTGCATACAAGCTGAATGAAGTTCCCCGTTACTCGAGTTAACATTGTACTATTTATTTCCAATCACTAAAGCTGTGTTTATTTCTTCAAGTTTAAACTATTATTATTTTACATCCGCTAACTTGTTGTCCCTGGGAAGTTTAATGAGACTATACGCAAGCTATCTTATATATGGAAAGTTTCTATTTTACTACATGCAGATGTGCTCTCAAGAGACTTTCTGGCAAACAAATAAAACTAGAGCAAACCAATTGATAACAATTTAACTCATATGATAGCTTGCATACAATCATGAAGTTCCCCGTTACTCGAGTTAACATAGTACTATTTATTTCCAATCACTAAATTTGTGTGTATTTCATCAAGTTTAAACAATTATTAATTTACATCCACTAACTTGTTGTCCCTGGGAAGTCTCATGAGACTTTACGCAAGCTATCTTATGTATGTAATGTTTCTATTTTACTACATGCAGATGTGCTCTCAAGAGACTTTCTGGCAAACAAATAAAACTAGAGCAAACCAATTGATAACAATTTAACTCATATGATAGCTTGCATACAATCATGAAGTTCCCCGTTACTCGAGTTAACATTGTACTATTTATTTCCAATCACTAAATTTGTGTGTATTTCATCAAGTTTAAACAATTATTAATTTACATCCACTAACTTGTTGTCCCTGGGAAGTCTCATGAGACTTTACGCAAGCTATCTTATGTATGTAAAGATTCTATTTTACTACATGCAGATGTGCTCTTAAGAGACTTTCTGGCAAACAAATAAAACTAGAGCAAACCAATTGATAACAATTTAACTCATATGATAGCTTGCATACAATCATGAAGTTCCCCGTTACTCGAGTTAACATAGTACTATTTATTTCCAATCACTAAATTTGTGTGTATTTCATCAAGTTTAAACAATTATTAATTTACATCCACTAACTTGTTGTCCCTGGGAAGTCTCATGAGACTTTACGCAAGCTATCTTATGTATGTAATGTTTCTATTTTACTACATGCAGATGTGCTGTTAAGAGACTTTCTGGCAAATAAATAAAACTAGAACAAACCAATTGATAACAATACAACTCATATGGTAGCTTGCATACAATCTGAATGAAGTTCCCAGTTACTCGAGTTAACATCCCCAATAGCCAAAGTTGCCTTGCAAAATCGCGCCAAAACTTGC